>VZRH01003987.1:898691-1008135 GCA_013397555.1 Urocynchramus pylzowi | reverse complement strand
TTTTTTTTTTTTAATGGAAAAACAACAGAGACTTGTTTTTCCATTAAAAAAAAACCACAGGCATAATTCAAAGTAAAGATTTTATAAAAATGTCTGAAACCAAGTTACTAATTATACAATAAGTGAGAAAAGAAATATTCAGGGCAGTAATATGAAGAGCAGCTTCCATTTTTGCTACCTTTACAGTATCTAAGTTAGACAAGCCTGAAAATAACTTTAGATATGTTCAATATTCTTCTCCCTGACACTTGGAAAGTTGTAGTAAAAACCAGATTTCTTCTCCATGTTTCATGTAAAGAAACAAATACTTTTAAATATAGCATGTTAGCTAGACTGTATTTCAAGATTAAGAGAAACCCCTATTCAAACACAGAACATAGATTAAACTATTATATTCTTGTTTAAGACAGTGATCACATCACTAAGCCTGTCTGAGAGTCAGGCCCATGGTGTGATTCTGAGGCTGCCCTGGGCAGGGTCAGGAGCTGGACTCCATCATCCTGCTGGGTCCCTTCCAACTCAGTGGATGCTATGATAAATAAAAACTTTACTACTCAATTACCTTTTTAAGTAAAAACAGGAGCCAATATATACCTATGCCTGTTCTTAAAATGCTTATTTTTCAAGATGATAAAATGCTGGAAATAAAACAATGATCAAAGGCTGAAAATAGTCTATTCTGAATAACTTACATAACTTATAGCCCTCTTTATCGTATCCATGCAGAAAGAGAGCACCAATTTCAAATAACCATTTTGGAAGGACAGATTCTGACAAGTCTGCAAAATCAAATGAAATATTATTTCAGTAATCATGTTAATAATCGCATTGTAACTTAACAGAAGTCACTAAAAATGTAAGTCTAGCAAAAACAAAAAAACAAAAAAACCCAAAAAGCCGCTTTCCAAAGATCTTTATAATGCAAATATTGAGATAATTTGAAATCTTTACTATATTGTTCTCATGCTACAGAGTAGAATCTATTTATGAAGTCAGAAAAAATTTTAAAATCTACAGAAAAAAATGCTGCAAATGTTTGTTTTTTTCATATTTGAAGCCTCCCCACTATGCTCTATCCTTTAATTCAGAGTGTGAAGTCCTGTAGCTAGAGTTCACCTTCAAAATATTTTCACAGCACAAAAATGAGATCTCTTATTTAATGTGCTATTACAGATGACCAGACCAGTGCTATTACAATGAAAAAGACAGCCCTGTTTGTTGTGGGTTTTTTTTTTTTAGAACTCTATGATGCAAAGAGACAAAGCAAGAGATAGCTGCCTGCCTTCCTTCCTTCCCCTTAAACACCCTTTCAACAGACATATGCAACCACAACAAAACTGAGACACCACTGGTCAACATAAAAAGCAATACTTTTTCTCTTTTTTCCTTTTTTGAAAGTTCTTGCTCAGCTCTCCGTGGTACTTGCTAACTTTTAAGAGGTTGTTGATGAAACTACATATAGAGGTTGGTGGAGTTCAATAGGAAAGCAACATGCACCTTCAAAATCACTGTATAACAGAGCTTACCATTAACTGTGTATTCTTTCCTCCACTGAAAGCTTTCATCAATCATCTTTAATGTATCATCCACAACATCCTGACGCCAAATCAAGTAGTTTTCAACCCATTTATCATCTTGCTGAAGTCTTTCCACATCTCTAGAATCATATTTATCTGATTTATCTAGGAAATAAATAAGTTAGTGTCTATAGCATTTGCTACAGAAACGTGAAGAGATTTGTTAAGTGTATGTCTATAAGCATCTACTTGGTACATAGGATTTCTCTTGCAGTTTCAAATTTAAGGAAACAAAGCACAGCATGATAAATTAATGAAAACTATTTACCTGCTGCAATGATATTTAGGGACACAACAACATTACTCTCACTAGAAAAAAATTTTCTGTGATCCTTATGCAAAAATAGAAACAAGATGCATTTAGGACAGGTGTAATTATTCTAAAACCATTTTTCTGTAATTAACATGAATTAGTATACAGTGTTAGAATCTGTGTACTGATGAATGTATATAGTAAACATCAAAAGTACATGCTTGAGTTCTCAAACTTACAGGTATCAGCATGTTAGACCATAAAATGTCTGACANTTTTTCTGTAATTAACATGAATTAGTATACAGTGTTAGAATCTGTGTACTGATGAATGTATATAGTAAACATCAAAAGTACATGCTTGAGTTCTCAAACTTACAGGTATCAGCATGTTAGACCACAAAATGTCTGACAACAAATATAAAATTTGTGGTTTTGAGCATGCACTATACATAAATGCATTGTTTAAAATGCACAAATTGCATTTAAAATGCATAAATTGTTTTAATTAAAAAAGTTACAGTTTACACTAGTTATAAATTGTTACCCTACCCAATAAAAACTACCTGCAACTCTAGAGTAGCACCAAAGCCCCCAGGGCTTCTTGTATCTCCTTGTATCACATCAGCAACACGATAACAGGCTTACATGCTTTTGGAAGTACTTCAGATGAAACAAGACTTGCTGCTGATCTGAGTTTTTTTATTTTTAAACAGGAAAGTAAAACACAAATGCTAAGTGGACTTATTTCTACTGTAGATACACTTAAACAAAAGCCTAGTTTTCAAATCAATGATCCTCTGTCTGAGAAATTGGTAAAAATAGAATGTAAATCAAGAGCTCATAATAGAAACAGGCTTCTGAAAGCAACAGACACTGATACATATCTCTGCTAAAAAACCATAAGCTTTTAAACTAGTCACTTGAATTCATGATTACCATGGAAAAAATTAAGACTGTTAATAAAAGAGATTTAATTTTCACATACTGGAAAGAACTGTTCTTCTCTCAATAACAAACTGCTTTCAGAGACATTTACAACTATCTAGAACTGTGATGGAATGGCTTGGCAATGTGTATTTCAGTCAGACAACTCTGAGGAAGGAGTTAAGAAAAAGGCACCACTAAATCTGCTAATATTTGTTGTTTCACTGGCCTACATGCAAAAATATGATCTATTTTACTTGTCTTTCAATTTATACTGTTTCCATTTATAAATTAGTCAATATAACTGCAAGAATATATCAATTTAAATGTGTCCATTCACTAAGTTGTAGCTGCACTCCCCAATGCATCTCTTCACATCTGACTGCTTCTCACATACATCATCTACCATGTTCCCTTCTTCATTAGGCTTTAAATTTCTCCTTCCCTTAATCCCATTCCACTACTTTACTTTATTCCTTAGATAACCCTAGAATTTAATCCCACTTTCCTTAATCTTAGTCCCCTACTTTCTTCTCTGCCCAAAAGCCTCTAATCCACTAAAATCTTTTTAACTACTGAAGTTCCTTTTCTCATCATTTCCATACTGCACTGGACAGCTGATTTCCTGTATTCTGACTAAGCCAAATGAAGTGATCACTCAGCACCAAACTGAAAGGTTTAACTTCTGTGGCTCTAGAGGAGCCACAGATGAACTGCAAAAATCCTGGGAGTGAAATTTTGTAGTCTCAACTGCTCATCTGAAATTTGTAATTCCTCCAATGATTTAGGAAGTTTTGTCTGAGAAAAGCTAACAGTACTTAGTTTCAAGTTAACTGCTTCATTTCAACTTAGTTTAATAAACTCTAACACAAACTGGCTTCCAGCTATGACTGACTGCATTTCATCAGCCAAGTACTTGGCTGAGATCAGTCCCATGTATGTCTCATCATAAATAAGGGATTAGGGTACTGTGTAATTAAAGGGAAAACCCACCACCAGGTAAAAACTAACAGAGTAACATTTCACACCACTTTTTGAGGTTCTCTTTGCTTTCAGTATGTGTCTGAGAGCACAACTGTCAAAATGAGAGAATTGTGCACCTTGTATCAAACTGTAATTTAAATCATTGACATACCATCACATGGAACAAACCTCAGAAGACATTTCTCAGCCACTAACAAGTTTTCCCAAACTCTGAACTTAGAGAATATTTTTTAAAACATAGACATTTAACTTCGTGAGTATTTTAAGAAAGTGAAAGAGAAACACAGAAAATGTCTAATCCAAACTTCCAACATCAATGGAAAGCAAGCTGCATTCAGAGATAAGGATAGCTGAAAATAGTATCTTTACCTCTCTTCTGTAACTAAGTTCTCAACAAGACACATGTAATCTGAATTTACCTATATGCTAAACACCTAGTCAAATTCTGCAGCCACAAGCACTTGCAGAAAGCCAGCATTTGAATCAGGTTAGCTGAAGTTTGACAGAACAACAGTACTGAGTATTGAATACTGTATGAGTTTTACCTGCTTGATCCAATTCTTGCTAGAAAATAAGTAAAATTTAGAATGAGAATGTGAATCCAAAACAAAGGTGTTTTATGTCACACACAAAAAGCAGAGTGATATAAAATTGATGGAGTCCTTCCAAGAACCCAGTGATTGAAAATGTGTCAGTTCAAAGGAGGAATTACTCTTCAAACCTGTACATGCCACATAATTCTACAGACATCTGGATACTTGTTTTCAAAACACACTGTGAAATAATCACAATGTTTCTAATTTTAAATCATTCATGGAACACTTGGGTGCAGTTACTGTATTATTAGAAACTTCTGCAATTAAATGAGAATTAGTTGAAAGAAAATAAGACCTTTGGGATTCTCAGAAAAATTTAAATACATCCTGCTCAACAACTAAGAGGCCAAAAAAGAAACAGTATTTGAGGGGCATCCAAATGGAAATTCAGGTGGAACTATAAACTGAAGTAACTTACCTCAGACAATCTCCAAGCCTACCCATTTAGAAACCTGTAACCATATACTGATGCTTTTCTCAAAGGAAAATTAAGTGGCTGCTTCTTCACACTTGCAGGACTGCCACTAGGACACTGAGACACTAAGTTTAGTCCTCCTCAGCTCAGGAAGAGACACCTCTGTAACTGAGTCCATAATGAACAAAATTTTGTAAGCTATTTGGAACTCACAGCACTCACCCCAAGGGTAACACAAGGATCAGCACTACCAGATATTTCTGTTCAGAAAGTGCTACTGAAAACCATGTGTGTAGCAGCAGTGCCACACTTTTGTGCAACATTTCATAATCCAGAGGCTTGGAAATCTGGTTGCTCCCTCAGTCCAAGACACTCAAACCTCTCTGTATCATAGAATAGTTCCACAGTCCATGGAAGAGGCAAAACTGGGATACTGCAATACTTTTCCATTGACCCAGGAAACTGTAGAAACTAAGCAAGACTCAGATCCAAAAAAGCAAGAAAAAGCATAATCTGCCAAATTATAAATTACATATAAAGGAGTGACAGTAGCAAGGAGATGTGGCCATTACTAACCCTCTTTATTCATTTAGCTGAAAGCTCTTCAGGAAAACTTGACTGAGCAAAACCGACCAGATATTTAACCTTATTTTGAAAACAGTTGCTGAAAGTCACTTTCATTTTCTCCTTGGACATTTGAGGTCAAGAGAAAAGACTGGAAGAAGACAAAAGCTCAAAAGCTGTTTGAACAGCAACTTCTCATATTACTTGCCTTTTTTTTTTTTTTTCTTCTTTAGTGAGGACTTTTGTCCTTTCCAGGAACACATTCTGCCCTTTTAAAAGTTGTCTTCTTCAAGCTGAGAAGCTTCCAGTGGAACTCTATCACTTAATAACTGTGTTTCAACATAAAGGATCTTTTATAACACCAGAGAACAGCTCTGAAAACAACTCCAGAATTACACAAAATTAAATGCACACAAATTCCACTGCAATGCATTCACTAGAAGATTTTGTTAAGTTTTCTGAGGCACAAATAGTAAAATCCCTTTTCTTTATGTTACTCTTTTTTTCACTGCCATCATTACCATGCCAGGAGCCCCTGGAGCAGGACCAGTGGAGGACTGCAAAGGTGCTTAAGGGACTGGAGCACCTCTCTCATGAGAACAGGCTGAGAGAGCTGGGCCTGCTCAGCCTTGAGAAGAGATGAAAGATGACTGAGAGGAGAGCTCATCAATGTCTGTCTGTATCTGCAGGGAGGTGCCAGAGGATGGGCCCAGGCTCTTCTCAGGAGTGCCCAGCAACAGGGCAAGAGGCAATGGCAAAGACAGATGCTCAGGAAGTTCCTCCTGAGTTTGAGGGAGAACTTCTTCATGGTGTGTGATTGAGCCCTGCAACAGATTGCCCCGAGAGGGTGTGGAGTCATCCAAGGACTGTCTGCATGCAAACCTGAGCCCTGTGCTCCAGGATGACCCTGCTTGAACAGGCTGGACCAGACAAGCCACTATGGTTCCTTCCAACTTGACCTATTCTATGATTACCAGAACAATGCTGTGCTGTTGTGTTTTCTTCTAGAGTTTATGCTTTAGGAAAAATACAAATTTGAGAATATTCAGCAGGAATATAGAAGAATAACCACAGAACTCAAAACCAGGCAGCACAGCTTAGCCACACACTAAATTAGTCCAGAGAAGTTCAGAATTAAAAACCTGAATGACCTCTCCCTTCAGAAAAATCTCATATCTAGAAAGTAGTGTTACAGAACAAGCCAGACATAAAGCTAAGCAGCGACAGCAACTGCCTATCTTTTAATAGAGAACAAACCCAAAAACGTTATTGTACAAAGCCCAGAAAAAAAGTAACTTCGAAAAGTATGTCAAGTGTTACATTACACAAAGAGACCCAATTGAACTACTGTCTTAAAGCTATTCCAGCCAAGAATTCTTGGTCTAAAATGGTCACAATCATTTCTCTGACTTTGGCTACAAAGAGGAAACCCATTTTCATTGGCTGTTGATGGCAAACATGAAGCTAAACACTGTAACAATTCAGGTATGTGTCTTCAGTTGCTACATGAGAAAATCAGCAAGACTAGAAACACTTTAAGAAGATCAGTGGCCATAAAGGGACAGGAATGAAGAACAGACAGAACACTATTTCCATCTAATAAGGAATTATTTCAAAAACCTCAAGCAGGAATAGACAAATAAAATAACTGCCTCCACAAAGTGAGATAAACTTTTAGCAAAGCTGAACACTGTCAGTGACAATAAAGACTGCTTTCAATAAAAAGCTCAAATCATTAATAATTCAGAGCTTTTTATAAAAGTATGCTTCCCATCTTATCTTTCCACCAGTCTCCGCCTGAAAGCCAAGAACCAGGGGAAACAGACTTTTCAGAGCATAAAAAGACACAGAGGTATGCAAAACATTACTTTAAGAGTCTTCTACAATAGTCTTATTATTGATTTTTAAGGGTGTCCCATATGCCTAAAAATCTCTTTGCAATCAGCCCATATGATTAACAAAACACCCTTGCTACTGGCTTAAAGTAGGTCATGGTGAAATTTTATCCTCTACATTGGAAGGACGGGAAACCTCTCTTGCAAAATCTTTTTTGAAAGTTAGTATTTGCCTAAAGGAGAAATGGAAAAGGATGTAAATGGGGAGGGCCAGGAAACAAAAGGCAATTAGAAACAGTTAATATACAAAAGGAAATATGAACAAAAACTAGTTTACTGAGAAAAATCTAACAAGACTTGATTGTAAGTAATTTCCACTGTAACATTAAAATAGAAAGTAATAGCCCAGGAATAAAAGCTAATTTTAGAAATCCTCTAAGGAATGGAAATTCACTATAGAAAAAGACATGCTTGTTTGCTAGAAAATTGTTAGTGCCAGTCAGTGCTAGAAAAAAAAATCTTTTGTTTTCATTGTTCCTTTCACCAGTAAAATCATTTACGTCACCAACTCTCACAAGGAATCTAAACAGGCAAAACAAAAATTAGGCCCAAAACCAGCGAAGACAAAGTCTGCTGTCTGCCTACCACATCAGACAGTGTTTGCCAGTCTATTGGACTAACAGGGACACTACTGGAAATAAACCTTTTAAATACAAGGGTTTCATTACTGGGACATATATTCCTCACAAGAACTGAAGTTGTCTTTGGAACCCAGCTAGAAAGTGAACTGAAGAGAAAAAAAAACACCCCAAGATTTCAGTTAATAGTAAATACTGTTTTGCAGATAAGATCCAACAGTGGCCAAGCTTTCCTTCTAGTACACTTCAATGGCCAAATTAGCTGAATAACTTCAGCAAGAAAGTTCTCCTACAAATTTTGGGAAAATTAACCAGTAAGGTTCTCTGATACTTTCACACTGTATCTGACTATCAAAAGCATCTTCTGATTTGGTCACATAAATGAAACAACTGTATAATTCAAAAAAAGATTTATGGTGCTTTCAATTGCTGAACTGAACTTTTCCCACCCAACCTTGAAAATTATCAAGACCACAGCATATTATCATAATAATAATTATAATACATGTTAGAATATTAGACTTTTCTGAATCGGCTATATATTTTTGTAGATTCTACTTTAAACTAAAAATTGTATTCTGCCAACAAATAATTTCAATGAAAAAGTAGGATTTAAAGACCCTCTAAGTTTTCATTTCATAACAAAAGTAAACATTAGTGTAAGGCCATCAGAGCATTTTTGACCATTACCAAATCCTCTTGCAGGAGGGAAGCAGTAACTGTGAGTTACAGAATATGGAAGAATCACTTCATCTTTGATGATCAGAATTACTGTGTTTCTAGAATAACCAGTCACGTTGTTTTCCCCGGAGGGAAAACAAAACAGTGGCAGCTGCAACCTCCAGAAAACAAAACCAAAAACTGCCTGAAAACTTTTCTCCAACTTTAACATCTGCAGTTTACCCGTAAACAGAATAAAGTTTGCTCTGTAGAGGCCCACAATTCTGTGACCACATTAAACTTTACAGGAAGGAGCAGCTTCTCAGTGTAGCTTGACAGTGCCCTTGGTTTTGAAAGCAGACCAAAATTCTTGGGTATGAAGCAATCCTTTGTACCTTTACACCCCAAAGTCACAGGTTTGAGGGTGTTTGCATACATGCAGCCCCACATCCCTTTGATTAAGAAGCATAAAAGAATATGTTTTAGAACACACACAGTAAAGGCTGATAGACCAGTACAAAATTAAAATCCTGTGGTTTTCACTCTTGACTGTGGTCATGAGAACATTAATTTGCTTGTGGCATTCCTAAATTTGTGGCAGAATCTTAACAACACAAACTCAAAAAAGTCTTAATCCTATTTTCTTGAAAGGGCCAAGAGCCTAAAACCATGACCCAAAAATGGGCTTACTGAGAAAAAGTATTCAAAATACTGAAAATAGGATTACAGCTTACCTTGCAACAGTATTCAGTTATTTAATGGCTGTATGAACCAGCCCAACAGAGACATCATTACAACTAGAGGAACTTGTGGAATTCCAAGATTTTAAGCAGTAGATCAACTGAAAGAGTAATACCCCTTTTCCACAGCCACTGTCCCAGAGCAGTCCTAGGCTTTCTGAAACAATTATTTGAGTGTGACTCTGGGATAATAGAATACAAAGCAAGTTGAATCACCTACCATATGAAAATATACACTAACTGAAAACATTAAGAGGCAGAAAAAATTTAATTAAAAATTTAAGATGAGCCTCCACTCATTCAAGCCTGAGTTTTACAAAGATATCTTTATTTACTTAGAAATATCAAATGGTAAAATAAGCTCCCTCTACTTCAAGACCTTCTAATAAGTTTTGTCATCAGAAATAAAGGTCATTTTTAACCAAGGCCAAAGTAGTCTCCTTTATGAAAGTTAGCAGAGCAACTATATGAGAGAAAGTTGTACCACCCTCAAGAGCTTCAAGGTTTTCCAAAAGCATTTCTAGCCCACTACAATGAAAAAGCACATAACCCTTACATAAAAGTGATAGATAGCAAGGTAACCCCAAAAATTCTGCTCAGAAACACCAAAGCAAAGCATTTGTTTACAGAACTGAGGCTCACATTAAAGGAGATACAGGCAACACAACTACTGGACTTTTACTCTAGAGTCTCTAGATAATCACAATGAAACATACTGTTTCCTGCAGTTGTTAGCATACTCTACATTCTTCCAACATAAGCAATGCAAATCAGCATCTCCCAGCCTTCATTTACAAATCTAAATGCACCTGCACTTAAGAACTGAGTTGGACATGCAGCATGATCTTAATTATGGCCTGCATGAATTTCAAGTGCAAGTTACTCCAGAAAAACAACTCTTCCTTTGACTAACTCGGTGAGGTCAGAATGCCTCCATCCCCCCTTCCCTGACATGTTTTATGTCCAAAGAACACCAAGAATAGCAATGTCCCAGGCCACACTCTCCAGCCAGCCAAACACACCTGCAAGAAAAGGGACTGAGAGCTTTGCCCCAACACATCGTGCAGCCCAAGACAGCGACGCAGCAGACAGAGCACCGAGAGCCAGCACAGAAACCTGCTGTGCATCGTACCCTTCCATGGATTCAGACACCCTAACTGCACCAGGGCAAGTTCAGATTGGACATTAGGAAGAAATTCCTAACAAAAGAGTGATTCGATATTTGAATGGGCTGCCCAGAGAGGTGGCAGAGTCATCGTCCCTGCAGGTGTTTAAGGAAAGAATGGATGTGGCACTCAGTGCCGTGGTCTGGCTGACAGGTGTTCAGTCACAGGTTGGCCTCGATCATCTCGGAGGCCTTTTCCGATCCAGTCGGTTCTGTGAAAAGGCACAGACGCTCCCAGACCTGGGAAAGCAGGATACCTGGCGCCCCGAGAGGACAAGCGACAGCGGACAAGAGACAGCGGACAATCCCCAGAGCCCGCTCCCAGCGGCCCCAGCTCACCTGGCAGGTACTCCGCCTCGAAACGCCGCCGGGTCTCGCTTATCAGCGCCCCCCTATCCTGCCGCTGCTGAAAGGAAACAAGGAACAGGAGGGCCGTGAAAGGAAGGGACAGGCCGGAGCCCCAGACAGCCCCAGACCCTCACCTGTACGGCAGGGCCCGGCCACCCGTCCCGCCAGACCACCAACCCCGAGCGGCTGCGAGCTGCGGCGGCTGGGGAGAGAACACCCGTCAGGCGGGCAGAAAGGGGGCAGGAAGGCAGCAGTGAGGGGGCAGGGGCGCAGGGACTCACCTCAGCCATGATCCAGCGGGTCCGCCCGCACTGAGGCGGCTCCGGCAGCGCGAGGAGCGGCGGGAAAAGGGGATGGAGCGGCGCCCGGGGGGCGGGGCCTCAGGCAGACCGGTGCNGAGCTGGGGCGGCTGGGGAAAGGAACACCCGTCAGGCGGGCAGAAAGGGGCAGGAAGGCAGCAGTGAGGGGGCAGGGGCGCAGGGACTCACCTCAGCCATGATCCAGCGGGTCCGCCCGCACTGAGGCGGCTCCGGCAGCGCGAGGAGCGGCGGGAAAAGGGGATGGAGCGGCGCCCGGGGGGCGGGGCCTCAGGCAGACCGGTGCCCGGCAGGCCCCGCCCGGCCCCGCCCCTGGNCGGTCTCTGTGCCCGGTCTCTGTGCCCGGTCTCTGTGCCCGGTCTCTGTGCCCGGTCTCTGTGCCCGGTCTCTGTGCCCGGTCTCTGTGCCCGGTCTCTGTGCCCGGTCTCTGTGCCCGGTCTCTGTGCCCGGTCTCTGTGCCCGGTCTCTGTGCCCGGTCTCTGTGCCCGGTCTCTGTGCCCGGTCTCTGTGCCCGGTCTCTGTGCCCGGTCTCTGTGCCCGGTCTCTGTGCCCGGTCTCTGTGCCCGGTCTCTGGGCGGTACCGCGGCCTGAGCCGGGCGAGGGGCGTCGCTGCGGACCCTGCGAGTAGAGTGAAACTTGGTGAGACGGCTGCGGTTCCCTCAGGGTCCCCGCGGCCTTCTCTCGGCGAGAAGGGAGAGAGGGAGGGAGTCTGCTTGGCCGCAGAATGACTGGATGGCTCTTCAGAGATCTTTCTCCTTCGAGGCCTTATAATTTTAACAAAAAATGAATTGTAGCTACTAACAAGCACTACCCGCGAGAGAAGGCTTTTCAGTTTCAGAATTCAAAGCAGTTATTTTCCTGTCTGCTCAGAATATTTGTGGCTTCTTCAATGCACTCACACGAATTGTGAGTTGGTGGCTTGGTTTCTATCAGTTTACATTATACTGTGTGGCTGTTGATAACCAAAGAATTCATACTACGGTAAAGAAACATTTCTGAAATGTTTTTGTTACTTAAATGTCTCAGTACAAAGTTGTTTAACTTCATTATAAATCTGTGAGATTAAAGCACATACTGGCCTCATTCTCAGTTTTTTCTGTATTATTGCTTTGCAATGCATAGTTATTCTTAAGGCTCAGTTCAGATTGTCCCAAAACAATTTAATTATTTTTTCTTATTTGCTTTTTGTAGATGGAAAATGTCCAGAAAAGTTAAAATTTCCACAAAGAAATAAGCCTGACAGAAATAGGGGCACATGATTTTCTTGTAGAAGAAATATACATAAAGGTAAATCAAGATGCTTCTGAGTGAGCAAGACCAATTCCTGTCCTACAATGGTGAAGTCCTTGTATTTCAGTTGTCAACACCAAAGCATGCAGAGGAAGCAGAAGATAAAACAATGAATTTATGTGTCAAAAGGATGGCGTTCAACAGAGACACTAAGTTGTTTGTTCAGAAGTCCTCTGGAGTATTCAGCATGAAAGCCAGTCACTCAAAACTTGAAATGGTTTGTTGTAGCTGCACAACAGATTCCAGAACAGGGATTATTCTTCCCTGCGTTTTGATGAAGAAGAAAAAACGGACCAGTGTCAAATACTTTTTATTGTTGCTCCATAGTTCCAACCAATTTGAGCTGTCCTTTTACTTTAGATTGGATTACGAGCTGAAGGAAGACATCAGGTTGTTTGCTGGCCCATCGTTGTTGTGGAGACATGCCAACAAGCTGTTCTACATCTCTTCCAACACCTGCGTGGTTCAAAGTGCTCCTGTTCAGCTTTCTTCTGTGGTGTGGACAGGTGAAATTGTGGGTGAAGGCACTGTTGTCTTAGGGATAAGAAGTGCTTGCCTGCCAGAGACTGAAGACCCAGATGGGTTTTCTGTTTCAGACAGAGCCGTCTGGGGTAGCGAGTTCTTCGGATACACAGTTCAAACGCAGAAATCGCTGAGTGGCACCTGCTTCATGCCCCATGCTTACAGCAGAGTGGTGTCTTCTGTCTGCATCTGCAGGAGTGAGAGACTGAGAAAGCAGCTCCGAATATCACTTGTTGCCATAACCCACAAGAACCAGCTTATTTGGTTCCAAAATGGTGCCCCTAAAGGTGTTTGTGAGCTTCCTTACGAAAAGCCGTGTTCAGTAAAACCAGCTCTAACCAGCAGCAGTGATTTGCTATTTGCTGTGTCTTTTGCCTCTGGAAACAGCTGTGTGGTACAGAGGAGAGGCAGCTTACAGGTACTGTAAGCTTTAAACAGCTCTATTTCACAGCAGTCTTTTTGGTATTTTCTATTTTATGTATTGTCTTACTGAAAGTCCTGCAACTAAAAACCTGCATGTTTAAGTTCTTTAGATTTCTTGTTTGTTTATTACTGTTGCTGCTGGTAAAATAATCTAAAGTATGACATTGTTTTGCTTCCGTTCCTTGTTCATATATCTGAAAATGAAGCTGGTATTCTCTAGTTTAGTAATACATTTGTGAATCTCACCAAAGATTCTGTTGCTAATTGAAAACTGCAGTAGTGTGAAAACTGGAAGTTGTAAGGCAGTTATGAGTGTGCCTAGATGATTTATGTTAGAAGTAACTTCATATCATTGCAAAGTATAAACTACTCATTGGAACATCAAAGCTTTTTGAGCCTTAGTTCCTAATAACAAAAAGTTGTTCCTAGAAAATGTTGTTATAGGAAAATGATGGGAAAAGGCCTTGTTACTGTTTGTTAAAATTAGGAGAGACAAAGTTTCTGCTAGGGTTTTGTAGCAGTCTGACAGGAAGACTTTTATAAGTCAGGAAATAAGAACTTGTACTGTTTAGTTGCTGGCATTGTTATAAAAATTTGTCTTAACTTTTTCTTTAACTAAACATAGTTAAGTCTGTTGTGAAAAAGGTATTTCTCAATATCAAAGGTACAATGCCTTTAACTGATCTTCAAGTATTACTGCTTCTAAATAAATGTTACAACACTCAGCTGTTCGGCTGTTTGAATACACTGAAAAGTTGTCATCTTCTCTGCAGCCTGTAATCTGGAAAGTGATCCTTAAGAGAAATGGCCAATTTTTCCCAGAGTTACATAGACTCTAAATGATGGGGTGAGAATGAGAGCTTGAAACTTCTAAATATTATTGTATTTCACACAACTGAATAGGCTCTCTCTTAATGGAAAGCAAGCTTCACCAAAATGAGATCTCAAATACAAGATTTATTCTAATAAATGTGTTTTAAAACCTCTTTTACTGTAGGTGGCTTCCAAATGGCAAAAAGTGAAGTGTGTTCTGGTGGATGATTTTATTGGCTCTGGAAGTGAGCAGCTGTTACTGCTTTTTAAGGATGACTCCAATACAGACGTGTTAAGTACATTCAAAATAACAGATCTTGGGGAGGTCAACTATGCAGTAAGTTGAGCTTGCCTTTTCTCAGCTACTGTCTGTGCTTACCAAATTAAGAAAATCTCAACAAATCATTAAAGTATTGATGCAAAGTGAAATTGGATGTGTGCTGTGAAATGCCCTGAAGTTTGAATACAATATTCCCTGCTGTAATCTTAAATTATCTGAAGAAGTTATTTTGCTTCTATGATTGTATCAACATTCTGTTGGGAAATCAATGCAACTGAAAATGCTTTACATACATAATAGTTTTGCCACAATAGCTACCTTTTGGCTAAGAACCCTTAATTTAATTAAGGCCGTCATGCTTGTTAATTATCTTCTCATAATTGGGTCTTTCCATTATGTACTATCAAATTCTAATTGCTTTCAGAAAATTGGATTTTTCTTTTAAAAGATATAGTGTGGTTCTCCTAGCTTGCTGTATTTTCACCCAGATTTTTATAATGCTGTGTAATAGCCTGTACCTTACTTTCAGCTTTTTAGGGTTTTGGTTTTGATTTTTTTTCTTTCAGAGTGATATCAATTATAAACATGATGTTCCTGCTGCAGAAGGATTGCAAGAGAATGGTTTGCTTACTGTCCGAGCCCTTGAAACAAGATTACAGGTTTGTACTCAACAGTTCTGCCTCCATGTTTTCTGTAAATTACTGTTCTGTATCATTGCATTATCTAGAGGGTGAGGCTAATGATACTGTTATTATTGAAGAAGTGGTTCAGGGAAAAGGTCAACATGGTTAAGTACTTATTCTTGAATCAGTAGTAGTCTGTGTTTCGGTTCTCTTGGTTGTTAGAAGTGCATTTAGGTAATTGTAGTTGTCTAACTTAATTTTAATTAAAAGTTTGAGATAATGCTGAAGCTATCTTATCAGAGCTTCTTAGCAGTCATTTTACTTATGTTTAAAAAAATTGGAATGTTTACTTCTTTTGCTCCCTATTACATCCATAACTTTCAGGTGATGTAGTGGCAGGTTCCCAGTGAGTGCATTTGCACAAATTGGTGACAGTGGTTATTTCACCACCTTCTGATGTTTGTGGTCCTGTTACTTGTGGTTTTATAAGAATAGTTTTGAGATGTACTGTAGATAAAGCTAAAATGTATCCTTCTTTTAATTAGAATAATTTATAAAACAAATTGGGGAAAATTTGGGAGTTTCCCACCCAACATACTCACCAGTGTGAGTGCTTTTGCAGTGTATTAGCCTGTACCAAATGGGTAATAATTGACAAATAGGAAGATTATTTAAGAAAAAAAAGCTTTAGGGGGGAACATGAATCTCATACTCAGTCAAAGATGTGAGGCTATTGTTAATTTGCTAAGGGTACTTTAAAACTAGATATGAGGTAATTATTTCTGTCACTTGAGAATTAGTGAAAACTGAGTAGGGTATTGTGGCAGTTTTATTTCCAGCCATTAAAAATGAAGCAAATGAATTGGCAATAGTTTACCAGTCAATAAATAAATAAAAGGAGGACATGTTAGGAAAAGACTGAAAAAATAAACTTTTCTAGTTGTAATGACAAACAAGATTTCTAAAGTGCATTATCCAAAAGATAAAAGCTGTTTGGAGAACAGTGGACAAAATGTTTTTTCCCTCTTAGAAGGCCAAGAAGTTAGAAGCCGGATTAATTTTGAGGACCTCTTGAGGTCCCTTCCAATCCTGCTTTTTTACAGTTTGCATGTTAGAGGCCATTGACTTTAACATGCAGAAGTGCAGTCTTCCTTCTACATGCATCTTTTTCTGTTTCTGCATTTTTTTCTTTTTTGACAGTCATATTTTAAAACTGACTTCACTGCTGCATTCTTGCCCTACTCATTACATTACTTTCCTCTTCTATAAAACAGAAATTAGTTTCTGTCTCTTACTTGCTGCTCCTTCCACGAATCTAATGAGGTTGCCTACCCTGCCATTGACAGCTGTACATTCTGTGTTCCATAACTTTGTTCTTTCAATACACCAACTGGCTTCCAGCTGTACAGCTCTGTGAATCTGTGTCAGGATGAAATGAATTATCTGGTTCTGCTGGAAAGAAGCCATTGGTTGGATATTTTATCTATTGTGTGCTGATATAGTTCTTACAGACACAGAATCCCTCCTAAGACCTAACATTTCTGTGCTTTTAGATCTTTTTAATCTCTAATTTTCAACGCCACGTGCTAGCACAAGCATTGTAAGCAGTTGGAAATTTAGTGTGTTTTAATGCTGTAAATTTTTGAAGTTGTCAAGCTGATGAATTTGGAAGTAGGTGCAGATATTTCTTTTTAACCTCACTCTTGCTTCCTGGTTGAAATCTCCATTGTTCTGTATTATATTTGCTGAACAGTGAAGTACTCTTGCTGGCTTTTATAATCTGATATATAATTGAATTTCAAGGATGCTTGTTTTGAAGCAATACTGCATGGGTTCTGCTTAGCTTGGGAATTTTCAAAGGTTATTTAGTCTTGAAGTGGTGCCTCTTGATATTTATCATCAAAATTCAGGTATTCTAGAAATTTGCAATCAAATCAAGTTTTCACGGTCTCCATGGAATCTTGTGATTTAGAGCAAGATAAAATAGCAGATGCAGCCCTTTTGCATCCTTGTTGCTTAACCCTTGTTTCACATCTGCACAGCTTTATTAACCACATGAGAACTTTGGCAGGAATGAATTATAGTCCACTGGATAAGTAAGTTGTGTTTAAGTTATACGTAGTAATATATATAAACTGCATTTTGCAGGCAGTGAAATTGAAAAATAGATCAGCTTGAGCAATTTTGAATTGTTCTATGTTTATTTTATATACACTATTTTGGGCCTGAATCCAGCCTTTTCTCTTTCAGAGTTTTTTTTACTTGTGTTTTGGTATCTTCTGAAAAAGACATCCTTTGGCAGAGTACTGCAGTTACATTGCAACAGCTGAGGTTACAGGGTTTCTCATGGTTTTAGTTGATTTTTTTTGGCAGAAATAAAGAAGTGTCTTTATGTCCACTGGTCTATTCTCCCCCCAGTTACTTGACAGTTTTGTAAGGACTATTAATTCTGGATTTACTCACAGCTCTATTGTCTTTGGATCTGTACTGCCTTGTTTTTATGTTCATGTTTGTTTTCTTAGGTGATCTAGTTTTATTTTCTTAGTTTCACAGCACAAAACTTGTAACTCCTGCTGATGTTTGTTTAGTGCAGTACATCTTGGCATACAGCAGAAAGGATGTGCCTGTCACTTGTGACAGAGGGGGACACAACTCAGTCTTGGGTTTGCTATGTGGTCGAATTCAGGTCTTTTTCTTGTGTTGCTTTAGGAGGAAAAAGGGCTTGGAAAAGCCAGATTGGTCAGCAAGCATACAACAGTGAATGTTTGGCCATTTTGACTGCTTCCACATGTGTGCTTCCCCATTTGCTTTGTGGTTCTCAATTGTTTATTCAGGAGTTGGCTCCAATCTGAGTAAATGATGGCTTAGTGTTCTGATGACCTAAATTAGGAAGGTATTGTAGACTCATCTTCATTCTTAACTCTTCATTTTCATCTCTTGAGTCAAGTCTGGCACTGGATTATTGCTTGGAATCTGGTGCTTAGATTCACAGTTGGATAGGTGACAATTTTTTTAGAGAACTTTTCATGAGGGTACTGCTGGTCTAAATGTCCTTTGCCATTGCAGCTTGAGCAGAAGACATCCCTTCACTTGCAGTAACTGCTTTTTTATTCAGGCTTATAATGGATTTATGTGTGTTATGTGTTTGGGGGGATTTTCTAAGGGGATGAGGAAGAGGGAAACTTGGTTTTGCATTCCAGGGTTAAGTTTGTTCTCTCCTTGACAGCATTTGACTTCTCAGGATGTTCCTTTCCAGATAATGGCTTTTGAGGAGTTTTCTTAAAACCTGAGAAGCTGGCATGATTTTCTTTTCTTTATTTCTTGGTTTGTGGGTTTTTTTGGTTGGTGTGCCTTGGCTGGTTTTTGGGGGGATTTTTTCATTGTGTTTTGTTTAGCAGAGACATAGCCAACATGTGTCTGCTTGTATATCTGTCAACTTTTCAATATATTTACTTGACCAATAATCAATACAAATCTTGAGAAGAAGATGAAACTACTATCCATGAAAAAGTGAAGCAGGATTAATAATGAAAGATATCACTCAGAAACATATATACAGAAATATATCTGAATACCTATGTAATTCAATTGAGTTTACCTTAATATTTATCTTTAACTCTAGGTTTAATATTGGAAAACCAAGATTCTGAGATTCATATTTTAACAACAGAGTAGTGTGACTTGAACATTTTTTAGAAATGCTATTTGTGATTCTTGCATAAAGATGGAAAGCTGAAAAGATAATTTGGTAGCTTTAATATATTTTCTTATGTGCAGTAGTCTAATGATTATCTTTTACAGGCTGGTTGGACTTCTGTTCGAGAGTTGCAGCAGCATTTAAGACTCCAAAAGAGGGTTATTCTTGAGTCTTGCAGAGCATTAATTGATCTTGTTGAAGAAAGAACCCACATCCTACCAAACTCAAAAGAGGTAAAATGCAAGAGATGGGCCAGATCACTTCTGAATTCTGCCAAGCCATTTGTAGAGGATGCTGCCATCAACCACTTGCCCCGTTTTGCCTGTAGGGGTTGCCACTATCAAAACTCATTAATCCGCTGTTTAAGTCTGGTTCATTTTCTTAATTTGCCAATATATGTAGCTAGGAGTAAATTTAGTTGTTTCTGCTTGAAATTGATGCACACAATACCTCCTGACAACTGAGTGGGATGGAGGAGTAACCTCTACCAGAGTTAGTGACAAACACGAGGGGAGGGTAGAGTTCTAATTGCTACAGTTGCCTAGGTATTGAATATCTGTCTGTAATCTTACATGTTACAAAAAGGGAGTTGTCATAGAACTATGTGAGCAAAATTGATTTTATAATGGGGGCAGAGTGAACTGTGGGCTGAGAAGGTGATGGTGGTTGGGAAAATCTTATTTTAATAGGTTGCTCAAAAGAAACCTAATTTAATTGAAATGGAGTTGATCTCTTTCAGTTACTATTGTGGTATCTTGCAAGTTTTCTGGGTTTGCACAACAGAGCATTGTGCAATTAAATACAATAATATAAATTCTAGCACTTTAAATCTTTGGACAATTAATTGTATGACAGATAAAGATTTTGTCATATGATGTTTACAAGGAGAGAATAAGTTGTCCTTTACATGATGATATAATGTGTTTTAAGAAAATTCAATTCTTAATATTGTAGAGAACAAACTAGTTTATATATATCTTTAATTTTATGTGTCTTAAAAGCTCTTCCAACAGTCATTTGTGATAAAACATAATGTAATGCAGTGTAAAAAGAACCAATATCTCTACTTAATTTATCTAAAAAACTACATTTTTCTGTAAGGAAGGCCTTGTCTCTCTCTGGGATGATGTAGAAAATCCTCCTGATTCTCTTAGTAAAGAAACATCATCGGCATCTGAAGTCCCAGAGCACTTCACAGAGGAGTTGTGGCAGCGTGTTGTGGGTGACAGCCTGGTAGTTGGAGTAAAACTAACTGAATCATTTTATTTGTGAGTATAGAAAATGAATATGTAGGTTAAGCTCTGCAGTAAATTTGAACTGTCTCATTTTGAACACGTGCATATAAAGTGTTTCAAATGTGTCTTTGTCAGTATTCTTGCTAATGGCTACTTGCTCTCTAGCACTGCACAGAAAAATACATTATATAGCCAGAAATGAGTTGTGTGAGTATAATTGCAGCATTACTGGTGACTTTTGTAAAAAGAGTTTTCTTTGACAAAAATGATGGCTCTTTGTAGTCCAAGTTGACATAGCAATGCTGGCATCAGTACGTGTTGTAAATAAAGGTCTGTCTTAGCTTAGTTCCTGATGCTTTACTGTTAGCTACTTGCCATTCCTAATTGATTTGCTTCAAGAAGCACAAAAGAAAATATATTAAATTCTCTTACCAACTAATTAATACTTAGCTTTTGAATGGAACTCTTCTAGTCAAGTACCTAATCAAAATTCTTGCACAGCTTGTATTTCATATAAATTCTGTGGAACAATCAACCATACAATGCTTAAACCTTCAAAGTAATTTGGTTTTTTTATTATCTTTAAAATTATTTGTTTATTCTATTTATTTTAATTACTCAGTTCTAGTTGTAAATACTACTTTGTCATTTTCCCTTACAGAGAGGGAACTAAGTTGAAACAGTATGAAAAAAGAGGATTATGTAAAATATAAAATTACAATGTGAATTGTGTAATGTAAACTTTGGTGGAGTCAGAACTTATCTTTTGACCCATGTTCCCACAGGCAGTGTAGCTGAGGCTGTGTTAGGCTGAGCTCAAAGACTACTGATGCCACTGAAAATCATTCAGGTGGCTGTGAGGGAGCTGACCTGTTAGGCCCTCTGGCCATTCTGATGGAGCTGTGGCTATATTCTTTCTCAACTGCCAGATTGCTGTAACTTTACAAGAAAGTTAACCTCATTCTCTTGACAGCCTCTCTTAAGAGCCACTGAGGCAAAAGATTGTTTTTTGCCTTTTTAGTGTTTGTTCTTTTGGCTTTGATGATGATGCCTTTGTTGGGTTTTTTTTCTTTTTTTTTTTTTTTTTTAAAGTAAAATGCTTCATTCCTTTATAACTTCAGAAATCTTCCGCAGATTTTAAAACCCAGCAGCAATCTAGCCCTCTCCCCCATTTTTACAGTTGAGAAAAGATCTGTGGAGAAACCACTTGTCCAAGATTACCTGACAGGCCAGCAGCAGAACCTGGGTCTTCTGAGCTCCAGTTCAGTACTGTGTACAACAGCCTGTGTTTGTGGGGAAAAGGACTTGCTTTATCTCCAACCCCAACACTGTAATTCTTTATTGATTATTTTTGTGCTTCCTACTAATGCAAGATTGCAGTGATATCATAGATTGATTTATGAGGTGGTGATACTTCTCTATAAAGAAAATTAGACATTCATAAGATTTGCAAATGTCATTGACATCTTGAGATTCAATTGATTGACAGAATAATATATTCATTGAGAGAGGATCTGGAACAGTAATATTAGGATTTCATTGAAAGAGCCCTGTGTTGAATAAATAAAGTACTTCATACAATTCAAGATATTGCTTCATGCATTTCAGGATATGTTCAAGGTAATAGTATCTTAAACCTTGTATTTTACTCTACATTCAATTTTGTTTGAATATCTATAAAAATGTAGAGTATTAAAAGAGCTTCTAGCCCTCAAAAGGGCAGAATTGATATTTTCTGCAGTTTTTTATTAAAAAGAAAGTCAAATCTCTAAAAAATAATCCATAAATGTCATAGAGTATCTTTATAGGTTACATAGACTTTTCAGCTTTTTCTGGCTGAATTCAAAATCCAGATTCTTTTGGTTGAAATGAGGCATCTAACTCCTTGAAGCTCTTTGAAAATTCAGTCCACATTCTGAAAAATTTTTACACTTGGTTTGTATGAAACAGTCATGTGAAAGACTTAGCCTCTTTGCAAATTCTGTGACTTAATCTGGAATAGTGTTGGAATTGATGTCTTAAATGTCTGTATACGTCTACAGAGTTGTGGTTATTTGTCAGAAGGCAAAAATGTGAACTGGGAGTGCAGTCATATTGTATGGATTTTCACAGGTCACTGAGTGATGTCAGTTTATCTTTAGTGATGGATCAAGACTTCTCTTCGATTTCTCCAATTATCAAGTGTCAAAGTAAAATCATTAAGCTGAACAAAGCCTTCTCAGCATTGGCAGTCTCCTCAAGTCAAATTGAACCTCCTCCAAAAAAGATGAAATTGGATTTGCATAGCAAGAATGATCTGAAAAAAGAATTTCCTAAGAGATCTTCAAGGATTCAGCTGGATGGAGCAAAGACAGTCACTGCTGTCACCAGCCTTTCCCCACTATTGGCATTTCATCGTGTGTGCTGCACAGTTCTTCTGCATGCCAGGAAGCAAAACCATCAGAATGATAGTTTACAGCAGAGCAAAAAGATCACTGTACTCTGTGGGAAAATTTTATTAAGTCTGGAAGATATTTCAAATGGCAGATATTCAATAAAGATGCTAAGGGATAATAGTTACTGTACAGGTAAATTGATTTATATACTTTGGATTTATAAATATATGTATATATGTTTGATTCTTCTGTTTATTCTAGATGATGCCAAGTTAAGATTCTCTGAACATGAGCTGCACAGACCTTTTGGGAATCAAAGCTGGGTGAAATAGGAGATGGAGCATTTTTCAAAATGGAAAAAATGTTTAGTGAGTTGCTGTAAGGTTTTGCTAGCATTAGTGATGAAGGGTATCTGGAAAGGATAATTTTGAAGATAAGTTTGAGTACAGAATGCTGAAGCCTATGTCTTTTGTATAAATAAGATACTGCAATGAGATAGAGAAGTTTTTTTCTGATGTACTACTACCTCTTAAATAATACCAAAGTAATTGAAGCTCTTCCTCATCTACACATATATTAAGGTAATTTATTTTCATTTCTTTTAATATTCCTGATTGAATTGATTTTGAACTGGGCTTTTGCTTAGGTAATGAAATATCCTTTTTATTGTTTGCAATGAATTTTAATTTTTCTTCCTTTAATGCTCTGTTACTGCTAAAGCCAACATGTCATCTTACTATCACAGGCTATTAACAGTCTTCTTTTGGCAAGGTGATGTTTATCTTAAGAGCTTTCATTGTTCTGGTGGTGCTCCATTAATCAACTCTTTTGCTTGACAGAAGTAGGGATAAGAATTTAGGTGAGAAGCAAATTCCCAAAGATTGCTTGAATTCAGGTGCATGTACTTCACAAAAAAAACTGGAAATATAAGCCAAAAATCATTCATTTAATGCATGGAACATGATCAAAATATTTAGTTCAAATACCTTTTTCTACTGTATTTTCTTGCAGGTTCCATGGAAGATATACTTGCTGTCCTTGCAGTGTCTGTCAGATTCTCCTTTCAAATTGTGTCTTGTGACTGCACATTGACTCCAGTCAGTTCATGGTTACTGGGAGAAATGGAGTGCACGCCATTTATGGAATGCCAGGACAACATATTCTGTCATAAAGCAGGAAATGTCCATGGTACCATTTTTAATTGGGCCCTGAAAAATCCATTTGGAGGAGTTCTAACAATATTTTGCAGGTAAAATCACTTGAAAAGCATAGCTTATATTCATCTTCCTTACACCCTTTTTTATCTTTGTGCTGTTTCTTACTGTTACCATAAACAGCAGCTGAAATCGTAACCAATAGGCTGCCAATGTGATGGTATGATAACAATCACCAATAACAGACCTGTTTTCAGATCAGAACTATGACAGAACCTGAACTGAGTTGTTAATTTTGTCTAGGCTGGAATATTGAATTACAAATAAGTCGAGTCTCCATTAATACCTGCTTGGTACTATTCCTTCTCTTCATTTTGCTGCATCATAATTTTATATTGTTTTTTTCTCACATTATTCTTAGTATAATGTGTAATTTTTAATTTTTTTTCCTCAAAATGTGTTAATTTTTAAAAATCTTAAATATTAAATGTTTATACATTAATATCAAAACAATAAACAACCAAACCACAAACCCCAAGTTAAATTAAATCTAAATTTATCGCTAGGTCATTTTTTAGTTTACTTTTAATATAAATGTAGTCTCATTTCGTTCATGTTTCTGCTATAGTTATGTCTTCTTTATCATGATAAGAATGTTAAGAATCTTATCTACCTCATGAAAAGAAAATAATCTGAAGAGTCTGACTGATGTCCTTTCTTATGCAGATTCTTGGACAAATATTTCCTAAACCCGGTTAAGCAATTTACTAATACTGCCACAATTTATGACTTAGCTGGATAAGGCTTATAGCATAAAAAGTACTTCTGGGGTTTTGACAAATGTTGCTGTCTTGAAGAGTTCAAGCTAAAAAATAAAAAGGAAGAGGTGTAACTAGTAAGAGTGTATTTTGTAGTGAGGTTCAGTCTTTCCCTCAAATTAGGAGTTGATTTCCTCTGTGTAAGAGGAAAGACTGAAACGTTTAAGCAATCAATCAGTAAAATTTTAATTCTGAAGACTTTTGGTTCCCTTTGAAAGGTGTTTTTACTTGCTACTATTCACTTTTGATCCCATTTTGTTAATAGTTACTGAACCCCATGTCTGTGGTCTGTGATTGTATTTTCTGTATCTTTTATTCCTGTGTTTGGATTGATCTTTTGCCTGGCTAGGATATTTCTGTGATAGGTAGAAACTACATAGTATACTTTTTTTTGACACCATCATCATTTTGTTTTACAGAAACCTGACTGTTTTGTTCCAGTGCCTCCACAGCCTTACTAGAGTTCTCCCTCCAAGCTGCAGTGTAAAACTCCTGAGATCTGGAAGCAAAGGAGTACTTACTGAGCAGTTAGCACTGGCTCTGGAAAAGGAAATGCTCACCTTGAAGAATTCTCTTTTCTTAAAAGAAACTAAAGCTGGAAACAGCTTGACATGGGGGAATGAGTCTGGCAAGAAAATCAATAATGCTCCTCTGGCTTTACTGGACACTGAGGAAGGAGTCCAGCGATTCAGAAAGAAGTTTCAGAATGAGCGGGAAGAGAGTGTGCAAAGTATGAACCAAACCATGAATGGTGCCCTGTACCAGAAAACTGCTTTGAAAGTAGCAGAAGCTCAGCTCAGTTCAGATATGATTGTGTGGAGACTGTCCAAGTCCTAGAAACTATTGACTAAATTTATTTTGAAAAAAAATTTATTAAAGTTATACCATTAAATAATATTTATATTTTCATGGGTACTTATACTGCTTTGTATTTTATAGCATTTCTTTGTTGTTTCTACAGATAAATACTGGTATTTTAATTGATGACTATTGGAAGAATTTGATATTAAAGATTGAGTCACTATTTTGTAACAGATTTTGAAAATATATTTTTAAGGTATTTTCTAATAATTCTTACTCCAAAATCATAATTCTTGGACTATAAAAGAACCTTTTTTAGAAAAAAAAAATGAATCAGTGTGTGCTCTTTAAAATAGTTCAATTGAACTTGAAAGATAACTGTTTACACATGTAAAATGTAAGCCTTTTTTAGAAATCTTAAAGCAGGTATAGAAAGGAATTAAGTTATACAACCAATTGTAATTCATAATTTGAGTATGGAGTTTGACAAATTCAAAGAGAGAGTTTATCTTCATATGTCAAACCTTTTAAATAACCTCTAGTGCTACCACTTGAGGAGCAAAAACTTTTCAGCCCTATCTTCTGGAGTCCACCCTCAGATTTATGGAGTATTTATTGGAGGTAGAGAACCAGATCAGACCTCTTAACCAAATTTCAAGAACTCATGAAGATTCATTACATGATAAAGCTGCTTCAGGTTTGAGAGGTCCATTCCCATACACTTTAGTGGTAGGGCTAATCTCACTGGGAAGTCCTGGAGGAAACTGGCCTTCCTTGGATGTTAACCTGGCTTCAGAGTCAGAAGATTGGCTTGCTCAATCCCAGAGTCAGATGATTGTCTGCTGATGCTAGCTGCTCAGTGGTTTTGGCTTATCTCAAGTAGTTTAAATAATATTGGGCAACTCTTATGTTATTTTTCCTCCTTTTGCTGGCTTGAGGAATATCCTGCTTATACTTCTAGGAAGAGAATGGCCTGTACTACTTGCTGAGATAGTAATTTTTTAATCAAATTTTTCCCGCTATCTTCATGAGGGCAGAAAGGTTAGAAAATCCCAAATTGCAGTAATTTGCTTCCTTTTATCTCTGCTTTATATAAGTAATACATTCTTATTGCTTGTCACCATTTTTCTGAAGTTGTCAGAGTTTTGCTTTTCATTTTCTCTGCAAATAGAGTTAATAGTTGACATCTCCAGCATGATCTCTCTCTGACAGAAGTCTGGCAGGATAAGTAGAAGATATTTTTTGACTCAAAGGAATACTGATGTTTCAAAATAATTCTTTTTGTCTCATCAGAAAGTTCAACTTCTGTATGTATGTCATCTAGAAGCATTAAGTGGTGAAGTTTTTCAGTCCAAGGCATCTTCTCATTCTAGCAACAGGAGTGAGCTGATGCACAATAAATGCAAAACATTACCTAGAACAACAGTAAATGAGAGAACTGTGCTTTGTAACCTTAACTCACTTTAGTGATACAGCTTCCCTTTTGAGATACTCAAAGTATTAAATTACTCCTTTTTATAAAGCTACAGAAAAGGGAAATATTCCATTAAGAATGTCCTAAGAAATTATCATGTGCATTTGAATCTCAGTATTTACTGGATGAGAAAATTGAGGGTTTTTTACAATTCTTTCTTTGCTCAGCCAGAGTCAGGGAATAGTCAAATCTTAAGAACCCATTGTTAGGGCTTGGCAGTCAATTGTCACTGGAATTTCCAGAAGTTCTTGATTATAAACACTTCAATGAAGCAAAAAATTCTCAAGGTGCAATTCCTGTAGCTTGCAGCTAAGGGCAAGACTTTGCTAAGCCATCTGAGCAGGAACCTTCAGAGCAACAAAGCTACTGTTCAGCCCAGGGCACTTGAAGGAGATTCTGCAAAGCAGTGCAAACAGTCCAGCACATAGCAGCCTGCTCTCGTGTTGTAACTAACCACCACTGGTCTGTCTGTCTTTAAAGAGAAACTTCCATTTGTGTGCACATCCCTTTGTTGAAATAACAGAGTGGAACAAATGAAGAAAAGCTGCTAAACACAAATATTGCTAGTTTCTAATTCCATGGAGTTGTTATTTTAAAGACCCAAGTAGTGAAATCACAGCAGTGTAGAAGTGAAATTATTAGAGAAGAATAGTAACAACATGTTCCTACTAAAGAGAATTTCCTGAGGCGTGAATGCTTATTTTGTAAATCATCAGATGAGGTCATTAAATACTTTCCTAACAGCTCTAGGATTCCTGGGAGCAGTTCTTCAACTGTCTAGTAATGCATAATAGCATGGTACAACTTTCAGTGGTAGTGATGCAGTTGTACTGCATATGTGCCTTACTTTTATGTGCCAAAACCTAAATGTCTCCTGGAAATACTTGAAAGGTTTCTGCTGATATGTGTGTATTTTTGGCCAGGGATAAGGGAAAAATGGAACAGGCATTAACAAAGATTCAGGCTCTCTAGAACCTTATCTTCAAGTGGCAGCAGCAGGCATTTTGTTTAGAGGTATTTGCTTTCCTAAACTTGCCTTTCAGAGGTTAAAGCAACCAAAGGTGTTAACCTACTTATTTGGTCTCTTGTGATAATTAATGTCTGCACATGCTGGTGTTCAAATGAGAAGTCTAAATTGCATGGACTGGAAAAATGGTTAAGTTGGCTAACCATGTTTCTGTCATGAACTGATGGAGTCCCATTTTCTGGACCTCCAAGAAAGTCTTGGAAGTGAGATCTTGCATAAAGTGGGTTTTGCAAGTACTTTTCTGAACAAGTCATTTGAGCAATTAAATCAGTGGCAGCAGCAGTCCTAGTTATGGAGGAATTAGTATTGCCAAGAAATAACTGATAAAATAGTTGGATGTTTGATTCTGTAAATAAATTCCCCTTTCCATGACAGTAGATCAAGTTGGGAAACATACACATCCCAAGGAACAGAAGGCTTTTTGCTACTAAAGCTGCTGCTAATAGCAGGTAACTATTCACACCACACATTCACTGTCTCACATTCCTGACTCCTCTGTAGGAGTAGTCACAAGCATTACATTGGGAGGTCAGTCCCCACCCTGGGACCTCTGGCTCCTGGGTAGGTTACAAAGTCCTTTGAAGAGCTCTTTGCTTCATCAGGTGTGTATGTGTAATCCTGTAGGCTTTTTTGTTTGCATGTAGCAACCACTACCTGTTTGTGCATGATCCAAGTTAATGCAAACATGGTTGTTACTAATGTGTGTAGTGGCTCTGTACACAGCCAGCAGGCTCCTGGTGTTCTGAATTTATCAGTTCTGGTGGATTTAACAGAACAACTGGTCTCCAGAGCTTACCAGTCCTGGGAGACTTTCACATGCTGCTTCTCAGAATGCAATAATCTCCTCAGCTTGCTGCTTGCTGGTAAACATTCCTCCCTCCTGAGCTGGAGAACAAAGGGGCCTTTGATAAGCAGTAAAATTGTGCCCAGGATCAACTTGTCTTGACCCTAGTAGTCCTGATTTCTGGAAACCAGCAGATGTCAGTGGTGTCTGACAGGTATTTATAGGAATGGTTCCAGTCTTCTGGCCATGGCAATGTTCTGTGTGCAGATATTTAATTTGCAATGACTCTTTTATCACATGTTTCGAAAGACAGATATGCAAAAAGGAAGTCTGACATAGGAAGTATGAGCTGTCATGCCTGGATGCACTCTTACAATGTTAGCACTTTTAAAGTCAATATGATTTAAGACCCTAAGAGGGATTGTGTGTCAAAGATCTCTGCTTTTTCTGGCCAAGTTGGTGTCATAAATATATTAACTTACAGTATTTTTTCTCTATCATTCTCAGAAAAAAGAAACCTCTCTGCTCTAGAGTGATTTCTGTCGGACAGTAATATTAACTTTTTAAGTTTGTGTGTATGTATTTCAAATCAGCCACAGGCTGCTCACTTGTTCATAGTAGTAGAAGTTAAGCCTTCTCTCTCAGCTGCTAATTTTTGTTTTCCCACATCTTTTCACAATTTGGGAACTGTGACAGTCATATGACTGCTCTCCTCTGAATCATACTGACTCTGCTGACAAAATAATAATGGTAGCATGTTTATCCCTGAGTGAGTTACTCATTAGAGGCTATTAACAAAGATGATAGACTCAGCAAAAGGAGTATTCAAACAGTGGTAGTTTTCTTCTCCTCCCATCTCTACTTCCCTGGGAGAAATGAAGTTTTAAACAGTGGAAAGAAAAGGATTTAAAATCTCAAATAGCTGTAAATTTGAGCATTTAGTTATTCCCAAGTCTCATTTATTTTGAGGTTTGGTTGCATTTTTTTTCAGTATTTTCTTTTCTGCACTCTAGGCACGCCATTGGGTAAGGACAAGGTGAACATCAGTATGTAGCAGGAATTTCTAGCCAAGAAAATCCTCCCAGGGAAAAACCAAAAGAGTAGGAGGTTTGATGCTGCTGTTTAGTCATGTTAATTGCTGCTTTAAGGAGGTGATACTACTTAGGTCTTTTCTGTGACCTCATGTTTGTGGTATGTGAAAAACTTATCCCATGAATATATTGAGAAATTCATAATTCACGGGTGCAAGACGGCAGCTCTGTTTGTAAAGCACTTGGTTAGAGCAAAGGCTGCCCAGGCCGGGTTGGTATCAGTGCAGGTCCTGCCTCGAGTCCTGCAGTCACAAAACCCTGGTGCTTACCTCCGGTATTCAGGTCAGAGGCACAGGTTGGTAAAGCAGTCTTAGGTTAACTAATCCTCCTCCTTATTGTCTAAATGGAGAGGCGGTGACTCATGCGCCGGGCTGTGATCCTTACCTGGCAGACAGGGAGAAAGGGAAGGCTTTGAAGCGAGTCCTTCAAAACAGCGTGCGCTGCCTCTGTGCCTGCCCTTCCCTCTCCCCGGAGCCCCAGTTACAGCTTCGAACTGAACATGTCTTCTTTTGTAATCCTGCCTTTGAAATGTTCTCAAGCATGAGGGGAAATGCAGAAGCTGCCAAAAAGTTCCAAAATTTATGGTTGGTGGGAATCTGCTGCTTTTGTGAAGCCTGTATTATTCCCTCTGCACAGGCTCTATTGACTGTATTTTCATGCTTCTCTCTTCCCCTCACCTCAGTGATCAAATAGTGAAAACCAAAACCACAATCACTTCTAAAATAAATTAAAAAAAAAAAAAAAGCAAAAATCACTTTGCCCTGCTTTGTCCTGTAGGAAACAGGTATACGTTCTTTTCCAAACTGCTGAATCATAGAATCTACACATAAAAGGCTAAAAGGCATGAACAAACTAGAAGAAATTTTCAAGTGCTGCAAGTAATTATGCAACACAGAAAAAAGCATTTCCTCTCCACAGCCCTGACCTGAGCTCTCTAGCTCTCTTCATAACTGTTTATGCTGATAAGCTGCACAGGGTTTTTTGTTTGTTTTATAAGATCTCTGAAGTTAAGGCTCATTCACACTTCTACTTTACTTGTTGGTAATAGATTTTAAGGCTGCCTACAACATTTTAAGCTTTTGTTTTAATTTTGCCTTTTTTCAACTTCACTTAGGAAAATCCAGCACTTGTTGGACAGTTTAGTATACTACTAGAATTTTTAAATTCTATTTAAATATGAGTTGTTAACAAACAAACTTCCAGAAAGGAGTGACTTTCTGAGAGGTTTATCAGAATCCCCTTTCTTTTTTTTAAAGTAGTATGAAACCTTCTAATTATCAAATCATCCAGATGTGTCTGAATGCAGATAGTATAAAAGCTGTTTTAATCAACCCAAATCAGCTGCATAAGATAGTTACATCAGAGAAAGCAAAGAAAATTTTTACATTGGAGTTACATGTATTTTTCATCACAAATGTAAGGAGAAATAATACAAGACAGTCAGGCTAGTTCAGCAATCTTCCCTGTTTAACAGCTTCTGTTTGTTTGTCAGCATAAGGTAGAACAGTCCAGGAGAGCAGCCGTTGGATTTGAAGATCCCATGACCTTTCTTAGAATATGCAGTGTCCATGAGAAATAATTCTCATTTGTGATGGTATTCATTAGATTATGAATTCTTCCCCAAGCTGGAGAGTCAGTGTAGCTGTCATTTTGTACATAGGAGTGGCCTTTTCAACTACTGTCCCATCCAAAGGCTGTCTGTGAATTAATGGCAGGAAGGTAAATACAACCACCACCCTATGGAGAGCAGCAGTTGTGACCTCAAGAGGAGCAGAGCTGAAATTACACGTTCCTGTGGGGAATAATAGCTGATCACCTAATGCTGATGGCTTCACTGCCATTGATTTCCCCTAATAATGTCCCTGTTTTCAAAGTACATGATTTCTACTTAGTTACTCAGAAAGGGTGTTTGTGTTGTGATGGTTTTGCTAAAGCACTCAAGAATTTTATAATTTCAGTTTACTCCATAATTTACCAGCCTCTTGGACAGAGGAGTGCCTGTGTAAATGCAGAAATGAAAAAATAAAAAGTTTCTAATGTACTATCTTTATTTGTTCAGTTACTTTTGCAGTGTATAGTATTCCAATGCAAAGTACCTCAATAGTTCACACCACCCTGCCAATAAATTTGATAATATTTTTAGCTACAGATCAGCTTTTAGTAATTTTCTGGAAAGAATATATCAGTTTTGTTCATTCCAAAGTAGCTCAATTTTTAAACATGTGCTCTGAATATATATAGACCATATATATATGACCCAGTGTGTAAAATCCATCATACTTTAGTGCTGGGGTGTTTTCCTTCAGAAAGAAATAGCTAATTTTAGAACTTTTCCCTATATTTTGTAGGACAGGGATGATGAAGTAGACTTGGCAGAAATAATCAAATAGGTTGAATAAATTATCCGTGCTTATTGCATTTTCCCCAAAGATGAATATATTTTCTTGTGAAGTTGTAACTAACTAATCAAGTAGAATAACATTGAGTGTATAATCTTTTAAAAAAGTATGAAAAGGCTTGGAGAAAGAATAAATCCCTTCTCTATTTTCCCACCAAAGGGGCAGGAATTTGTGCAAACTGGTGTATTTTCTCCATAAACTGACATATTATAATCTAAAAGAGGATAAAGAAAAGAGGAACTCTTTTGAAATTGATTTCTTCTGCAATAAGTACTCTTTCTTACTGGCTGTTGAAAACACTTGGAGTGAATTGAAGTCTTCAACAATCCACATCAACCTTTTATAAATTAGTAGCATGTCTAAACCAGTAGCACATTAGCAGTATGAATGGTCCAGGATTTGAATGATTTAAATGGCTGTGGATATAGCCTGAGGTTATAGTGATTCCCTTAACACCATCTGAAATGTTTTCTTTTTTTTTTTTTTTTTAAGAAGTTATTAAGAATTTGTTGCATATCAACCTACTCATACACATGTTAAGTCTACCCAGTGATAGAGCTCATCCATGGAGAACTCCCTTCTCACACTGCTCTGGGCCATTCATGGGCCATCATCTTGCCCAGTACAAGTTCTCATGCCCTCCTAACATGGAATTTTCAGCCTACCCCATGTACCCCCATTGCAGCTGAACACCTAAAAAAATTAGAATTTTCTATATAAGAATCTTTGACTTTTCAGCATTTTGTTTTCATTTGCCTGGGAGGTGTTGGTTCATCTGTATACAATCCTAACTGCCCTTTCCCTCTGCATGTCAATTTTTAAACCACTTGGAATCCAATGAAATGCCTTCTGTTCTCTGCTGCCTCCCATTCCCCCAGCCTGAAGTCATTTTTTTACCTCTTACACCTTTTAGCTTAAAGGCATCCAAGACAGTGGTGAGACTTCCTGAGAACTTCCAAGGTCTGCACATCCCTGATTCAGAACCTGCTTTTTTTGTCTTAGCAGGACAGTTAGTGGATTTCACAGATCTAGATTCAAAAATACTCTACTCCTTTGCCAAGGCTTTTATCAGCCACTAGTGTAATTTTTTGGTAGGTACAACTTGGATGCCTTTCCGAAGTAGTAAATGCAGAGAACTAATAAATTCTAAACAGAGCAATAAATTCAGGCTTGCATGTATTCTGCAGTTAGTCACTGTTTATTTGAGTCTCTGTTCCTACTTATTTTATATTTACATTGGCAACAGATGTGATGCTTCAATTTTATTTGAAATTGTTTGCAGTAAAGCTGGCCAGTAATGTGCCCATATTCAACAAGGTAACACTATAACACTATTCAGCTTGTTGTAGTCATTGATAATGATATTTCAGGCTGTATATCTTCATGGCAAACTGCACATTTTGAGGATTGACTGAAAAATACTAAATTATCTGTGCTTTGAATGCCAAAGGTGTGCTAGAAATTAAAACCAGATTTCAGTTGTGAGCTATGAGAATCCATTAAAGTTAGATTTAATTTCAGAGCAATGAAACACCATTTCTTCTTCAGGTTGCAGCAGAAATCCTGTATGGGTCTTTTTCCATTCTAGGTTCAAGTTCTTTTAATATCATAACAAAGAAATAAAAACATGCTTAGGAGTTCATGTTTCCAGTGTCTATCACAAAGTTTTAGAGACACAAAGAGTAACTTGAAAGCTAGACAGTGCTTGCAGATATTCAAATAAACATCTCCAGAAAGAATTACCAAATTATTTTAAGTATGCCAGCCAAAGCATAAGGAGTTCTTTGTCCATTACCCTTCTACTCAAAAATCACCATCAACCTTGTGACAGGTGCTATCAAGTGAAAAAGTGAGACTGGAATAATGAATGTAGTTAAGCTACAGAAGCTATTTTATGAGTCTGAAAGATGAAGAACAGAAACATTAGGCCACCAGCAAGCTAGCTGTAGGGTATCTTGAGGTGATTTTGATGATTTTTGAGACTGCAATTTGGGAATCAGCTTCCTTGTTTTGTGGCATTCTTTATATACTTTCTCTGTGGTCTTGGGCAGATCATGATGTTAGTACAGAATCTGTTATTTAGTTTAAGAAGTTTTACAAGACAGCTGATCCTGATAAAATGCTTCAAAGGCATCTGTTTGTTCTAAACAACGTTGTTACTTACGATTACTTACTAAAAAAAAAAAAAAAAAAAAAAAAAAAGTAGTTTCTTATACATTTGAACAGGGTTTACTCTTCCCTTATCACTGTAGAATTCTTATTTTTATTGCAGGTGATGTTTATTGATTTACCTCACCTTTATGCTGGAATCCCTTCCCACTCTATTCTGAGTCAGAGCTAATCTTACCTCAGTAAACTGTGCTGATCTTCTCATTTCTAACGTCCCGCCATTACAAAAATGTTTTCAAAATCATGTTTTATGGAAGAAAGAAAAGAGTTGAATTTGTATTGTCTTAAAAACAAGATTGTATCACTAAAGAAAGAAAAATGAACTTCATTTGATACCTGAAAAATGAAATATTATTTCCAAAAGCAAAAGTGATTTCAATATATTACTTGAAATTGGCAAAATTCAAATACTGCAAATACTAGTTGAAATACCCTTCAAATACTCTTGGAGGGAGAAAATTGTATCTAAATCTCCCTTTAGCACTTACTCACTTTTAGCCTACAGCATGTCTGCTGGTTTGTTGTAGTGTGTTTTTATATTTTATAATACTTTGTGATATTTTGTAATAGATTTTTTGTATTCCTTTAGTTTTCCTAAGTAGTTTACCCCAAACTGTACCCCTTCCCTATACCTGTGTTATCATTCTCCTGGGTTGAGATCATCCCCAAACCCCCCACCCTGACCCTCTGTCAATCACTCAGCATCCCATCCTCTCTATCCAGAACCTTCAGCCCAATCCCTCATGTGATTAGCTGGAGGCCAAGAGTCAGCCCCCCAAAAAGTATCCTATATGTTGCCCAAAATGTCCATTCCTTTAGATCCCATCCCNGCCCTGGGGCACAGAGAGTGTCCCCCCTCAGAGTGTCCTCAGAGTGTCCCCCCTCTGAGTGTCCTCAGAGTGTCCCCCCGCTGTCGGAGGCATGGGGGGAGCCCCCCCCGGTGTCTGCCGGCCCGGGGCTGGCCGGGGGCCCTGAGAGGCTGCAGGGAGACAGGAGACACTGGTTAATAATCACTGGTGGACTAAGATGGCAATCAGTGAAAGCACATCTGTCTGCAGCTGGCCTTTGGGAACGCTTAATAGGAGGTGACGCCGTGAGGTTGTTTGTGCCTACGCACAGTGGATGATCTCTTTCTTAAAACTGCACAGAGAATTTTTAAGACAAGCTTTTCAGAGAATTCTCTGCCCGCTGGGAGAGTCTCCCGGTGAGTCTGCGCTCGCTGGCCCGGGGATGCTCTGTGCCCGCAGCCCCGTGTCCCCAGCCCTGGGAGGTGGCCCTGGCTGCAGCTGCAGGGCACGTCGCGGCCGGAGGCAATGCTCCGGGGGATGCGGTGGCAGAAATAGCGCTCCTGCATGTAGAAATAGTTCCACATGCTGCTGGAGTGACGGGGGCAGGGTACTACACTGCTGGTTTATTTATATCTGTGCAAGTGCCTCGAGCTTCGTAACACTGTATCAGGCTTGTGCTGTGAGCTATTTTGATTGTTTTACCCCTGAACACAATCTGATTTATAAAAATCCTTGTTTTTCTGCATCAGTCTCAGTTTCTTTTTCTAGCCTACAGTGATAGCTACCAAAAAAGGTTTACCAAATTTAGGAGCAGATCCCAGTTTGGGAGTACCTTTACAGGCATCCCAGAGTAAAAACTGTGCATTGATTCATCTGTTTGCATACAGGGGACCAGGACACACAGGCCTGGACACCTCCAGCTTTCCAGCTGCTGCCAGGCTGGGAATGACCCAGAGACTTTGTGATTCAGACCTGAAGCAAAAAAAAATTATTTATGAGGTGGGAGGCTAGATGTATCTTTGCAATGCTGAAAAATAAACATCTCCATTTCCAGTTTGATCAGGGAGTGCCACTGACTGACTTTCTGTTCCCAGCAGTAGTTGATGGATCCATTTCTGAAACTCTCAGCTGCCAGTGGGTGCATGCAGGTGGCAGACTGAAGAGCAGACGTGTCAGGAAGGCAATATTTTTGACATCATGATTGGAGATTGGCTATGTTTGTGTGATGATTAGGATGCAGCAGGAATTGTTTGTGGTGAGTAGGTTAATGCATTAGTCTCATGAAGATGTCTCACCTTTAGATGGACCTCCTGTTTCAATTCTTGCTGGAGAAAGAGTCCAGCACAAGGGAGGGAAAGCAGTGTGGAGCAAATAATCGTAATTCTGCAACTTCACTAACTCAACAATTGGTGTTCATGGCCCTGACTGCATATGCTGGAAAAGGGGTGATGATGATGGAGGCAAGAGAAATAAATGGTTCAATAAAAGACTTGTTGCAACTTTTTTTGAGAAACAACCTCCTACTTTGATATAAAACAGGTTTCTTTATAACATGTGCATTATGGCAGTAGCACTTCTGATGGAAACTGGGGGGCTGTTCTCTTAAAACACACTTGTTTAGGTCAATAAATACACAATGACTTACATCCAGCAGTACAATTTTTTTGCAAATATTAGGAAAAGGGACATCCCAACAATCATATATCTACAGATGATTATATAGGGAAATACTGATGGGAGCTATGTACTTTTAAGTCTTTGATAGTACTTTGCTGCTCAGTACAAAATCTCCAAGTTTCTATATTAGAGATGAGGCAGGGTGGATTTCTGTGTAGAAAAGATGTTTAAATCCCCCATAGCATTTTGTTTGCCCATTTTTTTTCCTCTACAGTTTCACAATAATTTAAAGTTTGATTGTTTTTTCCTAGTAAGAACTGCCAGACCTGAAGTTAAAACAGAAAACTTCTCACCCCCCTTCCCTTCTGCCTAGAAGCAATTCTAGAAGCAAAGTGAAGAAGGCAGTTTGTGATTCGTTTTTCTTCTTTTCAAAGAGCAGACAAAGCATACTTTTTCGTTCTAAAAGATTTTTTCTTCCTTGATTTTGTCCTTCAAATGACAAACAAAACTTGATCTCTTTCTTTTTAATCCTTTGCTGGAACCAGGGGGCACCTCATTATACACTGAATTCACACTTACACAGACCACAAGGGCTCAGCAGCACTTACATTTCTGTCAGTATGTAGCGTGGTTTGTCCAGCAGAAGGGAAGAGGGGAACTTGCTGCCCGGTTGTTTCCTAACTGGTAGGGCCTGTTTCACTGTGGTCTGGCTGCATTTGATGAGGCAGCTGCATTTTTACAGCCCTTTGAGTCTGGTGAGGAGTGGCCAAGAGAGATGTGCATGAGGAAGGGAGGGAGTGAAGGAGTGGGGAAGGAAGGAAGGAAGGAAGGAAGGAAGGAAGGAAGGAAGGATGGGAGTCCAGCCTCTACAGGAGCAGCATCACAGACTGCTGTGGCCTCTGCAACTGTGTCTGTATGGGGCCATCCAGGTGCACCCAGGGGATGGGTCAGCTTGGGAGCCCAGTGGTTGTTTGCTTTTCCATAGTTTGTGTGAGCCTAAGGGTGAGATGAGCAATGTGCCTGGATCCCACCTGACCAGTGGGATGATGTCTGGTACACAGCCACAAGACTAATAGTCACTATTCTCACAATAAAAAGTTGATCCCAAGATTAGCCTTAATAACACTACTTATCATCAAGCACCTTACAGTAATCTTTAAGTATTTTAGTGGCATACGTATATTTATTCTAGAATTTTTATGAACCTATATCTAGCACTCACCTGCATTCTTATTTCTGCCACAGATCTGCTTACATTTCATTACCCTGTATAAAATGCAATATTCTGTTGCATTTGCCATCCAAAATTGAACTCTTCCAACACATCCAAATGCCACCCAGTGATTACAGCAGGAATTGCACTTGATGGCTTATGCTACTGTATTGCATGCAACAAACTGGTTGCTGGAATCATTTTTGAAGATAGATAATTTATCTTTGTGCCTAGAGAACTCTGTTATAAAATCAACACTTACTGGGACTAAATCAATTTCTTAGCTCCTCATTAGAACACCATACAGTTATGAAACATCCTTTAATGTTCTTTGGATTCATTTTCCCAAAGAAAATGCTTCTCGGTCCATTTTAACTCTAGTTTTTATATGTAGCATGTAAAGACATTTCCCAAGATGCCTCTTGATGTGTTGCAATAGACAGAGTGGAGAACCAGCTGGATAACATGGGACATTTGTTTTACTTCCTACATAGATGACATTTTGCCATTTCAGAAAATCCACCCAGAATTCTGTTATGAAAAAGCATGGTATTTTCGTTTGTGTACTCCTTAACTATATTTGTGTTTTGCAAAGGTGTGCTTTCTCCAGTGTTGTGTCATTCTGTTTGGAGATGTAATGTGAAGACAGAATCCATTTTGTTGAGAGAAAATGCTTTTTTTTAGCCTGTTTCGATTTCACACCAGGAGTCCCCTTGCAGGCTACTGCACTCTCAAACCTGCATTTTTTGAACCAAATTTTCCCCTATTGGATACCAACTAGGACCATTTCCTGCAGGGATCAGCCCTGTTGGCTCACCTGCATTCATGGGGAGCAGTGTTTGTGCAGGGCTGGCTGGGAGCTCCTACAGGGAGCCAAACCTCCCACCGGGACTGGGACCTACGGATGCATCCTGTGACTCTCAGCCCCGGGAGAGGGGGGACTGTGCAAACCAGGGCTTGGAGCCTCCTGCCTGGCATGGTGCACCCCACAGGGTGGGGGACAGGCAGGAAGAGAGAGCAGGAAGGCATCAGGGGCTTGGCTGTGCCCCAGGGAAGGGCGCTGTGGGAGCAGGGACAGCGGCAGAACCCTGCACGGGCACCACCAGCACTGCCAGCCTGGGGTCACAGCTCCCCTGCTGACAGAGGGCAGCGTGAGGCACTCCATTTCATCAGGCCTTGTGCAAAGAGTGAAACCAGTGATGCAATTTTTCCTCCCTCACACAGCTTTCTGTGAGGCTTTACTAGTCACAACCTGATAGCTTGCCCTGGAATACAAATTTAATGAATATACAGAGTTACTGCTATGATGCCAACAGGTCCAGTACTTCTCCAGGTGTAAAACACCATCCCTGATCCTCTCTTGGTGTAAGAAGTGCTTTTGAGAACTGTATCTGACGGCACTTGACTCTTTGCTTAGTCTCTCTCAATGCACCACTGTTCCTGATGCAATTTCCTGTTGCTCTGGACTCATTTCTCTTGCACTGACCCACAGGAAGATGTTAAGAAAGATATTATGAATCCACCTTTGTCTATATTTGAGCTCTGAATGGTAAAGATTGTAACTTCTCAAAACAAACTAATACCCAGAATGAAGTAGGTGCTCTCCAGCAACAGAAGAAAAGGTGCAAACTCATCAAATAAACAGCACAAACTTTAAAAGAAACATACATGATTCCTTCAAACTAATTTTTATATTTGTATCATTAATCACATAGAAAAAAAGAGAAAAAAAAATTATTGTTCATTCTGGACAAACTCTTCTCTGTGCAACTTGTCTGATGTTTATGAAGTTATAAGAGGAGAACATTTGGCCTTTCATCTTGATAGTGTGCATGTGCTAACAGCAGATACAAAGGATTTATCAAAGATGAACAGTACACTGTACATGTGTTTATCGGCAATTTTTTTTTTTCTGGTGGAGATGTCTCTGTAGAAGACTAAAAGGCAATTGTGATTAAAGCTTCTGAAATGCTGGTTTACTTTTAAATGGTGCAGTAAAAAGAGAAAAAAATCATGTTTACAGGAATCAGTAGTCACTTATAAGAGAGCTGATCTCACCCAACGGACTGTGAAGTTGATAATTAACCAGAAACAGTCAGGTTCATCATTCTGTAATGAGCTGCCTGCAAAACCATCTGATGGATAAAGCCTGTCAAACAGAATCTCTTGGCATGGCACATCCACCTGCAGGGCTTTCTACAGATGGCATGACAGTGTCTGACCATCTGATTCAGTCAAGAGAGGCCAAAGAAAAGGTGATGTGTGCTCCAAACAATATTTTCTAATTCTTCACACGCTGCAGCAACAAATGATAGAATTTCTATATCCACAACTGAATTTCAGGGCAGGGAGGGAAACACAGTCTCAGTCCAGTGTTAGAAGCAAAACACAGCATAAAACACCAAAATTACATATGCATTATTTAATACCATTACTGGAGAGGATGCAGTGGTGGAGAAAAAGCTACTATAAAAGGATGAAGTGGAATCCCAGAGCATTTGTAATATCTACCTTCCCTGTGGCACAGACTGGCATACATACAACTACCCACTATTTGTTGCAATTTGTTCAATTCAAAGCTATTTTCACCCTTTTTTAAAAGGCCTACCCAGTAGTCTTTACTCAAAAGAAAACTGTAAATGATAGCTTCCAAAGGCTGGAGCTCCATTCACGCAGTAATACAGATCTGAGTTGTGCAATGACAATTTTCAGCTTGTAAGGCTGTGTTGCAGTGCTGAAGGCACCACAGATGTTAAAGCTTTATGGTGCTTACAGGGCAGTGCATAAAAGCCAATTGGACAGAAATACAGGGTGATAAAGAAACATATCTTTCCTTTCTTCAAACCAAACTAAACCAAAGTGTGCTCTGGCTGCCATTCAACCCTCTTTCTCAAGGTGAAGAGTTTCACCAGCACTTAGCCCAAGTGAGCCTCAGAGAGCTGACCCCAGGCAAGCCATACAAATGAACAGGAAGGGCCCACCATGGCCATGTGCATTTGGCCATGTGGGTTTGCAGGATCAGGTCTAGATGTGAGGTTCCCAGGGCCAGCTGCTTCCAGCAGTGAGGGAGCTGCTTGGCAAACAGCCCAGATGTCTCTGCTCAGCCATGGGGGCTGCACCACTCAGAGGGAACAAGGGGGCTGCTCTGCAGAGACCCCCATTACTAAGGCTCAGCATAGCACCAAGGACCTGTGAGCACCTTCCAATTTCTTTCAATATAAAGTGCTTCTCCACATCAGCTGTCAAAGCTCTTGCTCAGGCCAGGCTCCTGCTGCCATTGCTAGCAGATGGTTTTTGCTGGGTCATTTAAGCAAAATGAGAGCCAGGTATAGAGCTGAGCCTGTCACCTCTGTGCTTGCATTGTGCCTCATCTCAGGTAGGGAATCTGCCTGGAGCCCGGCAGAGCCCAAAGGGTGGGGACATTTGTAATAGAAACATGAAGATTGGCAGGAACAGAGTATGACTGAGCACCAGGAGAACTGGCAGAACAAAGGGTTAACTGCATAGATACTCCCCTGAAAAAACACCCTTTCCAGCAGCAAAATGGAAACAAGGGTGGTTGTACCAAGCCCAGAAGATCTGCACTGAAAGACCCCAGACCAGCTGGCTCCCCAGCAGACCCTGCATTCTAACAGCAGGAGAGTGGCATCGACATGGCAACAGTTCCCATATAACATTGAACATGTGCTTTTTCCCATTAGCCCACAAGGAGAATTTTGCAAACAAGAAAAAAGGCACAATGAGCAGCAACCTAAAAGGACTGAAGACCTGAAATTGAAAATGCTCATACTGCCCCACAAGAGATGACAGTTCCTAATAGATATGAGATCTGTCCAAAATGAGATTTTGTGTGGCCCTCAAGAAGAACTCTAGGGACAAATAGAAGACATAGCAGGTTGTGTTCTTTGTCCTTAGTGTCATACACATGTGGTCCAAGTCAGACATCCTGTTGCTTGTACCTATGTGGAATGAGGGAATGGGTGAATAAAATGTTTAAGGGAATGGCTGTGAAAGCAGATGTTTGTCAATAAATATCACCTCCTGCTCCACCATATCCTACACCAAGTTTTGTACCACTGGTTCCCATCCAAGTATACACATCTGCCCAGGTTTAATAAACCTGCTGCCTCCCAGGCAAGCTGGACACAGGTAAGTTGTGCTTGTGGTGCTTTGCCCAGTTGTAGGGACCATGTGCCAGCAGCCCATGTCTGGCTCTGTGTGTGGTGAGCCTGGGTTTGGTAAGTTTAGTCCAGGCAACTCACCAAGCTGGAATAGCATATCTGTTTCCCAAGGCACTCTTAGAAACAATGTAGTTGTCACAGCTGTGACATAAAATAACACAACTCACGCACAGAGTTCCAGCATCCCAATAGGAACAGGAAAAGAGTGCTTTATTTTTCAGACCTCAACATTTATAGAATTCCAAAAGTGACAGTGGATTGGAGGATGACATTGTCACCTTTCCAACCACATTGGTCAGACTAACAGTCCATCAAAATTCTCCTCCTACACAGAAGAATGCAAACAATCATTATTTACATAAAAGTGTGTGAGAAACTCCATTTCAAGAATGTAAACATCAGAAGGCTTAGAAAATCTCAAAAGAACAGGGCAACATGTAGTCATTGTTTCTAAGAGCCCTAATAAACATGGCTCCACATGAGATGTCTCTGATGGAGCTTGTGCATCGCCAGTGCCAAGGGATGGATACCTTGTGATGAGATCAAATACCCTACTTTCATTTTCTCTGGGGCACAATTTCCTGACCAGTGAAGGATACTGGCATGCAAAAGGCAGGAACAGCCCCTGATGTTCTAGTTCCACACCTGTGGGATTTCCTAGAGAGGGCTGTCAGCAACATGTTGACCTGCTGAATCCCATCATGGTCTATGATTATTGATTAACTCCTTACAGACCCACTTGCTGCAATTTGTAAGGGCAAACAAAGAAGAGGTTGACATTTCTGTTGTTGGAAGCTTCATTTCAAGGTAATTAAGACTAATCTTGCAATAACTAGAGAAAATATTTCCCATTTCCCCAGTGCCAGCACATACAGGACACATGACTGCTGTGGTGACACTATCTGTCTTGAATACAATTTAATTTGTAGAATTTCATATGTGCAGCAGTAAACAGACTACTGACTATGTTATTTGACTGAACTCACAAACCTTCAGTTTAAATGTATTTTAAGATTTTTTTTTGACATTTGGGATAGTTTAATTATGAAGGTTAGGAGCAGCACTACAGGCAGGGTTAAAATGAATTTTGTACTCCAAACCTCTCATTTTCTTTGTATGTGACCTTCCCAAATGACATCAATTGTATTTTCTAAGGCTTTACAAATTAAACATAGTGATTAGAAATTAAAATTAATTCATATTAGTATGCCAGAGCACGTAACAACCAATGTACAAATTTTTTGTGCCTGTGCCCTTTATCTCCCTAGCAAAAGCACACAGTGTTATCTCTTGCTTTGTAAGAGATACAAAATGGCAGCAGCATTACCAAAGCACTCCTTCTCCCATTCCCCCAAGCTGGACTCAAACCAACTGTGTTTATTTACACACAAAACATGAAGACTGCAAGCCACACAAACCCTGCCCTGTCACCTGGTCTCTGAAACAGAATCACAGAACGGATCAGGTTGGAAGGGACCACAGTGGCTCCTCCCTGCTCAAGCAGGGTCATCCCAGAGCACATGGCAGAGGATTCCTCCTGAAAGTTCTTGAATATCTCCCTGAGGGAGACTCCACACCAGCTCCAGGTAACCTGTTCCAGTGCTCAGTCACTGCACATTAAAAAGTTCTGGCTCGTGTTCAGGTGGAATTTCCTGTGTGTTGGTTTCTGCCCATTGCCTCTTGTCCTGTTGCTCGACACCACCAAAGTCCCCTCTCAGACATCTCTTGCAGGGTCTGAACAGGCTCAGCTGTCTCAACCTATCCTTGAAAGAGAGATGCTCCAGTCCTTCAATTACCTCTGTTGCCTCCACTGAACCCACTCCAGGAGCTCAGTGTCTCTGGAACTGGACACAGCACTGCAGGGGATTCTCACCAGGGCTGGAGCAGAGGGGCAGGGTCAGCTCCTATGACCTGCTGCAAAATCTCTTCCTGATGCACCCCAGGATTCCATTGGCTTTCTTTGTCCACAGGGACACACTGCTGCCTCATGGACAGCTTATTGTCTACCAAGACTCCCAAGTCCTTCTCTGCAGAGCTGCTTTCCAGCAAGTTGGCCCCCAGCCTGTGCTGGTGCCTGGGGTTGTTCCTCCTTGGATGCAGAACCCTGCACTTGCCCTTGTTGAACTTCACTGGACCAAAGCCCCACTGGAGGTGTTATAAAGCATTTTGTGTGCTGACCTGCTATTTGACCACACAGCATAGAGGTGCAGCTCACACATATGGAAGTCTTATACCAGTATTCATTTCCATATGAATGCCCCTTGGAAAGAGCAGTGATCATTTGCAGCTGCTCTTCCTCATAAGCAACAATCCCTTGGACACCCAAGATTGCTGGTCACTGTAGTTTGCTAAAACAGGGGACATTTTCCCAAAGATCTGTCTCTGCACAGCAGAGGTGAGGCACACAGCCCTAAGTGGGGGCCATTCCCAGGAGCACCTCTGATGCCATTCTTGGGTCATGTCTACAGAAAGCTTCTCTAAGGGCTTGTATTTCAGACCAGTCTTGAGCATGCAACAAAAAGAAAAGGCTGGTGAGTAGGAGAGGAGCCAGAACAAATTAGCCCCTCTATGGGTGCAACCACCAGGCTGACCCCACAACCAAATCTGCCAGGCCAGACCAGGCTCCTATAGGGAAACCACCTCCAGGTCACCCTGGGGCCTTCCACTGCTCTCCAGGAGGCTAAGCAATTTATTCTATGGCACAAGGAATAAGAAAGGGCCTCTTTTGAAAAAACAAAACAAAACAAAACAAAACAAAACAAAAAAACCACCAATTTTTTGTATAAGATCATTTTTAGTTGCAGAAGTAATGTCAAAACCAAATGTTGAGCTATTTCTGAAAATCATGAGGTAATTGTATCTCCTCTGGAGAAGAGGAAGAATGGAAAGGCAAGTGAGACTATAAATCCAGGATGTGGACAAGAGAAATTGTGAGGTAGTACAGCTTAACAGAAAGCTGCTTGTCAGGAGTGGTGCCATAGATCCCCCCATTGTCATGAGCTGCTCCAGCAGAGCAGGCAGCTGTCCATCCAGGTAGTCTTCCTGTGCATCCTGTTTCTTTAGCACTGATTTGAAATGCACATTCTGGTTATTTATTTTGAATGCTTTCCCCTCAAGGTGTCACTGCAGGGTAGACTTAAGGCTATTTACTGGCACCAGCTGAGTATTCTCATTCCTGAAATTGTTTCCCTTTCTTTAAAACATTAACTATAAACACCTTGGGTAAATAATGCATGGTTTGAAGGTAATGCAACATCTCCATGTAATGTCAGTGTCACTCGTGTTACTCTTCTTCAATTTACTTCTTTGTGTTTTCTCCATCTTGGTCTAGTTCATCTGCGAAGAGGAAGACTTGTGAATGTCTAAGGCATTGGATTTAAGCCTGTTTAAAAGCAGCTCTCTTGCTGGTTCCAAAGAAAAGCTGATTTGGGATATCACATGTCCTTCTTGTCCATGCAGTAGGGCTGCTGCCTGCACTAGTGAGCTACTGACAGCCCTCTCCAGGAACCCTTTAATTTTCTGTCAAATTCCTAAATCCAAGAGGCTATCAGCACTGACCACCTCTTTACCTGGCATTGAAGGTGGTCAAAGGCTTAGGGAGAACAACACAGCCTTGTTAGAGTGATTGCCTCTTTGCTGAACGGGCATTGAGATGGACTCTTTTTTGGCATTGGTAGGACCCTTCAGTAGTCTGTGAAAGGAAAAATCAGTTATTCTGCTGGTGAGGAGGAATAAAGGCTTATACTTGTAAACCTTCCCTGCTTTACAGTAATTTCAGTTTCCCTGTCTGTCCCTTGTGACAGCTCAGTCTGGGGGCAAGATACCTGCCAGTTGCACAGCAAGCAATTGTTTCAAGTACATGTTATACCTGAAATCTGCCTAACTCTTCATCAGGGAGATGAAGGGATTAATTTTTTCTCATGAGATCTTAGTTTTCACATATCTTTTAAAGTATTTTAAACATGGACCTTACCACCACATTTGATTGCACTTAGCCAGGGAGCTCAAAAGCTGTGATTCTTAGGCATTGTTTTCTTAGGACACCAAACTACTGGATAAAAAAGATCCAGTAGATGAACTAGGGAAGTTCCTTCTAGTGTGATCCTGTGAAACCACTTATCTACTTGCTCATATACAGGTTGCAGAGGTATATGAGAAGATGTAAGCATTTATAGACAAGAACTTGTTAATTTATTAACTTATTAAAGCATCCTCTATAAAGGAGCTAGTACTCTATTGGCATGGAAGTGAATGGGAGTCTGCCAGTACTGGGGTTGGTACCTGTTCAGGCCCTGGTTATTCCAGGTCTTATATGTAATGCATCCAGCTGCTGGGGACAAGTGTCTTCACCAGAGATGGTGCTTGCCAAAATCTTCACCTCATCTTTAGCAGATGCAGTGATAGAGCCAATCAGCCATGGGAGCTGGCCCACCTTAGCCTCCATTGCTTCATGCATGTCAACATCACATGTGCCTTGGTGGGAGAAGGTTGTTCTCACTTGTGGTTTTCATTCCACTCCTGTCTTATAGATATTTTGACTCCAGGCTTTCTTGATTTTTTTCCCCTGTCCCACCTGCTTAGCCAAGCACAGAATGAGTGGGAGCAAAATGAATATTGTTTCTACTTTTCCTCCTCCCCTGATTGCATTTTGTCTTGCACCTTTCATCTCTTTCTTATGACATTTCCCTGTTGTTGACAATGATAAGATATTAACATTAATACTTTTGCTGTCAGAATGTCAGAGCTACTTCTCAGAAAAGCCATTGGATCAACAGTGGGTATTATGGGGGGAATCTGAATTCAAGCATGCTGGGCTGATGCACAGAGAGATATGAAATGAGGGGTTATTATGCTGAACATCTCCACTTGTGATGCAGTTGTGATGTTTTAAGCCAGCTGCTGTGATCTAATTACATTCACTAACTATATTAAGAGAGTGTTTTAAGAGTGGTAATTCAATCACTCTGAAGTTAGAAAATATCAGCATTTAGGTTATCTCTGCAATCCCAAATGCATGTTATACAACAGTCTCCAATTACTTTCTTTTAAATATATTTTAACAATCACCTTCTAAACTGAAATCTAAATACAAGAGCAGGACTTGGAGACTGCTCCAGAATGGGGGCTGAAGTCTTCCCTGTGGCTGCTATCCTAGCTCACAGGGTGTTCATGCTAGTGAGGATTTCTTCACACCCCCCAGTTCACACCCCTGACAGCTTTCAGATACCTCCAGCCACCTCTTTTCTCACCCTCTGGTTCTGCTCTCTCAAATAACATTACTCTTGCTCAGCAGGACAGGGGTGTACTGAGCCCAACCACCTCTTCACAGAAATTGCTCCTACCTGCAGATTTGTGTTCAGTGGACACCCACCAGGATTTCTCCCTCCTGTCTTTACATATACAGGCACCCTCTATGGCAGGTGGACTTCACAGTCATCATTTAACACTGGGCTTTTGTGAAATTTGGTTGTTGCCTGGTAAAAGGCCAGAAATGAAGAATGGAAATCCCTTGGTGTGCAGAGCCTGGGACCTGGACCAGCCCACAGTGATGAGTCTAGAAGGGCAGGCACCACCAGACCAAGAAGGCATTGACATGCAAATCATTAAGAGGAAAAATCATCACAGATTACTACCCCTGAACCCACAATTTAGTTTATGTCTAAATTGCAGCCACAGCTGTGATTGCTCTCTATGCTGGCATATCCAAGCAGAGTTAACCTCACTAATTCAATAATAGTGGCAAGATCAAGCAATTCCATACTGGTATGAGCTCAATCACAGTAAGAACAGCAGTGCAGATGTAGCAGCAGCAACCTCTCCATGCTGTTCTCCAGGCAGCCAGGCTCTCAGATGACTCTGACAACTTGGTGTTACCAGAGCACAGGTTTCAGTGCATTGTTATCATACCTGTCCACTGCATCAAAGCTCACTCCTATGTGCACTATAGCAAGTACCTTGGATTTTATGACAGATTTAAAAAGCTGCTTGATTTAAGAGGGCCAAATATCATTTAACTGTCCCTGACTATGCTTACAGCAAAAAATAATGTAAATACTGATAATCAATTAGATAAATTACAATTCAGTTTCCTCAGGCATGGTTAAGTGCTCATTTTCAGTAAGATACAACTGTGTGAAAAATTTGAGCAATCTATGCCATTGCTTTATCAAGCTCATNGAGCACAGGTTTCAGTGCATTGTTTTCATACCTACACATCAAAGCTCACTCCTATGTGCACTATAGCAAGTACCTTGGATTTTATGACAGATTTAAAAAGCTGCTTGATTTAAGAGGGCCAAATATCATTTAACTGTCCCTGACTATGCTTACAGCAAAAAATAATGTAAATACTGATAATCAATTAGATAAATTACAATTCAGTTTCCTCAGGCATGGTTAAGTGCTCGTTTTCAGTAAGATACAACTGTGTGAAAAATTTGAGCAATCTATGCCATTGCTGTATCAAGCTCATTAGAGTCAACCACTACAAAGTAGCTTGCTCTGAATGTGAAGGAAAAAAAAAGGGAAAAAGAAAAATATTTATTTGTGAACAGAAGAACATCCTAATTCATGAAAACTCAATATTTCTTTGGGGAGAAAATACATATTAGATTTTTAAATAAAGTGCCTCAGAGCTACCCAGACTTAGACCACAGGGTAAAGTAAGGACATTTTTTCTTTTCTGAAAATAAAGGCAGACCACTGAGTTACCCAGACCTGTTCCACTCTTCAGCACTCAAGAAGGTGCAAATGTTGAGGTTCAGAGAACACAGCCATCACCTTGTACTCTAGGATGTATAACTACTCTATCCAATTTTACTTGCCCTGCTTAATGCTGTATGCCAATTCATGACATATTGATTCAACTTATAGAAGTAATCTTTTTTTCCAGTTCATTTAAATCATAGTTTAGACTGTACATGCTTGAAGGAGATGTCCATAAATTATGTCAGCTTTCAGTAAGTCTACATTAAAAATGCAAAGTAAATCAAAAGTGCTAACTAATTTTTGTTTAATTATTGATTTAAGCTTACTCTGCTTTGGAAAATGTAATTACAAAAGTTGAATTTGGCCAGATCTACAGAGTGTTATATGGATTTGAGCGGTAATGGAAAGAATTCAGTCTCCTAGATCAATTATGAAAATGTGTCCTTTGACAGTGGCTCCAAAGAAGTCATCCAACAGCATTTCAGAGTGCCTGTCTGTCCTTCTAGCCATTCTCCAAAGGACAGCAAGCATCAAGGAGTTTCTGGGTTCTCTCCAACATGGTATCTCACTGAAATACCAACAAAGATGATGCTTTTTGAATTAAAAGGAGGTCAGTTAGGTATTAACCTGAAATGAATGCATGAATTCCCTATACATAAATTATACCTTCATGACTGCCTATTTATTACCCTCAGAGGCTGTTTTACTTTTCCTCTATACCCAAATATTAACTTCTACAGCAGAACAGGGGAGCCTTCTCAGGAGGGAAGGAGACACTACTGGAAGCATCTCTGCCATCCTCAAACCTTTGAAGTACAGAAGGACAGAGTCCCAGGCCTTGACATGAGAGAAGGCCCTAAAAAAGGATTGCAGTTTAAATTGGGATTATTCAAATGGATCCTGCATGTTTCCCAAGAAGGAGACAACCCCCTGAGGCTTTATACACCTGGGAATCAATCAGGGAGTCATGATAGCAATGCACTGAAACCTGTGCTCTGGTAACTCCAAGGTGAGTCATCTGAGAGCCTGGCTGCCTGGAGAACAGCATGGAGAGGTTTTATTGCTATATCTGCATTGCTGTTGTTATTGGGATTGAGCTTGTATCAGTATTGAATTGCTTGAACTTGCCACTATTATTGAATTAGTGAGGTTAAGCCTACCCAGGTTGCTCCTATCAATAATGTTTCCTATGACTTAATCTTGCCAGACCAGCAGGTTAAAAAGTTTTAAACCAAAATTTTAAATGTAGCCTTTTCAGACTACCAAAATATGAATTCAGATTTCTTCAATGACTGCTGTAGTGCTACTGAAGGTTAAATTTATTAGTCCTAAGGTTTCAATGGTAATAAAATAATTTTTTTTTTGCTGATACATTCTTGAAGGATAGTATTGAGTTTGTAGGAGGATTTAAAAGATTATTTGAGGGATTGTGAAAATTTCTGCATAACCTCAAATTTGTGTTTTTGAATGATGGCAGCCTCAGTGTAGAAACCATAGTAGGAAGCTTTCCTTCCATTACAATTCTTTAGCTGGCTTTCTGTCAGGAAAACAGGGGGCTCTGAAGGGATTCTCTCTCCCAAATAATTTAGGTTTGTTCACAGCCCTCTTCCAATAGGAGCTGTTTGTTTTCCACTTGCTTGCCCTGCTGAGCAATTAGTGGGCTGAGAAGTAAGTTGGGACCATCTAGGAACTGAGCTGCACTTGCTCTCCTCTGTCTGCTCAGCTCACCAGACCTTTGCCAATCCCAGCAATCTTTTTGGCAGGGCAGTGAGAATATCAGGAATCATTGTAAAAGGATTTGAAGGTCAGCCAGGAGAATTCAACTGGGATCAAATGTTGTGGAGGTCATTTGCTGCTGCAGGAATGCTTGTATCTCTTCAGGATCAAATGGAAAAATCGATCATGGTAAAATACCTGTGCTCCTTGCAACGTCAAGGAGCTGAGATCTGGTTGGATTTTTTTCAAGGCTGTACATTTGAGAGTGTTTTCATCTGTCTCATGTACTACCTAGAGGAAAGAGATTTCTGTGAGAAGCTGAAATAAAGTTGATGCATCCCTGCCAGGAGTTTTCCACAAACAAAAAGCAAACGTGCTCTTGCCCTGCTTGGTCGGCAGCTGGGAAAGAAGTCCCTGCTTACCAGGCAGCTGGGCTTGTCTCCCTCTGAGCTCTCAGCCAAGAGAAAACAGCTTGCAGCCCATGTGGCACTTCAGTGTGAGCAGTAAAATCACATTAAGGTTTGTAGGAGCCCAGTAACCTGTCACTGCGGGTTTGGCAGTGCTGCCTGAGCTGCCCCGGCAACTGGGAGCCATGTGTGCCAGGCAGCTGGGAGCACTTAGGGACAGCTGGCCCTGCCCCCGGGGGCTGCTCGGGCTCAGGAGGGGGGGCAGGGCAGGTTGCCTGTGGCCAAGCTGTCTGTGCACCCACCTTGTGAAGGAAAGCCAAAACCAAAATAAGGGGTAGCCCCCATGGGCTCAGCTCTACCCTGGCCCAGAGAAGGCTGGAGCAAAAGGGGGGATCTTGGTGGTATCCGACTCATGCTCATGGGCCAGGGTAGTGAGGAGGAGCAGGAGGAGTCCTGTCAGGTCCTGCCTAGCCATGGGTTGGCAACCATTTCCCAAAGCACAGTGGAGATTAAAAGCCACTCCTGGCACTCCAGAGACTCAGTCTCTGTAAATCGGCCCTGGGGCTGTGGCTTCATAAAAAAGCATGCTTTTATCAATTTTCCATTTTATTTGTTAGTGCTTTTCTTTTCTTAAAATAGAGGCTCAATTTCTTGCACAGGCCACGAGGACTGGAAAGCTGTACAGTTCTACCATAGCTAGGACAAGGATATCTGCAGGGAAAGGCTGGCTGAGGAATCCTGGCTGTGTGGTTTTCACACCACCACCAGAGAGGTGCTGTGGAAACCTCAATCATATCAAAAGCATAATGGGTCTGTCAGGAGGTTTCCTTTTTCCCCAAAGGAGGTTCATCCTCTCTGCTGTTCAAAGCTCCATGGCCTCCCTTATGCTGACACCAGTATGTGCCACTGGAAAAAAACAGGGGTCTAAAGCAAAGGGAAAGTGCAAAGACATGGAGACATGGAGAATTGGTGACATGGAGAATTGTGGTAGAGCACCCCATGGCTCCTGCTAGAGGACAATGGGGCTAGTGTGACAAATATATGTATGCATAGTTCCAGGAAGGGGACAAAACTGAGAACTACACTCCACTTGTTGGAAAGCTACTCTTTTGAATATTGAGAGTCTTCTGAAAGCCTATGCTGAAAATTATTCAGAAACAATGGGGATGTGTTTTCTGGGAAGATTTTGGTGTTCTTTTTAAATCTTCTGCTATAAAGTACATAGAGACAGTTAACATGGTGGAATGACCTTCTGAACTTGCCTTTTTGCTAGGATGCTGCTCTTAGAAAAATGTCTGACAGGCTGCTTTTCCAGTTTTTCCTGTTAAGGCAACTTTTACAGTCCTCTTCTTACTGTAAAGGTATGAAATACAATTCACCATGTCCCCGGGGGTTTTGGCCTCTGGTGAAAAGGCCAGAAATCTGAAACTCAGAAACTCAGGAAACTACTCTTTCTGAGAAGAAGGAAAAAGATGGAGCTGCAAGTAAGTGACCAGGAAAAATTCCAAGTAAAAGTTGTTTGATCATAATATTCAACAGTGAGATTTCCAAAAGCACTTAGTGATTTTGAGTGCCTCACTTCTTGGGTATTCCAGCAGAGAAGCCTTTGGAGGTCTCAGACTCTGAGAATAAGTGCTTGGCATTTCCTGAAAGTTATGTCTCCATTAACATATTTCAAGTGGTGCATGAAGAACAGGAGGTATTGAAAAATCACAAGGCCAAGATATTCTTTAGTGACTTAAAATGGTCAGACAAAGCATATTGTCATGCTCAGACATAGCTCTTCAAGGATTTTGAACATTTTTTTTCCTTTCTCTGAAAGAGATTAAATAATGGTATATCTGAAATCTTACACTGCACTTCAGTTGTGTCATGAAAGATAGAATTCATATTTGATATTAATGGAGCAGGTGAAACATGAAATGATATTTCTTTAATCTTTAATGAAATTTCTGGTTTTAGCATTTAGGTTGTCTGTTCAATGACACAGAAGAGCTAATAATATCACTGTTTTTGAAGAATTCATTCACTACAGGCAGCCTGATTTTCTGAATCTGTTGGAAGCTCTTTAGGTGCTTCAATGATGCATGAAAAACATATTAATAAAAAGATCCTTTGTCCTTGAAGCCCGGTGATCATAATTGGAAACATATAATTAAAAAAAAGAAAAAAAAAAAATCTCCCAGTAAGCCACTCCTCTGGAACAGAGATGCTGTAGTTTAGAAAATAACAATTCTACAGGAATTAGCAGGAACAATGGGGTTTCAGGAACTCTTCAATCAAGTATGCTCTATAGTTTGGATAAACACTTGTATATTCAAGACCAAAAAGCTGAAAGGTGCTTTTTGTAGCAAACTGTTTCTTTGCTGAATGACTTTGTTGTTTTAAAATTTAACAATTGCTTTTGTAAACCCCCATGAGAGAGGAAAAGTTAGTAAAGATGATGCAAGTGTTTTTGGGGAGAAACTGATTTTTTTTTCTTATGGGGATATATAAATGAGAAAATGCTGCGCATGATAAAAAGTTTGCTTTGAGACAGAGCAGAACTAAGAGGGGACACACAGCCATTATTCCATCTTCAGCCAGTCACTTTGAGGCCAAAGTAGATCTTGCAGTCTCTTAAGGTCATTCACACCTTGATTTTTCATTATTTCAGCCTAGATCTTTAATTTTTCTTTTGAGGGGCCAGTGCTGACCTTCTTGAAACAGAGGAACATTGGAGTAGTGTCCAAAGGATGCAGCTATGCTCCCAAAAATCAAAGATGCTCTCCAGAACCATTAAAGCTAGCTGGTAATGGAGATAATATAAACCTTGGCCATTCTCCCAGCTGACTGTCCTAATAATAGAAAAGCCCCTCTGAGTGAGTAGTTGATACTGGGGATTTGCCAGGCAATTTTCATTAAAAACAGCAATTACTATATCCTTGGAGAGGTGGAGATCTGCTTGTTGTACTCATATCACCACTGAAATGAGCAAGAGGATCCTTTCTCTCTGTTTTCAGTTCTCCTTTTGCTGTTGGGACTTTCTTGAAGTCTCTGAACTTTTTTGAGGTGTCTCCAAAACCTGCTCCCCTTTGCCTTCCAGTTACACTTGGGGTTTTTTGCACACACAGAGCTGCACCCTCTTGCCCTTTCATCAGCTCACAGGGAACCCCCCGCACCTGTGGGCTGAGCTGTGTGGAGCAGCTCTCTGGGTGGTTTGGAGTTGGCAGGTAGGCTTCTTTCTCCATCTTTCTAATTTTACAGAGGACCTGGCTCACTTCTTCTGTCCATCCTGAAGGGAGAATAGCTGGTGAACAGGGAGGCAGCTAGAACACCCCAGGGAGTGGCCAGAGGTGAGATGTGCATCAGGCAGTTGCAAAAGGCACCAGAGTGAAACCATGTGGTCACCTAACCTCAGCTTGAAAACTGAATTGTGAACAGTGTGAACATTAGGGCTCGGGCTACCTTGAAAGGACAATTTGATCAAGCCCTGATGAGGAGAATAAAGCATTTGTAAAGTAGCCTCTTCCTGGCTACTTCCTAGCTTCCTTCCAAGGGTGAGCATTGCTGATAGTGTAGTCTGGATGTCCCCTGACCTGCCTGTTGCTGCAGGGCAGCCCCTCTATGCCCTGCAGAATGTCTGGGAGCTTGGGATTGCTTCCCCAGGCACCAGTGCCATGGAGACCCTCCCCAGCTGCAAAAGGAACTTCTGGTGGCCTTCTGCATTGTTGTGCCAGCACCATGCAGAGGGAGAGGTTAAAGAGTCCTCCCTTTTTAGTACACGTTTCCCTTGTGATCTATTAAGATCAGCTCAAATTTTAAGTTGCAGGAAAGATGTCCACCAGTAGTAACAACAATCCCACTTGCTGCAGAAGTCTCCAGATGTGACCCAGAAACCTTATCAGAGAGCACTGGGCAGAGTGCCTGCTTAGCAAAACCCACTGCAGGTACATCCCAGTACTGCCATTTACAGGATGTCTGAGCTGTGCCTCAGCTATTTCAGATGACATATATATATATTTAATCCGTGGCAGCATATTAGCAGATCAGAGATTAATCAGGCTAAAGATAACTTTGGACCTTTTCCACATCTAGGTCAGAGAAAGAGAAGGTAGATATTTATCTGTGCTGCCACACTAGCTAGCACTGTGTAGCAGATGAAATTTTCAGAGACATCAGTCAAAGAAATACTGCAATAAGACTGAGGGAAGCAAAGTGAAAGGAGTGTGTGTGTGTGCACAAATTCAATACAAGCTTTACAATTTGCAGAAGTGATCAATTTCCAGTGAAATTCTCTCTGCTATTATAGCAGAAAATAAGCAAATTTCCTTTATATAAAATATCCTCCTTTGTTTCCTTAGTGCCATAAAACAAGTCCTGCCCACTGATATTATTGCAGAAAACTACAGACAGAATAACAGTGCAGCTGTTCAAGGAAACCTTGCTGCTTGTTAGGAACAGGCCTCATGTTTCCAGCCTTGGTGATGCCTGGAATAAGTCAACCAATGCATGGGAATTAGTTCCTTTAAAAATAGATTAGGTCACATTTAGGATGTTTAATGTGAGATGTTACTGTGGGTATTAATGGAGCACTTCTTTTCTGCAAATTAAAAACTGAGCTAGTGTTAATAAATCAAAGGAAACATTAAAATGCTCTTTAGCCTCTGCCAGTGTCCTTTTGAAAAGGCCTTTGAAAGACTATTATACACACAGATTCTGATGAGAGGAAAATTTCATTGAAATTCTAAATGTTCTTTAGCAAATTCTTCAGTTCTGACCTCACTTACTGCACTTGCAGCACCAGAAGGGTCAGTGATGGAACCTCTCATTGTGGTAATTCAAGAAAACAAAGTCACTGGGCTCCAAAGTGAGGAGCAAATGTGCCATAGCAGCAGACAGCTAAGATCTGTAGGCTGAGACCCTGTCCATATTGAAACTTTCACCATCAACCTGTAACAGCTTGACTTACATCTGAGGTCAGCACAAAAATTTCTCTTGGCTTTGACTTGAGCTACTATAAGGAAAAAATTGCCAAGAAGATACTTTCTCTTTTTCTAGCTTTGTTTCTTTCATGGATTAGAGGAAAATTGTGATATTGTTCCAAGCAGAAAACATGCTTTCAAAGCCCTATTACATGTAATGTAACACACATGGAAGGGGAACCCAATTTTCCTGCAGCAGGCAGCTCTTTCAGCTCTTGTTTTTTTAAGCTAATGACTCAGTAACAGCCCTGCCCTTCACCCCTCCTCTGAGGAGGATCTTTGGCAGATCCCTGTTAGGAGCCTCATTGATTATGTCCCTCATCTCTCCTGGAGGATAGAGTTCATTAGCTTATTACAGGAAAAATGTGCTCCCTCTCCTTTTCTAAAGGTTAATTAGCCCATCACAGACATTTGTCCATGCTGCTCTCCTTGGTCTCCCCCTAATGCAGCCATACGTGTCCCCTTTGGACTCCAAGCAATGGCAAAGAGGAAACCTTTCACCACACATTGGCAGCTTCTTCATTGCCAGACTCTCCTGCCTTTTCATAACATCTCTGCCTAATACTGCAGAGAGAGGAGGAGGTAGTGTCTCCAGTGTGAATTAAGTCATTAGTGCTCTCTTTTTCCCACTGGAAAACCCTGCTAAAGACTCTGGTTCCACAGTATTTCATACAGTGGCATAGCTCTTTTCTCTTTTTTTGTATTAAAGGGAAAACAGGGAAGGTATTCTCTGAAAGCCAGGTGATAAAAATGTGATTTCCAAACATGTCCAGCCACAGGCTCGACCCTGAGATGTCAAGGGTAGCACTCTTCATCACCTCAGGGAAAACAGATTCATGCCAAAGCAAAGGTAAGGTGGAAATCTGTGAGTCCCTCAACTGCTCTGTCTAAAGCATTTTCATTAAGCACTGCTGTGGAATATACTTCCTGTGTGCACTCTCAGGGATCTTGCTGGTTTTCCTGTGGAAAAAGGAGAATTGCATCCAGCTGCCATCTTCCTGGCATGGCACACAGTGCCCACCATCTCCACAACAGGAACTCACTCTGCTGGACATCAGATTCAAGCCTTGTGATAATCTGAAGGAGCTGGTTTTGAATCAGTTGTACAGCTGTTCAGATGACTAGAGAGGATATTATAGAATTTGTCCAAGTAAAATCCCATTTTTAGCACAAGCAGAATGTGGTCAGGATCCCTGGTATTCACTACTTTTTTCCTCACAGCATTTCTCCATAGCAGAGATAATTATTTAGTATGTTCATTTCAGTGGCCACTTAAAGAACTAAGTGTGTGTATTTCACAGAGTCAGTTTTCCTAATTGTTATCTGAGATGCTTATTTTGACTCAATTTTCTATTCCTCCTGAGAGGAAGAGATCTAATCCACTCTGAATATTTTCCCTCTCAAATTATTTCTGGTGCTTAGTGTTGGAAACCTATCCTTTACATGAAACTGATCTAGAAGCTATTGAAGATTTTTTTTTCCTTCTGCTTTCAGTAAACACTGCATTGGATTTGGAAGTAAATTGGATAGATGAGCTTGTCTGGAACTGGTGAAGCTTCTTTTGTTCTGAAGCTAAGCCCTAAATTTGATAATATTTCACAATTGCCTTGCAAAATCAGGAAAAGTATCTTCAAATGACAAAAAATATCTTCTTTTTATCTTCCTGTTAAATTAGAGAAGATTGATTTTTAATGTAAATCTGCGAGGGGCATTTATGGAAAAAATATGCCCCTACTTAGTGTATTTTCCTTAGGCAGCCTTGGTTTTGGTTTGCAGTTTCCCAAAACATTTTAAGACACGAACTTCTATGCTAAAAATCATTAGAATAAGTTACTTTCAAAGTCTGGCAGAAGATAATTTTCCACAGATACTACACTATTGATAATTAAAATGAATATATTAAATAAAATTATTGTCATACTACTTTGTGTAATACAAAGCTCATATTTTTACAAATACTTTGTTTCTTTGTTCATTGCTGTGTTCTAATTTTAAATGAATAAGAAAGCTGTGCATATACTTTTTATAACCACACATTAAACATATTTATTCATGTACTTAGAACTATATTTCTAAATACAGAAATGCCACTATTGGACTGAGTAAGATCTTTTGAATAAATTCACAAAATGTGACTTCCAGGTGTAGATGCAGAATCCCGTTGCTGAGGCAAAGACACGAATTCACCCCAGTGAAAGCCCTTCCCAGGGAATGCCCATGTCTGTAATCTCAAAGGCTAGTACAGATTCTTCCACAATATTTTCAGTAACATCAGCTACAAAAGGCTGTAAGTTTGGGTTGGTGCCTCATGTTTGGGCAGCAGCTCCCATGCCACCCATGTCAGGCAGGTTTGTATAAAAATGAAGAGCTGCAGGAGTTCAGCCTCCAGGTGACAAACATTATTTTTCCATCAGCTCTTTCCTATTGCTGTCAACATCTCATGCTGGGAAAAAATGGAATCAAAGTGAGAAAATCTCAATGTCTGTGGATGACGTTCACTCTTACTCCTCACCTCTGTAGCACATGAAAAAATCTGACCCCAGAGCCATTGCATATCCCAGAGCTGTCCTCCAGCAGGTATGAATTGCTGATATCTCATATATTGGTTATTCCAAAAGCCTCTATTGCTACACCACATTTGATTCAGTACATCACAAATGATGTCCCTGCCACCTAAAGAAATATGGAGAGAAAAAAAACAGGAAAGAGTAAAAAAGAGAGAAATCTCTCATTTCATATTGCACTATTTTTTTATTATTTTTTACTTTCCTCCTAATGTAATAAGATTTTTTTTAAAGATCTTTTATCAGTTAGGCTTTATCACAGCACTTGACAGCATCTATCTGGTGAGAGATGGCTAAACATTTCCCCTTGACTACTGAATCACTCAGGTCCAGCCTGTAACAACAGGATGCCAATGACCTGATCTGATATTGCATCCTTTAAAGACATGCTTAAAGTTTTTTAAGCTTTCTTGGTAAAGTAGAAGTCATCATAATTGTCTTATAACTAAATGCAAAGTTTAAATGCCCTAGGCCTTAATTTTATTTTGCCAGCTAGAACTGTAGCATGCAAGCTTTCTAGTGTGTGTGGAATCTCTTCAGAATTAATCCTGGGTTTCTTTCCTTCCATCCTGATATGTCTCCTGTTTCACAAAGGCTATTTGTCTCAGAGTTATTTTCTTCTAAGCCATTTTTTTTCCTCTTGCAATGGTGTCTTGGAATAAAAATGCTTCACTATTTAATTCTTCTGCTTCCCTGAGTGCAAGGTGATCATTTTTTGAGTCCTTTTTTCTCTGTTAACCCCACTGAGAATTTGTTCAGGAAAGTTGTGTCCTGCTATCCTTGTTAATTGATGTTTTATCTGCAGGCAGTTTCTCAACCAGTTTCTGGTGCCAGCCATGTTCTTTGAAAGGAGGTTCTTTAATAGATGGCCAGTATAAAAAAAAAACCATCTCTGTGTCAGAGGGCTCACAGGCCACTAGCCAGCACGTGGCAACTTTTCTGTATCATGTGGCCTTTCCTACTTGTCATGCTTGCTGGGCCTTATCCATTTGCACACATTGCTTTCAAAATTTAGTTAGATAATTTCAATATCTATGACTAATTGACTAATTGTCATGTATCCCTAAATTCTGTCTTCAAAAGAGAGAGACAGACCTATTCAGATTTTTTCACAGATTATTCTCATGTCTGGACCAAAGTTTATGCAGAAGGCAGCAGCAGAGCAAGCTTACCATGGATACTGTCAGCAAACCTCAGTTCTGATCAGCAAGATATTTTAGTGAACTATTTGATAAATGCTAATAGCCAAGAATTGCAAAGAGTGCAGTTGAATTTGTAATGTGGATGCTGGAGGCACATGACCCTTCACCACAGGAAGGGACATAAAGACATCCATCAGCTGAGAGTAGGTTTGCATTCCTATTGCAGTGGCCTGCAGCCATTTGGAGCTGCTGTGAGCAGCAGGCTCTGACATTCATGAGAAACTCTGCAACACGTCTGGGCACTGAGGATTAATCCTGATTAGTGCTGGCATTACACCTTCATTTGAAAAACTGGTTTTGGAACAAGGGGTTAGTAAAAGTGAGGTCTGAATGTTTACATACCAGTGAAGGCTCCTAACTTCCCATACAAACATGGTTTACAGCTGGGTGTCTTCACCCTGCTGCAGTTCATGGTACTAGGATTGTGCTAGGGTTTCCCTCTACTACATTATCTGTAATCAAATACTGTTCCACTTTAAAAATGAACAAAAGCAAATCTGATACCATAAAAATTGTATATATTATGATATTTGAATTTGCATCAAAAGCTTGTTTTTCAGAGCAGAATAGTTTGGACAGTTGTTTTGAGTTCTCACTTGTTACCCTTTCTGGGGCTGTCAGTCACATCTGGATCCACTGTCTCAACAAGGTGGAGGTGATGTTGCCAGTTCCATCAGAGGTGTAAGCAACAGAAGAGTCTACAAAGCTGAGGAGGGTATGGGAAGATAAAATGCTCAACTGGCTTTTTGTCACCAATTTATTGCTCAGGAATCAGAGTTGTCACCATCTCCATATTCCCTCCCCTGATGGGGGGAGGAACAAAGCCTGGTAGCTACAGGCAGCCACGTGGGGAGAGATGGGAACACAGACACATAAACACACAAATATGGGCTCAGACAGGCTGTGGAACCTGTGCTCTCTCAGCAGAAGCTGGTCCAGGAGCAAAAGCAGAGTGAGAGGTTCTGTATGTCTCAGTGCCACATCTCATTAGGGGAGTGAGATTAAATGCCTGTACTGGGCAGCTATAGTGTGTATATTTGGGCCTCACAAAGGAAGGGCATAAAAATGAATTCAGTTTTTAATTTGCTTTTAAACTACTGGTCATTCCCATGTCTACAAGAGGCACCTGGCACAGGCCATCTCAGCATGTCCTTCAGCTCACCAAAGTGGTGAAACTGTAAGAAAGCCAGAAGAAAGTTCAGGACATCCCCAAGCCAAGCACAGCACGTGTGAAGCTGGGCTGTATTTCTTGCTCTGCAGGGTTGGTGTGAGAGGGGAGCAGCATCCCTCCTCCCCCAGGCCTGGCTCAGCACATACAAATGTTCTACAAATGCTCCCATCATATCCCAGACACACTTCTGACAGTCCTTGACGTACTCCCAGGGGCTGCAATAGTCCCTTTGCTGCAGGATAGACAGAAAAATTTGGTGTGCTAAGTCATGTCAGCAGAAGGCTGCTTTTCACCCTCTTTCTGCTGACAGAGCAGTGGAAGAGCTGGGCTGTGGCACGAACAGCCCTGCTGCTGCTGCTGCTGCAAATGAAGGAGAGAGTGAAAAAATGTTAGTACCACATTTAGCTTTATTGAAATTGAACAAATACCTTTTTTTAATAAACCCTTTTACAGCAAGTGTAAAATTTTAATGTTTTACTCATCTTATGTTACAGGTTGTCTTCTTCCATGTAAGCAAAAATACCATCTTTTTTTTCCTCTTTTTTAAATTTTTTTTTTTTAAATTTTCTATTTTAAAACATGTAGCAAGGATTTGAATAACGCAGATCCGGCACCAAAAGGTAACAGGTTCTGAAAATCACAGTACAGTTTTAAAATTCTTAGGTTAATTAATGATATTTAAAATGATAGCCACTTTGAGTAAAGATATAAATTAGAGGTCTGTAAACAAGTTGTGTTTACCTATAGAGCTATTGACTGCAGCTACAATGAGAGCGATAATAGAAACTCAATGCTAAACTGAGCTACACCTTTGAGGAAACAAGTTCTTACTAAGTAGTGTGGTACAGGGTAGCACAATAGGTAAAATACAGTTTGGCACCTCAAGTTGCATGTAAAATCAGCAGAAATAAAATGAAGTAAGTGCACTGTCTCCCAACAGAAATAAACCGGGCAGTTTCACTGGTTTTGGAGTGTCAACTATCAAATAAATCACATGACACACAAGTTCAACCCCAAAATTACAATTCTAGTAAAGCAAGATAATATTAAAATGCACACCCACAAGGATAGTAAAGTATAAATTTTTTTCCTTTTTTTTTCCCTCTCCCCTATCAGTAGAAATATTTTACAACCCACAAAAGGACTCCTTGGTGAAACCACTACCTACAGACATGATCATGGAATGTAGCTCAGTAGACTTGTTTCAAATAGAAAGGCAACATTATCCCAAAAATTTTGGTCCTCTTATAACTCACTGTACTGTAGCCACCACAGTCTCTTGATAGATGTTTTAGGAGAATTGTTTGTTTTTTGATTCTCTTTTGTTCTGAAAGGTGGGTATAAAGCTGGGTATAATTTGGCCCCAATTATAGATGTCTGCTTGATGCTGAATCTGGAAGAACACACTGGGAGTACATAGGGGGAGCCTCTTGACTGGTCTCACCGCATATTTTGTCATGGAATCACTTTTCCTTCTACACTTATTTTCCTCTTTGCTAATTTTTTCTCCAGTGTTCTGGGGGAGTGGGGAAGAAACCCTTAGTCCGAATGACAGAATGACATTTCGCTGTTTATTTACATGTGGATCACTTTGGCTAGGAAGTCCTGGCAAACCAGAGTTGCCTATTTCTTGTGAATGTCCTCATGCCGTATAATTTTGTATGTAATCCAGTAAAAGATGTTGAAAATGAGGAAAGCGAGTGGGAACGCAGCACGGGATATTGTATCAATCCTTTTTGCACGGTCCACAAACTTCTTTTTGATGGAATCTGAATCCTTTGGTGGTGCTGGAGTTGGGTTGGGTGGCGTGGCCTTGACTGCTGTGCCATCTTTGACTTGCAGGCAGTGGCCCATGCCATAGCCACTGAAATTGAACCGGCTGTCACGAGCAACGTCGTCTTCCTGGGGGATAAAGAGGACAAATAAGACACACAATCACCTGTCCATTGAGCATGCCACGTAGTTGAGTAGTTGAGGTGCACCCCTCCAAAGCACCTCAGCAAATTACCTGGTTACACAATGATGTAAAGTCCGGGTTTTAAGCATATCCGAGAAGTTAAAACCCTTGTAAAAAATATGTGTAAATAAGGTCACTTCCAGTGTTTGTGAATCTGAGATTTAATTTTTCTAGCTAAGTCTAAATCAAGTGCCCTGAGCAGCAAGCTGTATCCCAGCCCTATAGGGGAGAGTTTTGACTCCACAGGTTTGTCTTGCTCTCCTTGAGCTTTCTGTGGGGAGGACACGAGGTCATATTGGTAGCAGGGTGTCTGCTCCAGCCAGGCTGAGCTGAATGATCCAGAGATCCAGGAGCCCATGTTCATGTCAGTGGGTTTCCATTGCTCAGCCTCACAGCAGCATTCCAGCTCCATCTCAAACCTATGAAACAAGGGTAGATCATGGATCCTCCTTGCTCACAGGAGTGCTCTGACAATCAGTACTTCAAAGTGCTCTGGGCACTTGGATTTAGTGGTAGCTGGGAGTCAGGTGCAGTAGCACAAGCTAATGCAGCATCACCCTGCAGAAATCCATTCTCTCTTGTCTGACTGGGTGATATTTGTTTTTGGAGAGGTGAGTAACTACCACTGAACTTTATCACTGTAATAACTGTGTGATGAAAGGCTTGTGACTGTGCTGGTAAATTCTCCCTGATGTTTCTTCTGTCTGATAGAACAATAATACACAAGTTAACAGTTGCTGGCAGCTCTCCATGAAGGATTCAAAACCTACGGACAAAGCAGCTCTATTCTTTTTCATTCCAGCAGGGATGAATTGTAAGTTCAGGAGCTTGTTCTAGTTAAAGACCTTTTCTTTGACTGACAGATGCTTCACTGTTGACTGAAAATAACCACTTCTTGAGCTGATAAGGAGCCCAATCCCTCACAGGGATGTTTAATATCCTCATATCTCTTACCAAACCACAGCCTTCTGAACTTAACAGAAAATCAAAAACTGCAAGAAAAGAAAGCATCACAGCAGCAAGATATTGGATAACGAGTATATTGGCTGAACTTGGGGGTGGAAAGGGAGGATAATTTGCACCTATTCAGGATGTAAATCACTGCTCCTTCACAGAAGATCCTCTTTCAATAGTAGCATTTTTCTCTCTCCCCAGCTCCAGGACTGCAATTGAATATATCACCCAACTTGCTGTCCTTACCTTGGAGCTGACATGCAAAGGTGAGTAATCCATAGTGTGATTCAAGGCTACCAAATGAGAAATAGTCACTCTGACTGCTTGTGGCATTGAATGCTCATGGAAGGAGGGTAGGCAGTAAACAGTGCTTTGGAGACCCTGTCACTTCAGCATGAAGGTCTATTCTACAGTGTATCCATAAGCAGGTGGAAAATTGTGTCATTGCAAGGCTGTTTGAGCACTTATCCAGGGCTTACAACCTTTCCATTTCAAAAGTTCACCATCATTAAGAAAAAGGATGGTCCTCTCCTTTTTCAAATTTATTTATTTGCAATTTGCAGTACCTCTGTGAAAACTCTGCTTGTCCTAGTGATTATAAGTACATAAAGTATTTTAAAGATGAACCTACTGAGACCTAAGTTCTGGATAGCCTTATTAGGCAAGGCTCTCTGGCATGACTTAATGACTTAATAATGCTACCAAGTCCCCCAATAATACAGGGAGATGCTTTCCTCTCAGTGTTTTTCATTTTACTGAGTTTAAAGGATAAAATGCATGCCCAGGACATGAGAGGTGATTAAAAAGGGTAACAGATTTTCAGCAGCTGTGTTGCCATATGTACTTCATTCATTTTTAAAAAATTTAATTTCTGTTGCTCCTGAGAGATCTGTGGGAAGAATAAAAAGTACTGAGCTCAACGCCAGCTTGGAGAGTCCTGACTTCCACTGTGCCCTGGTGGATCACAGCTTTGTCACACGGGGCTGAGCAATTCATCTTCAATGTCACAGCCTTCCTTTTGAGCTTACACTGTAGCAACTTGAGTGGGAAGCCATCTGACATTAGGGACAGGGATGTTTAAATCAAATTCTTTTTATAGGTATTCAGCACCCAACCCTTAACTACAAGGAGCCACTTATGTCCAAATGGGGTTTAGAGCCTTGCTTTTCCAACCCAGACAGTTGTCTGTGCCACTTCTTCCTCACACAAGCCAGAGGAAAACATGCCCAGTACCCCAGTTAGTTATTTATTTAGGACTGCAGCAGATGGGATTTACCCTGGGTGCAAGAGGTACAGCATTCACCTGGGGTATGAGTGATACATGGTCAGTTTCCCCTCTCTGCTTGAACAGATTTGAATCTCATTCTCCCTAATAAATCTCTGAATTGGTTTGTTACTGTTTTCTCAACATGGAGCTGTTTGCTGGTTGCAAAAAAAAAAAAATAAAAAAAAAAAAAAGTGTTCATGTAGGGATTTTTTTACCTTTATCAGAAAAACCTTTTTTCAAAGACTAAGTAATTGATTAGGAGAACAGCATTGTCTTGCTATACTCACTTGTTACTATGCATTTACACAAACACAGCACTAGAGACACCCAAGCTGTAGCTGCTGGGATCATTTAAGTGCCACCAGAAGCAAGGAAAGCCAGAGCCCTTACAGTCCCACCTCCAGCCCTGGAGATGCCACGGCTCCATAACCACTGTGGGATTTTTACCAGTAAAATCCCCCAGGAGCCGAAGGAGCTTTGCAATCTGGCATGTGCCTGCACTCTGAGCATTGCCAGGTCTCTCAGGCAAGACCTGACCCCATCAGAGCTCTCCTACCTGACCAGACATCACCTGAAAGACCTCAGGGTGGTGAGAGCTCTGCCCCTTCCAATGAAAATGGCCAATAGTGTTGAAAGTTAACAATGAAACTCTGGAGATATCGAGACCCACATGTCTGTGCTAAGAGGATACTTTTGCCATGAGACTGCAGAAGTGGGCTTGTGTCCCTTTGGCCCTCTGAGCCCCTAAACTGGTTCCACCCAAAATGAAGCAGAGGGGACAGAAAGGCTTCCTCCATGCTGCTGAGGGGAGCTGGAAGTTCATTGTCCATGCTGCTTGTGGGTTAGCTCACCCTGCGGTGGATCATAACAAAAAACTTTCTCCCAGACAAATCTGCTCCACTGGCGACTGATGTCACACAGTGCCATCATGAGCCATGTGGTGATATCTGGTCTCAAGAACAATAAAATCCCCCATCTGATTTACTTCAGCATTTTGGATGTAGTTTAAAAAAATCTGTCTCTAAACCACCATAATCTTATGACAAAACTACAATTTGACATTTCAGATAATCTTCCAACATCCTGTCACATATAAAGAACTTGGGGGAATAGTCACAGAGAAAGAAAAATAAATTTATCCACTTTGATAAAGAACCTTTTTTAAAATTATAATTCAAAATGTGAGATGAAGAACTGACCTTAAGTGAGTTCCCTTAAGGAGTGGACATGTCTTCCTTTGACCCCGAGGCTTGGTGAACTACTGCACAACTTACCTTGGGTGCCTTCTGGTGAGGCTGCAGAGTCACTCTTCATTCTCAAGGTCATACTCAGTTCTTACCCTCTGACATATTTACCATGGACACTCACCCACTGACAGTCATGAACCTGTTCTCTAGCTTAGTCACTGCTGAAGTAGTCCAAATAACTTTTCAAACACCTCTATCATTTCAATCAGACTACACTTAAGAGAGATTAATTTTAAACGGAACAAAATCTCACTTGCATGAATCCCAGACTATTTATGTGTTTACAGATTTTAAAACCAAAATCAAAGAGCAGCTGGAAGCCACTGGACATCAAGTGGAGTAGCAGAATCCACTGCCATTGAAGTTATTAACTTTATCTTTCTAAAGGGATGTGAAGTTAGGAGTTACATAAAACAGAATCACAACTCCATCTGTCCTTGATTAAGGCATAGGGGAAAGGGTCATAAACTAGGATGAGAAACAGAAAAGAAATTAATAGCAGGAGGAAAGTGTTCTTTTGATAGTTTTCTTTCAGATGCTCACATCCTGAGTATTTTAGAAGAATTATCCATTGAAAACTAATTATATTTCCTGAGATTTGGGCAAATGCTTTTTATAGATGCTTTTTCAGCAACATAAATTTATCACTATTGTCTTATGATGTCATAATGAACAGGCTTAGGTATTGGCTTTAAACAATTTTCATTAAACAAGAATTACATCTTTTTCTCATTTTTTAATTACCCATTATGAATTTAATGATTTTTTTTTTGCTTTACAAATTGATGGCATTAAATTCTCTTGATTTAGTTTTACAGTAAATGGGGGTAATACTTCTAAAATTGTTTTCTTTTATTCATTTTTCATTTTTGTAAAGCTTATTTTTCTACTCCATCAGGGCTAGAATTTATTTCATACTACCAGTTTCACACCAAAGCAATCAGAAATAGGAAAAACACTTTAGAAAATCTAGCCCATTCAATGCCTTCCATGCTCAGCTTTCTGTACAATGCATTTTGAAGTGCTTTGTCCCCACCACTTTTAAATGCTTATTGTCAGCATTGACAAAGTTTTAACAATGAGGAAAATGAGAGAGAGGCTGGCTTCAAACAGTGTATTTAATTTACTCTCGGATGTGATTTATTATTTTAATTTTGCTACTCTTTTTCTAACATATGGTGGAAAAACTATTTAAAAGACTATCTGGTTTAATTAAATTTCAAGGACACAGATGAATAATTTTAGGTATAGGATAGAGAACATCAGAGAAATTTTCCTTTTGGTATTCATAAGCACAAAGTTAGAAGCCTAGAATCAATTCAGACTTGAATGCAAAATGGAATCATTAGGGAGTGGACACCAAAATATCTTTGGAGATTTCATTCTTAAATCATCTTTATGACTTTGAGACACCTCCCGTGTCTCAGTACTTTACATAATTCATGGTGTGGATTTGCAGACAGACATGCTTACATGGTTTCAGTTCTCAGGAGTCACTGAGAATGTGGACGAAGATAGTTCAGCTGGGAATTTTGGACTTTCAAATCCCCTTTGGTTCCTCACAGAAGCCTCTTATAAAATTCAATTCAGTTCAATTCAATTGTGAGGAGATGAGAAGGAAGGTCCTTTCACAGATTGACTGTTTAAAAGGCAGTAATGGAGTTTAGGAGTAAATGATGGATTTCATAACTGGGGGATTTGCTGGAGGGGATCTCTAAGAATCTGTGCGAGAACTCAGAAGGAACTGAGTTATAAATAAGCTGGGACAAAGGTTCCCAAGGGAAGGTACACAGGTGAAACAGGATATTCAAAGCAGACAAAGCTAAGCCAGGCTTTCCAGAAGGATTCTAAAAGATGAGTGACTAAGTAACAAAATAGTAGTAAATGAAATACAGGGTTAATAAGTGCAAGGTAAAGAATTGCAGAGGATAACCCTAATTACACATAGATAGCAGCAGGCTCAAAATGTTGTTTGTTTGGGTTTGTGAGTTTGGGAAATTACTACATATATGATTCTGACATTAGTCCTCTGCTAAACATCAGTCAGGAAATGGGAAAACAAAACAGAAAATGCCATTCTGCCATTTTATCTACTCACAGAGCGATCAGTTTTTGGACACAAGAGGTATTTCTGGTCACTCAAGCCTAGTGAAGACATAGCAGAATTAGATAAAATACAAAGAAGAACAGCAAGGATGGTAAAGGCCTTTTGTTTTACATGAGGAAGAAGAAAAGAGATGAGAGAACCTCTGCAACTTTTCTCATCTTAGAAAAGCTGTGTTTGGAAGGTGATATCGCAGGATGCTAACAAACTTCTCTGATTTCTTACAGGCTGAAAAGCTCTGGATGTCAGCTCACCTATGCCAGATGTCATTCTCACTCCTTCTTAATCCAGACTTCAGAGGAGCAGAAGGTGATGTAAGATTGTCACCTTCTCACCTCAATCCTGCCTAAAGTATAGACCAAATACTTCCCAGAATTTGGTTTAAATATAGTTTTTCCTAAATATTCACCAAGATGTTTAATCAAAACCAGAAACAGTCTCTGACTAATCCTACTGCAAGATGACACTCCATCAGGACCCATCATTCTGCGTGTGGCAGTGGTGCTCACCCTGTTCCTGCCTCTCTTAACAGCAATTTTTCTGCTCACTGAGGTTTGCTTTTGCTCTCATTTGAACCCTCATGCCTTATGGAACCTAAGGAAGACAGACCTTGTATTATAAATAGACATTTTAATTAATGGAAGTGAAATTGGTCATTGTTGTCTTTGGTGAGGGTTTCCAATGGACAAATTTAGGCTTGTTTTGGAAACCTGTGTTTTGTAGTATGTTCTGTCTCCAGTAAACAGCAAAAAAGTCTCTGAAGCATGAGTGATTTACTTACGCAGTCTGTAAGAACAGCAAGTGAACTGTTGTTAATGCAATAATGAAATGGTAGTTAATGCGGCTTCGCCCTTTTCAAGTAGGAATTGAACATTATCCAACTGAAAGAGCAACATAATTTAAACATGTTGTGAGCAAAAATATTTTCCTGCCTTGAAATATCTATAAGTAGAATCGAAATTTTTCAAAAATTACTTTAATATTAAAGACTATACAGTTGGTAAGGATGAGTAGTTTGCTAGGAAAAAAAAATAACAAACTTTTTCTTTAATAAAGAAAGGCTTCTGTCTCTAAATTTTGCAAACACAATTAATGAAAACTTCTTATTGAATTTTAAGTTTTATATATAATATAATGAACGTTTTTATTTTAGGGGAGGGAGAACCAGATGAACTACTGTTTTGCAAAGCACCATAAATGTTATGCTAGAGAGTCATTCCTCCTAAAAAACCAGTAGATTGATTCCTGACACAGTCTTAGTTGCTTGTTTCCCTTTATTACAAATGAAAGTTACGCCTTAAAATATTCAGATACAGTGATTTGTGAGTCTTATATGTATAATTTGACTGGATATTAAATTCTCTCAGGACAGTAAAGTCAGGAGACTTGACTGCTCTTCGGTAACTTCTGCCAGTCTCTCTCCAAAGAAAGAAGAGGTTGGCCACTTTATCAGTGGGAATGGCACATTATTCTGTTTTGCATCAGACAAATACATGTTGGTGACCTAGATTTGAAGGATAATCTGCTCTGACCAGGAATCTGTTGGATAAAGGGCAACTGACTTCTGCTCATTCTGTCTGTATGCAAGGCTGAGTAAAATGCAAAGCTGATGTTTAAATATGTGGCTATTTCAGCTAGAACATGAAATAGTTGTTAATGGGCACATCAAACTAAACAATATAAAACAAGACTACATTAGCTAAAATTTTAGAAGATTGAAAACCTGAAACACCAATGGAAATGTACCTAAAATTCACTTAGTCCATTTTCTCTTGCTTTTTGCAAGATGTCTATGTCAGGAGAGATGAGCAGAGTCTCACCTTCCTCCTTTCAGCAGTGTTCAAGCCTGAGCCTCAGACTTCAGTTCTCTCCCTCCATGAAACCTGCTGCAGGGTCAATATCACAGGACAAGGGCACACAGTGTCCCCAGGTGTTTATTAACATGGGGCATGGGGGAACTGTCACAGCAACATGTGGGACACCCCTGCTCAAATACCCCAGTCCCAAATGTCTGAGCTACCCTCTACACAGGATTTTACCCATCAGGTTCTCTGGTCCTTTTCTCAAAGCAGACTTAAATACTTTGAGGAAGATGATTTTTATCACACCTTTGTGCATTCTCAATGCCCTCTTCCTTAACTGTAGTTATTCTAGGAGACTTTGCTAGACCACTCCTGTGCCCTGGCTGTGCCATCTCACAGTACCTCATTAGTCAGTCAGTCAAAATTTAAAAAGAAACAAATGTCCATACAGGGCCCATAAACAGCACTCATGATTGGATTCATGCAGTAATTGTAAATCTAAAACAATATATTGCTGGGATGTTTGATGGCTCAGGTTTTGACTGCCTCAGCTCCCCCATTCCTTGGGGCTGATGTGCAGCCCACCCTGCAGCACTGTCCTCCCTGCGTGGGTCAGGGGTGGGGATGAAGGGCTGGGGCCTGCAGCACCCCTAACCTTGCTGAGCTCTTCTGCTTGGTGCCAGGAAGGGGCAGAGGAAGGGGACAGGCAAAGGAAAGGAAGAGGAAAAGGCTTTTTGCCTCTCTGGTGATGGACTCCCACCTTCAAGCCATTTTCTACAGCAAACACCCAGAATGAACCCCAGCAAATGCAGACAGAGTTTACCAGGGCTTTCTCAGACATTCATTCATTTAATTCATGCAAATACTGAACAAAATGAATTAAATATTGCAAATTGCATTAATAATTTAAATGCTGTAGCTAAAAATAGTCAAGAGTATTTGAATAATCTTAAAGTGTTCACATGTAAATTTTATAAATTCAGTCAGGGGAAGCTGGGGGGGGTATTTTGTTTTTTTCATTGTTTTTGGTTTTGGATGTTTTTTTTATTCCTGAAGGGACAAGCCTTTCTTTTCCAGTTATCAGTTCTTAATACCAGGCTTCCAATAAATAATGTTTTGGGGTTGGTTTCATTTCCTTATCTTCTATTACGCCAGTTACACTTTCTGGCTTTCCATATCATTTATTTCTCGTTGTCAGTCAAGATCTCAATCTGGATTTCCCTAGCTATTCTTGCATAGGCCCAAAGCATCATTGGGTTAAAAAAAAAAAAATGCCAGTTAACTGCCCTTCAAACTTGTTTCCAAAATAAATTGTTGCATCTTAGAAACATCTTGACTGTTTGAATGTATTAGAAATTTACTACACATACAATACTTCTGTATTTTCATTTTTTATTTGCTTCTGTGAGGGTTGCTCTATAAAATTCTGGTATTATTTATTCTCAGGAAAATAAACATTCATCATGAGGTGCTATACATTCATCATCAATGCTATAGCAACTTGACAGTGCAATCTCTACATGGAATTTTTGGGGAGTTTTTTCCTCATCTGATAAGTAATAAATCCACAAATTCTAGAAGGTCATTGGAAGTATGCATACAGTGGAAATTAAATAATATTTCATTTTAAATGGGTTTGATAACTTTTCTTTTACTGTATCTCACACACACACACACACAGAGTCTGCATGCACCCATCCATGGAGATATATGTACCTACATATAGGTGTGGGCAACTACTTAATCTAGTCCTCTAATGTATTCCCTGAAGGCATTAGCTAGTGGCAAGTTCACCTAGTGAGAACATTTTTATTCTATTTTAAGATTAAGGGCACTCTCCTGAGAATTTATTAATTATTAATTTTAATAACTTCTCAAAATGCTAACTTTTACACTAGCTTTTCCCCTGCAGTAGTTCTGAGGAGCAAGGATACAGAACACACAGGCAGTGGTCATTAAACCTTCCCAATCCTCTCTGCCCATAATAGGCTCTTTGGTGGGGTGCTGACATTTCTCCAGGAGGACCATCTGCCCAGGCCAGTAACTAAGCAACAGATCTCCTGGTGATGGCCTTTTATTACTTTGCAGAACTGGTTCAAGGATAACCTGAAACAAGAGATTTGACTGTATGAGAGAAGCCAGCACTGAGAGGTACAGACAGATGAAATGTGGAAGCATGGCTGTAGCACTGGAAAAGGTATTCTTGGGAGAAGATCTCAGATGTTTATCTGAACTCAAGTTTTGTTCAAGAATATCAAGGAAAACAGGAGAATAAATGCCCAATTAATTTACCTAAAGGACAGTGGACAAAGATAACACAAAAGTAAAGGGTTGCTATGCCAGCAGCCTTCCTGAGACATGCATGTTGTATATTTCATCTGTTATATCCTGGAGTAATTCTAAAATGGTGTTTGCAGTGCCAGAGCTCTGCAGAAACCTGTCATGAGGTACATGGAAGAGGTCAGGACTCACTGTGACTGCCTACACCTCCTGACCTTGAGGTTCTACTTTTGAGAAGGGATGGCACCAGGGGCAGGATTATTCAGAAAACATGCCAATAAGCCAAAGAACAAATCAAAGCAGGAGCACCCTGAGAGACAGGGAGATCTGGCAGCTCAGGTTTCTACTTCAGTGAACATCCAAGAGCTCCATAAGTACCAGCCAGGAGCAGACCACAAGAGGTGTTTGGTGACAACACAAGTAGGATATCTGCACAGTAGGATATCACACACGCCATACAGTCAGATGGGTGGGCATTAAACTGATTTGTTGTCCTCTGAGCTGGAAACATGAATTGCGTCTTAAAACCCCTAATGTGAAACACAGGCAAGTTGATATCCACTCTTGGTCTTTTGCTTCCTTGTCTCCTTATTTCTGCAACTGTCTCTTCTCTTTTTAACTCCTTTTTAACTTTTTTTTTTCCCGACACATTTTGCCTCACTAATTCCCAGACCTGTTTTTGCCTACCCCCTCTTTGATGCTTTCATCCTCACTGTTTTCCTTCTATGTGGCCTATACCTTCTGCTCGCAAAATTCAGTTCCTTCCTTAAGTCCTATCTGCTCTGGCCCTTTCTGCTCTTTTCAGTTAAATTGTCTCCCTTCAAAGAAAAGGCAAGCTGCAAAGGTAGAACTCCACCTTGCCAAGATCACCTCTACACTGAGAGGTGTTACTCTATTTTTTAAGAATAGCCAGCATTAGATTTTGTTTGCCTTTGTTGGTGGTGTTTTTTGGTTTTTTGTTTTGTTTTGGTTTTGGTTGTGTTTTTGTTTTGGTTTTTTTTTTTTTGGGGGGGGGGTTGTTTGTTTGTTTGTTTGTTTGTTTTTGGTTTTTAAAAAATTTTTATTTTTATTAAAACCTTCTGCTTTTGGATATCCACAGAGTTGATAATTACTCAAAGAGTTTCCAGTACCATAACGCATTTTGAAATGTGGTGCTTCTCATTTGATCTGCTGCTCATGACACACAGCCTGTCCCATTGCTGGCACGGGAAGCTGAAGATCACCGAGTGCGTGGGCCCATGCAGCAATCTGTGACAGTGTTCTGACCACCCAGAATATGCCACATGGACCTTTGGAGGCTTTGGAAAATGATCACAAGTGCTGCAAAACCAGCAAATGGAATTTTGGTTTTATTCTAAGTTTAAAGCTCAGAAAAAAGAGTTGTTTGTGCATAGCACATGTTGTTCTAGTCTACTGAAACTGAGTAATGTGGTAGTATATGCAAATATACTTTATTTGTAAGAGATTAAAGACTTGGCATGCTCCAGAATACTCCAGTGACATGTCCAATCACAGCAGTACCATCTGCTTTTCCTTATATGTGCTAAATTTATAACACTCTGCTAATTTCTGTAAAAGTTTACTCACCAGTTTCAGGAAATTATACTTAACAGAATGCAATATTTGGGTTTTGTGAATTACTGTTAGCAAACAGTTAGCAAAAGCCTCTTTAGTTACTCATCTCTTAGACAAAGGACTTTGGAAATCAATAACATTGATTATGATTCTTAACCCCGAAGGAATGGCAGTGATTTGCAATTCAAATATTAGTTCCCTAAGTTTTTGCTCACACTCGAATTTTGACAAACCCAAAGGCAATTAGACTTTCCCCTGGAGCTTGGAAACCAGTAAAACACGAGTCTGGTGTTGTACAGCTAAATTAAAATTAACTCCTTCTGTTTGGAGTGGAATTTTTAGCAAGTTGCTTAACTGTAACTTCTCTTCAGGCAATGCTCATTTTGACCAAAGGAGACTGCACAATATTGGCAATATCCCCCTCATAATTGCTCACTGACACTCTGAGACATAGGAAAATAGAAAACCAGACAAGGAAAGGCTCCCTTCAATGGCCATCTGGGGTTTCCATGAGGGTTTTGCCCTGTTGGCTTCACAGCTGGATATTTTACTGATGATATTGGAGTTCATTTAGAGTGTCTCTGCATGGTGCTGTGCTGAATGATTTCTTCCCATTTCTTCCCAGGATGAAAGGCTGAGTTATCCCTTCTTTGGGTCTGAAGGGAGCAGGTATTTCAAAGTGTGAGACTATTGAACCATCACCTGAGGGGACAGTGGTCTAGAGGATATTTTAAATGTGTTTGACACATTTAAATAGATGGTTTCAGCTTTCCAATTTTGGAATGGATCCTAAAATAGAAGTCACTGTAAAGAATAAAGCAATTTGTTTTGGATGATTAAGAGAATATGGCTCATATATCCAAGGTGTGACAATTCCAATCACATCTTCATTTCAATTTACAGGAAAGAAATAAACTAGGCTTCATTATTGTTCATACTGCTGGTGCTATATATTTGACATGATAATCTACAGTATTAGTCAGTAAATTGACTCACTGGACTGCCCTTGATCATATGCTCCATTTTCCACTCAGCAGGGCTCTCTCTAACAGCTATATATAACCAGGGAGGGGAAAGAAAGAGACGGTTCTCTCTCAGATCATTACAAAATGACGTTGCCTTTGGTTTCCCTGTTGCTTCAAAGGTTCTAAGTGATGTGATCTTTTCACTGTCACAGATAATACATGGCTGCTGTTTGTCTGACTTGTCAGCTCCTCACACAGAAATCCAATACTTCCTTCTTGTCACATATTCATTTCAGAACTGTGCTCTCTTGCAGGCCTGAAATGAAATACTCTCTGTATTCCTAGCTGCCAGTTTTCAAATCTTGCCTTGTGTGGTCCCTCCTCGTCATACCATGGTTGTCACATTAGCAACCCACACGAGTACTTGCAGCAAATGTAAAATCCCCTGATTGTAATTAAAATTCTGCATGCTTTCTATTAAATAACTTAAATCATTGTGCATCATAATCCATAGCTCTGCTCTTCTGCCACTGTTTTAAAATGTCTGATTACTGAGCTAATTGCTCAGGCAGGTTGTTTTTAGACTGTATAATGCATTTATAGGTTATAGATCTCTGTCAAAATAAGTATTGGATTAATCTTGGCTCCTCATCTACATGTTGAGAAATTGCTTCCTCAGTCCAGACAGAAGTTAAATTCAGGGGCAGTCTCTAAAAGGGGCTAAAGGCTGAAGGGCAGCTGAGAAAGAATGAGATCCCACAAGCAAAAAAGCAGAAATCTAAGTAGAAGATTGGCATGAGTTACAAAATACAAACCTGTGTAGCAGTATTTCAGCAGCATATCTGCAGCTGTAATCAGTGTTGCTGCAGAAGGAAGGGGAAGCAAACACTGCTAGGACAGAAAGACCCTATCACTATTTCTGTCCAGAATGGTAGATTGTTCAGAGACTCCTTTACTCACCTTTGTTCCAGAAGTACTTGCAAGTCAAAGAGAATTACAGGATGTAAATTGGAAATACTCTACTATGGGTCAGCACATCCACAAAAAGATATAATTCAGCTCACACTCTCCCTTAGGAGCAACCCCTGACAAATCTCTTTTAAACTCACTCCTGATATACTGGGCACAATTCAGAAGAATGTTTAACAGCACTGATTAATATTTTCAGCAACTGTAAATTGTCCAGTGCCCTGCCTGGTGCTGGCTCTGCCAGCTGGCTCTCAAGCCAGCCATCTTCCCTGCCATCCTACAATTCTGTGTTTGTAGTTTGAAGAACAGAATAGAAATCAATAACTGTCCAGACCAAACAGCTTCCTCTAAATTGTAATGCTTTAAAAATGCAAAGAGGCTGACGTCTAAGCTTCTTTGCTTTGAAGGTTTGAAAGCTCCCAGCAGAAAAGATCCCCAGATTTATATGGTACCAATTCCTAAGACATCTTCACTCTGAAATCGAAGGCAAGGAGGGAAGATTCATGGTAAAAGAAAGGTCAAAATTTACATCCCACCATGCCATACTGATTACCCTTTGGGCACCCCTGTACCCCTGGGGTATGGTGCTTTTGGCTAAATATCTCTCTATCTCCCCTCAGATGAATGAGACCACACCATGGGAGAATGAGGTTCATGTTTCATAGCTAAAGGAGGCAAATATTTGACAGACTCACAAGAGTCAGGTGTGGCAGCAAGGAACATAGAGCAGTGACAGGAAAAAGTGAGGTGCTGAGAACGGTGGCTGGGATGCCACATGCAGTAAAAACATCACTAAGCTTCACATGGGCTTCAAAAAATATTCATGAAATAGCAGCTGTTAGATTCAAAAACAGCATGTGATGAAAAAAGATCTGTTGTCATGATATAAGTCTGATATTCAACCCCAGCTATACAAATACTCAGAAGAGAACTCACCAAAGAGGAAAGCAGTAACAGTACAGAGGAGTGTGAGAAAAAAAGCAGTCTCCAGGCATCAAAAAGTAAAATTCAAATAGATTATTTTTACAACAATATAACACGATATAAGCCGCAAGGGAAAGTGAACAAAGATCAAAGAGCAAATAAGAAACAGGCAACATAAACAGGCACCCCCAGTATCTAGAAGTCAAAGAACAGCAGCATGCAGCACCAGAGCATCTTAAAAGAGCTGTCATGTCTTTGGGGAAAAACATCCTTTGTGCAAACTTGAAAAAAAGGAGTATTTACATTTAGGAAGCAAGACAACATTTTCTGTGCCTGGAAAAAGCTATCCTCTTTCGACTTTTCTACTATTTTTTCTTCACACTCCTGTTTGGTCCCTATGAAAAAAGTACATTTTGTGTCTCCATTGCATGAACATCTAGCACAGGTAACAGTAAGGACAGAATAATAAAAGACCAACCCATTAGAAAAAAATATAAAACTGGCTCCACTACAGTTCATGACAGATAAATCTAGGACATCTTCAAGATAAGGAACAAAATGTCAGTTCTCAAAGACATTTTAAAAGAGAACTGCAACAGCTGGATAATCAATTGCTTTTATATAAAGTTTAAAACCATGGTGAAAGTTTGGAACAGCAGAACTGGCTTAGTGCTTAATGATTTCCTTTTAAAATTTTTTTAATTACAAGAACAAATAATCTTGTTTTCCCCATTGCTTTTTCTTCTTTGCCTGGGCTAAGGACCACCAGTCACCCCCCAGCCACCATCTGAGAAACCTGAAATGGCAGGATGAAATGGTCTTATTCTAAATCCCTAAATGTGCTGACTTTGTTCCTGATGTTGTTAGTGTAATTGTGCAAACAGAAATACATCAGATAAGGAATGAAAACTAGCATAACTGCCTCCCCTCCCTCCTCTTTCAACCCTGCCCTCCTTGCAGGCACAGCCACTGAACTCAGGGTTACTTTGCTCATGACAAATACCCACCAAACAGTGAAAATATGTGGTACAGTTTGCAAAACCATTAGTCATCCTGTTTGCCTTCATCTAATACACAGTTTTGGTCATTTCTATCTTTGGATCCACCTCACACCAGATCTTCCTCCCCTTCCAATAGCCTTTTCCCTCCCGGCGTGCACTCCCGTTGGCTCCAGTGGCCATACTTACTCCTAGTCCCACAAGAGCTGCAGACCTAATATAAACAACTCACAGCAAGTTTTAAAAAAGTATTTTAATAATTCATAAATCATCACATTGAACTGACTGCTCTATCCATAAATAGCAAAGGCTGCTCATCACAGAAACACCACCTCTGGTTTAGAAAGTCCTTGAGCTGCAAAGTCCTGGAGCCCAGGAGGTCGCACCAAGGACGGATTGCTGCCACACAGAGCTTCCTGTGCAAGGCAGAGCCCTAGCTCAGCACAGGACACACTTCTTGGAGTTTGTGATCTCCAGATGGAGCTGCCCACAGCACAGAGATGTGGCCAGCTGCTGAACAACTGCCTCATGAATTTCAAAGCTATACTGGCTATTTAACTCAAAAGTCTGGAGAGTGACCCAAATAAAAGTTCCTACCAAATCCCTTCATTTTATTACTATAATGCTGCATGTTTAGCTTGAAAAGGTGACAAGTCTGTTTTTCCTAAGATGTAAACCTGAAAATAAGAATCTAAATTCAATGTTATGCCTTTCCCTAGGCATTACTAAAACAAGTGTTTACAAGTATTTTAAAAAATAATCTGTAACAGAGGTATATCATATTTCTGATAGGAATCCAGTTTAATGGGGTCCATGATAAGAAATTAGACTGGTGCTAGCTTGAAAGGTAAAGATGAAAACAAATGGTACGTGAAAATCTCAGTGAGTAGGTTGAAAAATCAAAAAACAGCTTTGCAAATGAGGACGAGCATCTAAGCTCATGCTTGGTAGGAAACAGATGAGAAGTAATTTAAAAAAAAAAGCTATCTGGAGCAATAATTTTGAAAGTAGCAGATAAATTTTAAAAACCCTAATCCTCTTTAGTTTTGCGAGTGAATTCATAGCTAGAAACATTGGCTACCTGGAGTGAGAAGCATGATAGTCAAATGTAAGATGCTCAAAAGGAAAATTAATAAATTCAGGAAAGCTGAAGCCCATGCATGGCAGGATATGCCAATATATGGGAAAATTGGCAATTACTAAGTAGACAGGCACAAAAGAAATCCAGAGACCTCTGTGGGAAATACAGTGTAAAGCTAATGGAGGGAGAATATGATCTAAAATAAGTTATTCCTCTTCTGCTTTTTTGTCTTGGACACACACACAGACATGCATGTGTGTGCTCCCAAATAAATGCCTTGAAGGTATTTGTTTGTACCCGAGGAGGGACCTGTGTGATGGAAGATCAGCTGTCATTATGGTCAAACAAGGAAACTGCAGTCAAATAGCTGCATAATTTGCCTCTATTCCTCCAGAAAGGATGGGGCAAGAGCTTGCAAATCTTGAAAGAAAGGCCATTGTCTTCTGCAAGAGCCACTGGAAGGTTATAAGTAAAACACACATAGTCTACTAGTCGGGCAGGAACACTACTGAACAAGAGCACATAGTGATTTTTCAGAAGACTTGATTATTCTCTCATTGGTGTATACACCACCCATTCTTGGCATGCAATGAAACACTTGCACCAGACAAACACCCCTTAATTCATCATTCATACCTTTATTCATTCAGGTATGTAATGGTGAAAAAAAGAGCACTAGGACCTTGAATAACTTCCAGACAGAAGATGCCAAGGGCTGGAAAAGAGCATCCTGTGACACACAAGTTCTTTCTATCTCACCAGCCTGTAGTGGCATCATACTTGATTAGACTTGCTAGAATTTCTCTTGCCTGTGAGGATCAGCACACAAAAAAAAGCCTACAAGATGAAAATTCTGCTGATGGGGCAAATGAGTAGATTTGGTGTCTGATCCCACTGAGAAAGTCAGAAAGAAAGCTGGCATAAGTTAGCAGACAACAGATAGATAAATTTCATGAAAAGCTTGTACTAGAGAGTGTCAAGGCTGCTACTTGCAGATGCCTGTAAGTCTTTCCATCCTGAAGAGGAAATGCACAACTTTCTTTACTAGAATGGTGTGCAAGATCTCACATTTGTGCAACTCAGACAATCTCTAATGAGCAGAGTTTGTGATCTCTATTCTAAAGCAGTTATTCTTTTGACAGATGAAGATTACAGAGAACCTGAAAGCAAGTCTCTACCACCAGGAGGCTTGGGAAGGCTTAAGAGAAAAGTGAATGAGTCACAGGCAGAGCACTTCCACATGACTAGCAGAAAGGGTTATATCAGAACACACGTGGAGAGCCCCTTGAAGAGAGTGAGGTGAAGCATGAAGACAGAGGTGTCATGTCTCCTAAGAGTCTTGTCATGTTATTGCAGAGAAAATAAAACTTTGGACCCTTGGTAAAAAAACTTGCAGTTAGGCAGGTGGATTATTTGTATGTGCAAATGCACACGCAGTATCTGTATGAAAAATTACACATAGAAATTAAATGACTTTAAGAGTTATGTCCTTGCTCAGAGAGAAGTTACAGGATCAATGCAGAAATTCACAGGTAGGATTCTGGACTTCTGACATCTCATGTGTATTGGCAAGCACAGCAGCATTTTCTGACCTTTCCAATCTGTTTCTCCAGGAGCTAAAAAACTCTGACATGCTCAGTGTGCCAGATATATTCCAGCAGCCACTGGAAAATTGAGCTTTTCCATTGAGAAAATGGAGAAAAGAAGTCCTTCTTGACATTGATCCTGCTGTAGTGAAGACATAAAGTGTGGGAAGAGCTGGTGGACAGCTCTGAGCTATCTTTGGGAGTTCACAGAGAGTGGAAGTGAGTACACTTTTAGTGACTTATGGTTTGGCTTGGCATGGAGTTTTCAGGTGCTCTCAACTCAAAATGAGTCTTTGTGAGGACTCTGGCAAGACTCAGCAACAAGTGCTCCGAATATGTAGGGTTTCAAGGTGTTTATTCCTTCCAGTGCAACTATCCCTAGCTCCCTCCTCATGTTGTAGAAAAGAAAATCTCCTTCCTCAGCTATCCATCTACTCCCAGTAACATGGAATGCAAGATTGGTGTTATCCCCCACCAAAAAAAAAATACCCAAACAAAAACAAAACCCACAAACCCCACAAAAACCACCAACAAAAACCAAAACACAAACAAATGAACAAAAGAATTAAAATGTCAGGCCACAAGAGAAATACCCAAGTACAAATTATCATATTATAGTAAATAGCATCTTTCTCCAGCAGTGGATCAAGAGGAATAAACAGATCTGATCATTAAATCAAGCCACATGTGTCAGAATCAGGCTCTGAGTGATCAGTTTGCCATAAGAAAAGCTGTCAACTTGAACATGAATGACTATAAACAAGCCTGTTTTCCCCTGGGGAAAAAAAAAAAAAAAAAAAGATGGAGAAATAAATGGTTTCAACACCACTTTTTCAAAAGTACTGTAAAAACTGGATTTTACTGGAACCTATGAAGTTTTTCAGACTTGAGAGAGAACGAGCTTTCAGCAGTCTGGTTAATACAATTTGGTTTTGAACAATGCCATTTGGACAACATCATTACAGAATGCTTCACAATTAATTACATTCAAATAGCAGCTTCTATCCCCTGTGGAGAACAGGATTAATTGGGTCAGATGTAAATATGCATTTCATGGATCCTGCTGAACACTTGCCCATCTCACCAGTTTCCATGTAATTTGATACAATTGGTGTAGTATGCTCTGGAGATCCACAGGGTGAGCAGGGCTGCTAGTGAGGGTAGGAATACACGGATACAGTGCTGGCATTCTCAGCCTGCATTATGCTTGGCTCTAACTGCTCAACCCCTTCACTCTCTTGTAGAAATACTAATTTATATTTACCAACACTGAAATACTTTTTTCTGCTGTTGAAAATGAGGCTTGGGACAGAACTCAGAACTGATATGAAGCATCACGACAGACCCCTGGCAACATTCTGATGGATCAGAAACTGTTCCCCTCCTGGTGTCTTCACTTCCTCACTTGGAAAGAGGACCTGGCCATCATAGCAGTGAGAAACCCTGAGACCAAGGCCTTACTGGGTGCTGACTCTGGGCATGGAAAGAGTCAAGATAAGCACCTACAATGAAAGAACAAAGGAATCAGTTTGGGGTGAAGTTGTCTCCTGTGCTGCCTAAGCCTATATCTTGGGATTGTGATGGCTTTTCATTCTCTATCTGGAGTCTTGGGTAGGGGCATCTTAGGTTAAACATACTCCTTCTAAAGTCTACTTTCCTCATATTTTTTTATCATAAAGATATATTTGACAGTTTTTTTCACTGCCTTTTATTTTTTCCATGAAATGAGGTGGACCAGAACATATCCAATGAAAGAATCACCATTTTCTAAAATAATCTGGAAAACAAAAATCTGGTGCCTGTAGCAGATGGTTCTTGAAAAGCTACTTGTTGCTTTAAAGCTTCAAAAATAAGAACATTTCTGTCTCTTTCTAACTTCCAGTGCCCTATTTTCAGTTTGCACTCTCCCCTAGGTATAACAAGAAATAAGACATTTGCACCCAGCTGGAGAGTACCTTTCATAAGCTGGAAAACTCAGAGTTCATTTTTGGTGTGTCTCCTGCTGTTCATGAGTAACTACCAGGACAAACTCACTCGAGTGAAGTGCAAACTTCAGTCTCTGAGGCTTGTCAGCTCAGAGCTGATCCTTTCAGCCACTGCATGCTGGGTAGGTACAAGAGAGGACTTGAAGTTTCTAAAGCAAGTTCCACTACTGAGCAAACAAGAAAAACTTTATCCAGTACTCCTGGCTTTTCCAGTCCTACCTGTCCCATGCAGTAGAGCACACAATCACTTCCTCACCCCAGATTGGAAATACTGCAATATTGCTGTTCTGCAGCTTATGTCCTGTTCCTATCCTATTTAACCATAAGGAATAATTTGTTTAAGTATTTGCAAGCTGAGCAACGTGAGTCATTATACTGCATCATGTCCTGCTTGTTGCTTTGGTGCCATGCATGGTCCCTGTGGTTTCAATATCTGTCCCCTGCCCCACAGAGTCCTCCTTGTTGTACCACTGATCAGTTCAGTGGGTATAAAAATTCATCATTCTGCAGCCTTACGTACTCCCCACCAGTTATCCACTTCTCTGGTTTCCCCCCTTTCTAGGCTAGCCACGGTTTCTCTGTTTTCATTTCCTGTGTGCTTCTTTATTTGTTTGTTTGTTGGCTGTGGTTTCTTTTTGATTTGGTTTGGTGCTTTTTGTCTGGTTTTTTGTTTCCCCCCAGAAATTCTAATTTTTGCTCCTGATTTTGTTCTCCTGGTTTTTATTCTACTCTGGTACCTGGATTCCATTACTCCAGCTTGTGCACTAGCATTCTACCCACTTCTATTATTGTTTAGATATTTGGGACTTCCTCAAGAACTGATATGACATGTTCCATAAATTAGTCTGCCTGTTGTTACGGAATGTTTCATGTTTTTTTATTTGGTTTTCAGAATTCTCTCCCTTGAAATGCAACTATCCATTTTCTCTTCTGTTTCTTCGTTTCGGGTGAAAAATGCATCCCACGTAGTTCATCATCTTTTTGTGTCTGAGGCAGTAAAACACACAAAACACAGTAATTTGTTTAGAATTTTTAACCTTCCCTTCTCCAGTAAGGGAGGGAAAAGCTTCCATTTCACTTTCAATTACACTTGTAAACAGGACTATATGAAACCCGAATTTTCTCTTTCTCTGTTTCTTTGTCTGTGTTTGCTTTTCACTGAAAAATATACATTTAGTAGATTAATCTACATTTTTTCTAAACTTAGTCTCTCCATCTGGTTAGACTGCTCTTATTAGATTTTTTCGATCCATTGCTTGGATACCACCCCCATGGCTGAACTGCTTTTTCCTACAGGTTGCTCTTTCTTTGGGAGCTCATGTCTCTAGATTTGTGCCTAGAGCTAGACTAAGGATTTATATCAAGATAATTTTCAAATTTGAGATGATGGCATTTTTTAAATGTTTAAAGTACTGGAGGTATGTCCATTTTATAAACAATACAGAGACTTTCTCTGATATTAACTAGGGCCATTGTGAGCTTATTCATGCTCAATATAAAAAAGACAGACAAGGACATTCAGATGAAGCCACAAAGTGACATGGCAACATGACACAGTGAATTGTGTCTATTGTTTAATTGCAGCTAAATGTTCACTGCAGACGTATGTGGGACTATAACTTCAAGCTAAATGATAATTTTGGTATATTTAGAAGATATCCAGTATCTTCTACTGGATTTTTTTCTGCAAACTACATTAAAGTACTAATGCAATTGCCCTGGAGAAATAAAAGTAACCACAGTATCTTGAGGGTGTTTATCTACAGCAGAAGCAACATACGCTTTAATCCATTAAGAAAGCAAGATGAGAGAGAGAGAGAGAAAGCCATTCAGACTCAGATTCCTATTTTTCACAATGAAACTCATCTGTTTGAGCTTGTTCAGTGAGTACCAAAAATAGCTCAGCAAAAGGGCTTTCCTTGAGCACTTCCATTATTCACATGATGCGGCACCTTACATAACGCGGAGCGCGCGCATCCTCCCGCCGAACGCCGTGCACACGGATGACAGCAGGAAAACATTCCCACCAGGGACAGTAGTGACAAGTGCTTTAAAGGCAAAGTCAGGCTGAAGGCACTGGTTTTTTTTTCAATGGGCAAGACTAGAAAGCCTTAGAAAATTATTTGGGGGATCTGACAGAGTGATTTCAGTACGATTAAAATGATAGAGATGGTCGATAGAAGCTGGTGTTGCTCAATGCAAATCTCCTTTTGAAAGGTAAATACTGCATTATCTCAGTAACTTTGTTTGGACACTTGTGGTACTTGCTTCACCGCTGGCAGCTCCATCCAAAGGCCAACAATTCTCTGAAGCATTTGATCAGGTGCTTCCAGCTTTGCTTAGAGAGTTATCCTTTGCTTCTGTAATCACACTTAGTCCCAGTCCCAGCTCTCATTTGAAAACACCATTTGTGCCCCCTTTGCTAATCTGCATGCATATGAACCCCCTTGGTTGCAGCATTGTTATTTGTATAGCTCTGTGTGCCCTGCACATGGGATTAAACCTGTCCCATCTTCCAGCTGCAGATTTTCATTCAAGCTGTAAGATATTGCTTCTAACATTAACGGTCCCAAACTTTACCCCTAGTCTTGGTCACAGTGGTAACCATCACACATATAATTTAGGAAGTAATCTTTGACATGATGATTTGAATACTAGTGCACTGTGACTCATTTTGACTATTGATCATATAACATAATAATTATTGTTTTCAAAAAGGAATGACTGAATCTGTGTAAACAGTTCTGCTTCCCTGGAAGCCCACAATTTTGAAAACGAAGAAATAATGTTTAATTATTAAAAATCATATTTTAAAAATAAGTTATTTTCTTTCAAGTAATCTGGCACCATAAAAATTAAGATTTTAATATAATGTAACTTCACTACATCCTCAGTAACATTAGACTCCTGGCTTCTGCAGCTTGTATTCTCTCTATTGTACCATGATATGCAAGAAACAGGCAACCATTTCTCGCAGCAATCAAGTATTAAATACAAGTTTATTTACACTGATGGGTTTATTTAACTTGAGCAGAAAGACTACATGAACCTTTAGGACAAAACTTGAATGATTTCTCCAAGAGAAACTGTATGGGGAAGACAGGCAAAGTGAAGCACTGATAACCTGAGGATATAGGGATTTTGTATGTGTGGAAAACAGGTGCCAACAGGTCCTGTCTTTAAAAAAAAAAAAAGCTGTCTTTTCAAATGGTTCATTGGTAATATAATTTCTGGATGCTCAACACTACAACTCAGACTTTTCCTAGAAAAACATTAACAATCTGATGCTTGACTTAAGAGATTTGATGGTCTCTTAAGATGTCTGCTTTATGCACTTGTCTGAGGGTTGCAGCACTAAGAAGAACAAGACCCAGCACAGACAGTAACAAAAGCAGTGCCAGAGATACAGGCTTACAAAACTAAGAACAGGTATTTTCTTTTCCTGTAGATCAAGTTGCAAATCTAGGAATCATGGCCAGGTTTGCTTCAGCTCCTTTTTCCTCTCCCTAGATTAGCACTGAGTGATGCAGTATAGATACTCAACCACACTCTTACACTGTCTTCTCTTGACTACAATTTCACATTCACATTCAACATAAGCTTTGGTTCAGTGAGCAATACCTCAACAAGTCAAGTTCCCTGCTTGTGAGGCTCCTTGTGGCACCACAGGCTCTGTTCCTATGCTCTCTTCTGTGCATATACATCCTTCTCTTGAGCAGAAAGCTGCAACCGTGGTAGCATTGCTCCAGAAACCTCTGCCTTGCCACATCTCCTCTGCTGACCTCTCAAGTGTGCATCACTTATGTGATGGGAGTTCTCCAGGGGAAAACAACACCAGAGCAGCTCCAGCTCTTAGGGCTCTGCAGCAAAAGCACTGCAGCGACACAGCCCCTCTGTGTACTGCCCTGGCTGTCTGTGTAATGCACAATATTCTAAAGGAGAAGAGAGGGTTCTGCAAGCCCCTCTGTGTACTGCCCTGGCTGTCTGTGTAATGCACAATATTCTAAAAGAGAAGAGAGGGTTCTGCAAGCTTCCCTAAAGGAGGGGATAACCACAACTTACACAAGCTTTAACTGGACTACCAGCACGTTGTGATTGGTGGGATATGCAGCACTGACGACTTACTTGGACTACTTTTGTAGTTGTAAGCATCAGCTTTTCAGTAGCAGCATAATAATACTGGTCATACCTCCTAGAGAGCCCCTGATTTTTTTTCTTTTTATATTCAGTTTTTGCATACATGTAAGTACGATTAGTTCTACATAGAAAGTATGCAGAAATTAAGGCTCTCTTCTACTGCTTGATGTTGTAGCTCTGAAAGTGAATGATTTATTGCATTGAAAACTCTCTATCTTAATTTTGCTGTGTAATGTGAACTGTGGGTTTTGCTTTGATTTTGGAAGCTTCTAAGTCCCTTTACAGTGTACAAAATTCACTGAATTTATCTGCATTTTATAATAACATGACTTTACAGAGCTTGATCAAAGTTGGAAGCTCTTTACAGCTCAAGAGTGGCTCAGACAATGTTTTTGTTCTGGGAAATCAAGTACTGAAAGATTAAAATCCCAGTCCCATTTTATTTAAATGAACACATTTCATTCCTCCGCCACTAGTAGCAAGCATTGAGCTGCACTCTAAGCTCGTTTCTTTCTCCATCATTGATTTTATTACCTCCACAACTCACCCCTAATCTGGATGTATCAGCTGCTATCATATTGCTTCTGATCTGCTACGTTGCACTGCGTAAAAGATTTCAACTTCATGGCTCTTCTCCAAGCAAATAAAAAGAAACCAAGGAAATATTTTTTTTCCATTCATACTATTCATACTCCACTAAGCAGGGCTCAGGACATCACGATGAGGAAGGCTGCAGGTTGACAGTTCAGGAATAAATACCACAGCAACAAAACCGCATTTTGTTATACGTACCACATTCTGTTGGAACACGCTCACCTGAAAGATGACACCATGTGGGATTTACTGTCTCAAGGCATTTCCGATGGCACTCTCCCCCACCCCATTCACTCTATCTTTACACAGGACCAAGCTGCTGAATATGCATGCACTTTCCTTGAGAGGTTTGGAATAGGGGTGGCATAGCCCAGCCACAGTAAAAAGCAAGCATAAGGGTGGGCCATAAGAATGTGCACCATGAAACTGCTGTTCATGCTGGGGACAGCACTGGGCATTTTGTGGGGGCATTTAGCAAAGAGAATGCAAGAGACTGCTAGTGATGCCAATCAAAATGGTCCATTTTGCTGATTTATGGCATCGTTGCACATACTAAAACTCTCTTGCTTTCTCTTTCTCACTACAGCTTTACCCTCAAACTTGAATTGCCGATCTGATTCACTGTCCCGTAAGCTGATGACTCTTTGCTCCGCAAGCCATTCACGCGCCGCACGGACTCAACGCTCTCATTCCCAACAGCCACAGTCTGTGCCTGTCCCCAGAGTGTCAGCATAGATAGCAGCAGCAAGAATGGGATTACCACAGCAGCAGCATGATGACACACACACACACAACACGCAAAGAGAAGAATGGCTTGGTTAGAGAACACCATCATGCAAAACAATGACAATCAATTTCAAGGCAAAATAAACTGAGAAAATCGTGAGAGACAAAGTCAAGTACAGAGATGCAGAAAATACATCCTGCAGAAATTGCCTTAGTAACATTGTTCCCTATTTTGAAATTTGTGCAACCAGTTTCATAGGACAAAAGCAAGCCTATGCAAACGGATTGGTGTCACTTACTCAGCTGCATATTTCCTTGTATTTAATTATGTTGTTACCTATTTTGCAAAGAATCCATGCACCATGTGGCTTAGGATAAACACAAGTCTTCTGATGATTTTTTTTTAATAACTTTCTTTTCACAGTCACCAAAATAATAGTTTTCGAAGAAGATGAATGACCACTTCCATGGATCAAAATCTCATAAACTTGAGTAATGTCACTGGATACTGTTACTTACCAAGGATGGCTACTTGTTCACCTCTAAAATAGATCTTGCATTCAAAAATAAAACTGCAGATGCCATACAGGAGCTTCTGCTGCTGCCATGCTGGGTTTGAAAACAAAGACTTCCAGTGGCAGTGCGTGTGGCCTGTAGACAGGCAAGCATCTCTGCTCTCTCCTGTAATCTAATCTTCACTGGAATCTCAATTCATCTGACAATAATATTAAACTAGAGAACAGCTTTCTTCCCAGAGTATCCATCAAATATTACATTAGCTACAGAACATTTATTAGACAGACCTGTCAAAACACAAATGCCCTGTGCCATTGTTGTCATCCCTCTTGTAAAGGAAACCATTATTTGTAGCCTGAAGCACTCGTGCAGCTCAAGCAAATATTTACTTCACCTAGCAAATATATATGTAGAGTTTATAATTCCAGATTCTCTAGACATGTGAATGATCATGACTCGAATAAAACTCAATTTAATGTCTACTCTTGTCTTCCCATTTACTGGGAAAAAAAACAAACCAACAACCCAGGACAGATGGACAGTCTTCCTAAAATTATTTCTAGACTGACATCTAGGTTACAAACAATCCCCTCTTCTACATGACAGTCACTGGCATAAAGTTATGTGATAATGACACTCACAAAGAGGTCTTTTGCTAAAAATCTGAAGTTTGCATCAGTCGCAAACTGTGAAATGACAGAATCCAGAGTGGAAATTCTCCTAATCCTTCTCCTTTTTAAAAATGGCCATGTTTCCTGGTTTCAGCTGGGAAAGACAACAGTTGCTGGTGGTGTAAAAGTGAGGGCAGAACTGCCAGTCATTGCAATGGGCTATCCTAGGGAATCTCCCATTTTAGCATAGCTAGCTAGGGCAGCACTGGAACAGACAGGTCTCAGGCATGTTCTGATGACAGCACATCTGGATAATATCATTCCTCTAATTGTGTCATTGCATCCAACAGCTCCTTATCCACTGGTGGTGCCACGCAGTAGCACAGTATTTGTAGAGGTCCAGCTGCCTCAGCAGTTGCATGAAGAGAAGAAAATTCTTGGAATTGGTGACCAATTACTGACATTTGTCGATAACTTAATATACTGCAAATAAACCCAGCTGCCAATTATGAGCTCTTTATCAAGGAGTAAATCACTGAAAAGGAAACTTTAGAAAAAGTCTCTCCTGCAAGGGCAAGATGTGAGGTAAGAAATGCAGCTGCACATGAGCAGGGCTGTCAGGGCACATTCAGTCACCCCAGGAAAAGAGCATTTGTACCTTGTTTTGTCTTCTTTGCCTTCTCCGAAGCCTCAGAAACTCCTTGTGCTGCCGTGAAACAAAGTTGACTGCTGCATATTCCAGCAAAGCAGCAAAGACAAAGAGAAGACACACAGCCATCCAAATGTCAATAGCTTTTACATAGGAGACCTAGAAAGAAATAGGACACAGCATTTTATATCTCAAATTACTTCCTAAGCTGAAGATATTGATGTGAAAAAAATTAACACATTTTTTTTGCACAGCACTCGTTCCATGAGGTGGGTTTTTATTGTTCTATAAAAACAATAGATTTGTTAATTCATTGGCTGATAAAAAAATACATAATTCAAGTATCAATGAAAATGAGTGTCCACAAAGAGTGCACAGATGAGCTATTGCCTTTAGAAAAAGATCAGGATTATTTTAACAAAATACAAGTGCTCTTATCATCGCAATCAAAGTTTGGAAAAAAGAATACAAATACAAGATATGATAAAAAACCTACTGAAAAACAATTGTAGAAGGTTTATAGGTTTCTACTTTTTAAATTTTTATGAACCAATTACCATAATGCTTAATTAGCTATATTTAGTATCCACAACCTCAAAGTAAATTCAGGGTATTCTATGGGCTGATACAACTTTACCAATTAAATATTCCACCCTAGTTGTTTGAGACCTTTACCCCACATCTCTATAAGAAACATAAATCTTCAAAGATATTATCTACTAAAAATACCCAAATACCAGCTGCCTCTGTCCTAGTAAAATCTATTCTGATTTGCATTGACTGGTCCACAATAAAATCAGATATATTACAGCACTGCAATGTCACAAGATGTTTATCATATTACCCACACTGGGCCAAACAGTAGCCAATTAATGAGTTACACACTATGCATATCAAAGGTACATTCTCCATAGGTGTTTGGTCTCTGCCTTTCTTTGTAGTCTTGCAGTTTTTAAGCAGAGATCTTATGATTAGGTAACAGCAGGTTGTCTCTTTTGTTTATCAGGTATTACCTCCTGAGTGGAATTACAATGATCTGACTTAATGTCTACAATGTACATGTGAGCTGGTTGCATAAACTACTTTGACATAAATAAATCAGGGAATGAAGAAGAATGGGCATATCTAGGATGCAAGGCATTTGAACTGTTTTACATGTCTTCTCTACAATGAGATGAACAGCACCCAAATAGAGTTTCTTCTTCTTCATGTCTGTAAGGAGGAGCTTAGAACACCTCTGTAGGCAGAGGCACCTGGGGCTTTACACAGTTGTCTAAATAACAGCATCACAAATTGACACATCAGGTACCTAGCATCCATTTGCTAATTCAGCAGAGCACAAAGCTTCAGTATTCCACATTAACCAGTGCCCTGGAGATTTCTCAGATACTCAAGGTCACCTCAGTTTGACAGAGACCCATGGCACCCCCATACAGATGAATCAAGATAAGCAAAATGGATTGTACCTAAACCCTGAAATATTATAAACACTTAGATAATAACCTGCAGGCAAAAGATTTCATTGCAGTCAAAACATATAGTGGTCAGAAAAGGATGTTGTGTTCCTGACACTCACGTTGAGGAGACCAAATCTCCACCTTGGAAAACTCCACTTCTATCCTTTGCATACTATTCAAAATGACCTCACACTTTTGGCTGGACAACCATTCCGTGTGGAAGGAATCACACCTCTGGGTGTAAATTGCACCTCTAGGTGCAAATAGGTTTTGCTCCTATTTGCCATGTGCTTAAATAGCATCATTTTTCAAAGCTCATAAAAGATTTTTTGTTAATGCCAAATGGAATGTACTGCACTACATGCTTCAGCAAGCAATATGAGCAGAGGAACTGGCATTTAAAGCACAACAGAAAGGATACAGAGCTTCATCCTGCAGATCCTGGACACTGAGAAGGACATTTCAGAGGAGCCAAGCACTGTTATTCAGCCTGCATCAGAGGAACATGCCTTTCAGTAGCAAGAGTGCAGCTCCACGGGGCAATGCCCACCATACAGCTCACACAGGCTGACATGCAGCAGGTTGAGGTGACACCATGAATCTGTGCCTTTCAATTAGATACACAGCAGGTATGTAGTTCACTCCCTCACATACAAAAAACTGTACAAGTTATGTCTTTACTGAGCAGCTGTGAAAACCAGAGAAAACTCGACAGTGTCCCAGACAGTCTGTGCCACAGGCTGAGGCACAGTAGGAATCAAGTCACTGTAATTTGTGTAAAATGCAGCTGAGATTAGGTTGTTTGCTGCTTTCCTTGAAGGGGCAGTTTGTTTCCTTTACAAATGCCCTTAGGAGATGTATTAAACATGAATAAACAGCTGGACTGTGCTGTCAGAGACAGCACAATACAAGGAGCTGAAGTCAGAAGAATCAGCATTTCTGACTGTGCAAATCCTGTCCTGGTGGGCCTAAAGCAGAGAAAGCAAAATGATAAAGGAAGCCCTGAGTTAGTCGTCCTGCCACTTATACTGTGCTACCATAAATGGCATCCACACAGCTGCTGAGCCAGCTGGATTATTTTAACTCCAGCCCGCTGGGCTGGAATCAGAGAATCACGACATCCTTGGCAGATACATAGCTTGTTCTATTGTTTGGCCAGGGCCACACCATGGCACATTTCACATTTTTAAATGAGAAAACAGGAAGCAATTGCTTCCAGCACTATATTAAAAATAAATAAATGGTAAAATCCTGCAATGAGTAAAAGCTGACACCTTTGTTTTCAAATCAATTTATGTAGTTACCTATGACTCCCCAGTATATACAGAATTGTGCTGCTCAAAGCCTAAAAACCTCTGGAATTGTCTGACATGCTCATAGAAGCTGGAGTCTGCAAAACTGAGTACATCATGAAAGCCTAGACACATCCATTGCTCAGGCAGGTTCTTCCAACAAACTCAAAACCAACATTATCAGCTAGGGGGTTTTCCCACAGGTTATAGCATTAAAAGCATTATTTATTAATTAATAATTTAATTTTAAAGCATTAAAACTCATATGTTTGTTCAACTTGAAGGCTTATTGCATGGGCTTTGATAAGGACTCATCAAACAGTATTGTCTCTCCAGCTTCCTTAACTACCATGTCCATGCTTCATGCTCCATACTCACTGCTGGGTACATGTAGGACAGTGCAGACTGAATTTTTGTTGGAGGTTTCTTCTCACCTAACTTAAAAAGCACTACGTACATGTGGGGATTTTTTTCAATTAATGCTAAGAAACAAGCAATTTTAGGACAAAATTCTTTTAAGTGGAACATAGATACCTACACTATAGTCAAATAAACTGTACCCTAAAAATGCCAGTCTCTCCTTTTTGACCAAGACTGTAGTTTTGGAAGGCTATTTCAGGTATACATGTATGTTTGATGTACACTAACTTTGGCTAGATAAATCCTATGACTTATCTCTGTTAGCCAGTACCTTGATGTAATCGTAATGTAGCAGAATAGAATAACAGAAATGACCCCACATGTGCCTTATGTAATAGAGACTATTACCTAAGCATTTACCACCTTTCCCATAATTTCACTTGCAGCACAGAATCCAGCAACAATACTACAATCCAACAACACAAATTCCAAGTTGACATTATTAAGTTAGTATGCATAAAATGAAAAATAAGTGGGGTTGTTTTTCAAAGGTGGAAAAAAAAAACTTGTAAAACTTCCACTGAAAAGCCTGTAACATTGAGAGTATACTGGCTCCATTTACTATCAAAAATACTTTTAGAAGTGGATATTTGGAAACTCTGCCTTGTTCAGTGTTATCATGTTCAGAAAGCTCAATAAGATTTTCTTGTCCTTTTCTTTCTTTAAATAACTGCTCCATTTTTTATTGCATGTTACCAAGAAGCTTCCTCTCTAATGCTGTTTGGGAGGAGGGGATTTAATGGCTCCCACCAATAAAACCATAAATTATATCAATTATTCAGATGCTTTGTAAATGTTTTAGGGACAGCTAATGAGGGAACTTTTTCTGAATTAGAGCTGTCTGCATCAAGAGCCAAGTATGGTAAGGCTAAGTATAGTAAATGTGACAAAGCTATTTCTTTCCCTTCATAATTTTCCTCATTTGTTTTTTGGCCATACCCACTATATAAAAAAAGACCAGCTTGTTCTCATACACTGCTGTAGCAGCACTGGCCCCAGTGAAGTTCCTGGAAATGAAAATACAAGGAGAATTACACTGTTTGTGAAGGACTTGAGGGGATTAAACCTTTTTATTTTGTCACTGTGACTCTCCCACAGCTCTCGGGCCCCTTTCGGCACAGTGCCGTGTGTCACCACCAGAATGAAGGATGCCTTTGTGGAGAGAATCCAGGGGAAAACATGGCCATGGGTCCTGCAGCTCAGCAGCTGTCATTTGCTGACATTTTTGAATCAACCCAAATGTGAGCTCTGTTTTTGCTACAATGCCAGTCTCATGAGAATCTAGACAACTGCTTTAACTCTCTGATTCTGTCAAACGAGTATAAAATGGAAATAAAGACACATCCATCAGCTCCCAGGGTTCTGCACTGTGAAAATAACTTCAATATGCAGTGAAAGGTACTCAGTTTGTGTTCAAAAACATATATTAACTTATTTTGGTAGGTAGAATCTTATGAAAAAATAGCTTTTACTTGAGATATGGAGCCACAAACCTCTGTTTTTACACAATCCCATATTCTAGGCAAGGTTTTTTAAAGAATAAAATTTTCAGCTACCATGACATCTTACAATTTGAAATTAACTTCTCACCTGCACTAAAATAAACTCTTGGAGAAAAAGGTTTCAAGGAATTTTTTTTAGACTGGAAAGGTGGAAATAGAACAAAGTATCATTTTAAATCAAAAGTGAAACAAAAGTTACTTTAAATGAAAAGTGGACAATTTTCAAAACAAAACAAGAAACAAGCAAGAAATGTTTAATTTAAGTGGGGTGAAAAAAAATACTATTACCCTCCCTATATTATTCAGATTCCATATGAAGGTGTCCACCTTGCTCAGCAGGGATTCACAAGTTGTTCCAACCACCCAAAATTGCCTTTTTTTAGTGAATAAACTATTCATCCAAACATTTTTGCTCTATTTCTATTGCTGGTTCTGCCAAGTCATGAGATGCTAAACCTCCCACTCACTGCTGATGCAGAAATATTTTCTGGCTGACTGCATTCAAGCCAGAAAATGTATGGGAAATATTTATGGTTTGTTTTTTCTTCAAAGATAAAGGGAAATTTTCTTCAAGTCTTTGAAGAAGTTCAGCGAGTTAAGGTATTTCCAAAGATGTTCAGAGAGCCCCCCGGGCACTGGCCAGAAAAGGTGATCACAGGCACGTAACAAAATTCACTAGTAGGGCTACTAGCTATTTTTGTTGTGCTAACCAGGCCAAGATGCCAAAAATACAGGCCTGGTTTGTGAGTGGTCACAGCTACCTCTGTGCCAGTTCCATCCTATTTCCACTGAAGAGAGAAAGCAAGATGCTCCCCAACTTCAGAGTGGGGCTGGATCCCAAGAAACTGCAGGAATTTAAAAAAAAAAAGAAAAAAAAAGAAAGGAGTAAACTTGTCTTCCAGGTAAAGCCACTTTAGAAAAGCAATAAAATATTTCTTTTTAGCATGGACAGTGTCTATTGACACATTTTGATCTTTCTTCTCAAATGGTGTATTTACACCTTTGAAAAACGTAATACCATGAATACAAAATCAGTTTGCAGATTGGTGAAGCCAATAGTGCTTGGGCTGTTTTCCCAAGGCCATATGAAGTATTGGCATACTCATCATGTGTCATTTTGTGCAATCATATGGTATAGTTGCCTTGTATTTCCTATTCCTGAAAATTCATTCTTTCTGTACAGTAAATTTAAGACAGGATGCAGCATTTCCACTTCATCCTGCTTGAGCAGGGAGCTTGTACCAGATGACCCACCGTAGTCCCTTCCAATCTCACCCATTTTGTGATTCTGTGATTCAAAAGCCCTCAGCTTCTCTAAAAATAGTATGACTGTTTTGCAGACAAAGAAAAAGAAGTCTGAGTGATAGCTTAAGGCACTTTTTCTAACAGAGCAGGTTACAGCTGAGAAAACAAAGGCTTGTGATTTGGACAGATAATGGTGCTGGTGCTCAGCTTGGGAGCAAACTGTGAGATTTTCGTGTGCATTGATGTTGCAGGGACAGGCTGACCTCTGCCAGTGAGCCCCAAGTAACACTAACTGAAATTATAACCAGGGTCAAAAGCCCACTTTACAAATTGATAGTCAACTGCATGTTGTGACACTTCTAAGATGACAATAATGTCTGGAAATGTCTCATATCTCAGGAGTTCAAGACTAGCTCAGACCACTGCAGAAATAGTTAACAAAGTATTAAAGTGAAATGCTAAATTATTTGGAAACTGGAGGTTCTGGTGGCCCAGCCCAAGAATTGTGTTGAGTTCATGCCTTGTAAACCATGGTAGAGTGGAATTAAGATTGAGCAGAGCCTTAGCCTCCTAGTGGAAACAGATTGAAACTATAGAAAAACGAGAGGGGACAAGTGAAATTTTCTCTGTTCATTATTTGTTATGACTTTGGCATGCACCAGGGCACTGCTGACTTTTGTCATTGCCCTGGTCCTGAAAAACACTGGGGAGGAACAGGTTGGGGACACCACCTCTCCCACCAGCTCAGACACATCTTTAACACTATGTGTAAATAGCAGTTTGTGGTTCTTGCAACTCCTCAGCCTGGTTGCCTCTCTCTGTCCTCTTGATTATGAAAAGAATATAATCTTGAAAAGATTATGGCTGAGCTGGCCAACAAGTGTGTGCTCTGCAGTGGTGTTGGAGACCAAGAGGCCCTCACACCATCCAGTGCCATGGGCAGAGGCAGCACTCTTTGGTCAGACTTCAGAGAAGCCAGTAACACCCACAGTCTGTGCTTGAGCTGTCACAGGAATAAACCTGCAACACCAAACACCAGCTTCTCATCACCTGTATTCTGCACATCTTTGCTCTTTTCCTTGGTCTCACTTTGTATATTTAGTCTTCTTCTGTCTTCAAGAAATTGATCTTGAATAAGCACTTTTAACCATTTGATTAAGTTCTTTTTTTCCCCTTGAAAACCAACCAGATTTCCAATAAAGTTTTCTACAGTCAAAGGGAGCAGAAATATTCCTGCCCCACAAAAACCTTAGGACTCTGTGCTCACACAGCCCCCACAGGTCACCACAGCCCTACCATCTTAGCACATCTCAGTGCCTTTCATTTGGCTTGTAAATACAGCAAGACCATATTGGCAGAAATAAAATAAATAATACCAGTATTTTTAATGTTTCTTGTGTATGAACCAAAGAAAGTAATCAACAGATTGGTGCAGCCATGGTGATCAGTTTACAAAGGTGACAAATAAGGATTGATGTCTCTGCTACAAGGAAGCAGCTTCTTATTGCTAAGTAATTGAAAGACATTTATCACACAGAAACACCCCCACACATGAGCTGAGCTCATTGCAAATTGAGAATTATATGTGGCTGCATTAAGACACTGGTAAAAACATATCCTGCCAGCCCTTGCAGATAGATGATAATGTCAGTCTTGGGTCTTGTTTACAACAAGAAGATTTGGCTCTTCCTTCCCAGTGAAATCAATATAAAATATTTTTTAAATGTCATTAAATGCTCACTCGAATATTTGGGCTCTAAGTGGTAAATTTTTCAGTGGATGAGAGCTTGGATAAAAACAATTACTAAGGAGAAAAACTGAGAAAGATTGCATGTTTGTTAGCAAGAATCACTAGCCTGATCTTTGAACAATGTCAGTAAATTCATAGAGTCAAATGCTGATATTGACCAAAGAAGCATTTATATTTAAGATTCACTTGAAATCAGAATTCAATGTGGTATGTATCACATTGAATTCTGATTTCAGAATTTAATGTGATACATACATCACAGCAGAATCACTACAGAAGCACATACCACAGAATAGCATACAGAAGCACAGCAGAATGCCTACTTCTGTAAGGCCAGCTTTCCTGCTGTGATTATGCTTTTCTGATTTTTTTTTTTTTTTTTGGTTAACTCAGCTTTAGAAAACTCTTTTTGTTTGTAGATCCAAAAGTTCTTTAGTTGCCTCAGGTGAAAAGTAATCTTCATTCAGCTCAGCCACAACCATGCAGGTTCAGTTATTACCTCTGCCATTCAGCTAGGAAGAATTGCACCAAATTGCATTATTCACTGACCTTTGAAGAGTTAACTGACTCAGTGCATGACTGTTATCAAATAACAAGTCAGGATTTCATTTTTGAAGCAACAGGAACAAGTCTCTTCCCTCCAAGTAAAGCAGGTAAGGACCACAGAAGTGGAGTATGGCAGGGTAGATTCTGTGATCAATACTAAGAAATGTGCAGCTATACATACATGTTCAGGTGTTATTTCTTGATTGGATAGCATAAAAATTGTGTTAAATCTCATGTAACTTCAGAACATTCTACAACATCTTCTCTATGCTATACTTCCTGTTGTAGCCACAACTAAGTGAATCACTAAAAGTGATCCAATTCACTGAACCAAACAATAAAAACCTAAAATTATAAAAGGATGCCTAGGGCAATTTTGATCTCTGCTGTTTGTGAAAAGAGAGTCAATTTTCTAATTCTTCTCTAAGATCATACTCCTAAATTCTGGATTTTCTAGGACTTTCAACAATGTAATCTGGTTGGAAAGGGCATTTATTTATTTTTATGACTGCTAGTCTCTCTGGATTAGAGATGGGTAAATCAGAGTAAGCCTTTGGTCGGGGAAAATTGCCTTACCAATAATAAATATAAGATTAGACTAAAAAAAAAACCTGAGCGGGATGGGTCATTACATTACTCAGTAACTCCATATGCTTCTTTCTTGACTATTACTTGATCAATTACTTACTATTAATGAGCCACTTATCATTCTTATCTAGCATATCTTCTGGATCTGGATTCTGAATTGCTTCTTTCATCTGATTCAATTGGAAGGGGAAAAAATGCTTTATATTTGGATAATTTAAGCAATTTGTAACCGACAATAATGGTATAATAAATAGATCTGTATATACAGTCCATGAAAGTTCTTTTATCTTTTTATATTTCTTCTCTTTCTATCTTTGAAAAAAAAGGTCTTGAAATTAAAAATAAAAACATCTGTAAAAAGAGATCTTGAAGCTGAGCTGATGTCAAAGAAAACAGGTTCTGCCAGGATAACATGGTCCAATTCCAATTGTAAGTGTGAGTGAGTCACATTTCATGTACAGTAAAGCACTTAAGGAAATGCAGAATTGAAAGAGGATGTATAATGGGAATAATAGAATATGGCAAAGGTGAGAATGTACGTTGAAAGAAATTGATGGTCTGAATATTAATAAACACAAAGAAAGAAAATGGAATAAAGAGGGCAGGTTAGAGGAAAGGAAATGGAATTCAGATAAAGGGGAATGAACAGCAACATTTAGTAAGATTCATACAAAGATTTCTTTTTTTAATTTAACTGAATCAGTTTCCATATCCTGGAGGGATCAGAGCTGCCACATTAATGTAAATGTACCTATCACAGACTCAAATTAGCTCGAGCCTGTGGGCCCAGGACTGGGATCAGCACTGCCTGTGGTGAAACACAGGTTGCATGCCCAGACCTCCGTTTTTCACCTCACTTGGGATGGTGGAGGAAGCCAAGTGATCCATACTTTCCCATGGACTCCTCCCACCAAGCACCTGCCCACTCTTGGGTGCCACTAACCAGACACAGAGCATCAACCTGCACCACCTCTTTTGGAGAAAACTCTGGGCCTGAGGGCTCCTGGAGCACCAGGTTTTGTGGTGCACAGACCTGCACAATTTGAAACTACCAGCCTGTACCTTCTTCCCTGTTTTTCCTATTCATATTCTCTGAAATGAAGTGATCTTTTTATCCTCTTTTCTGTAGTACTTCCTAATCAAGATCTCGCTGTCCTTTGCAGCCAGAGATGTCTGATCAATTGATATTGTTAAGTAAATTATGCTTTCAATCCCTTTGTGGAAGACCAGCCACAGAAAAAAAAAAAAAATGCAGGAAAAACCTGCAGTGGAACACATCATTGCAGCTCCCTTTTGTGTTTGTGTGGAACCATCAGGAACACCTGCAAGGACTCAGAAGGCTACTTAAGCACAGAAGAGACATAGTCACCTGTCATGCTCATTTTCTGATGCAGATTTTGGTTATGGTAATAACTTGAAGGGCTGCTGCACAATTGTCTCCTCAGTGATTCAAAAAACAAAAACAAAACTCTGCTGATTTGGAGTTAAAATTGGTTGTCCCAAATTTTGAATCTTTCCTTCCAAGCAGAACCTTGTACTAAGGTTTTGTTTGCAGTTATCATGTTTTTCACATAATTTCATTTTCACCTGAGCTATAAATCCGAGAACTTTCTGACTCATGCTGTAATGTTAAACTGTCTTCAGGACTCTGATACCAAGAGCTTTGTTCAAAACAGTGTCATCACACCTTTCACTCAGGCTGAGTGAAATAATTTTGAGTCACAATAGTTAGGAACTCAGTACAAATATATAATCAAAGCAATAACTAAGAACACCATTGCTTCTTACTGAAAGATGTTTGTGCAGAAGCCTTTTAGCCATGCAGTCTCTGTATGGAGCACATCTATATTCCCTTCTCAACTTTGAGCCAAGGTACTGGACTTTTGTAACAGGAAAATTATTTTATGAAGTTTATGTGATTGCTTAGCCTGACAGCCAGTGTTTACTCCTACAAACTGCTCTTTTTTCCTCATCCCTTTTCTAAAGCCATGGTGGCTCCATTGGTTCTGTGGCCTGCAGCTGTAGTTAAAGCAGCCAGAGACTCCAAGGAACCCCACACCACTGAGCACCAGCAGCACCCACAGCACTCAGTGCCAGTGACAGAAGCAGTCTGGAGCACAGATGGAGAGCTCTTTGAAGGACAGCACAGGCACCTCTCAGACAGACTGCTGGATGGCCCTCGAGGTTCAAAGCACTGCAGCACAAGGAGAGGGAATGGTTTTCATGCCAGTCTGATGCCACATGCTCAAGGCTTGTTGAACTCTGTTGCTCCGTGGCAAGCAAGATCTTGCTGCCAGAATGACTTCATGATACTGACAGATGAATGTTCACCTTATGAAAAGGCTGGAGACAACCAGGAGGGAGCTAACAATCCTGGAGGGAGCTACTGAGGATATCACCACTGCTCAGTGAAGATTGCTCATCTGTGCAGGAAGTAAGGACCAGATAACTTCTGGTTTTTTTATTTCTATTTGCAAATGTATAGGGTCTAGCATATGATGTGTTGGGTTACATTCTTGCTACAAGAATGGCATTATCACTGATGGTACAGTTCCTTTACTTCTCTTTGTGTGCGTGTTTATGTGTGTGTATTCCCAGTTTGTGTCATACACTGTGTCTGTAAAACAGTAAATAGATGAGGTTGAACCACCTACAAGGAGGAGAGACTTCTGCATCCTTGGGGAACTGCTAATCCTGCTGAAACAGAGAAGGCTCAAAAGCCTTAATGGTATGGAATCTGGAGAAACTGCACTAAGAAACTCTCAGAGATGATGACCAAAATAATTTACTGAAAGCCCAGAGGGGACCAAACTGAGTTTTCTGCCACTTAAGATCATTGGGATGGCTGTAATTGAGAACACAGCAGGTGGGAGGAGAGCTGTGCATGAACTTTTGCATTCCTGGTCAGTGCTTTCTAGTTGCTCTGACTTTTGTTCATTAAAAAAAAAAAAATTAAAATTTTCTTGTATTATTCATGTTCTGATGGGTAATTTTTAACATGGGTAATTTTTAAGTTCAGGTAAAACTTTTAATCCCTTGTGGCACCTCATTGTGAGAAGAAGGTAAAGGGACATCCACTTCAAAGCTGTGGCTGGGGATTGTCCCTCTTGCAACGTCACAGACCTGGTGCCCCAGAGCCTGTTTCCTGCTGTCCCTCCGATCGTGGGGACACCTGGCACAGTCACTGCACCAGCACAAGCTCCCTGGGCTGGGCACAGCACGTGTCAGAGGTGGGAGAGGAAGGGAAAAATGGAACAGTTTTTCTGACTCTCAGGCAATTCTGGCATGCTCAGCTGACTTGTGTAACTTAAAAGAAGCTGCAAAACCGAGTCAGCCTACGCAAGAGAAGAAAACAGCCTACATATAAATAACAACCTATATAGCTTTCCCCCTGTCAGTTCCATAAGTAGCTGGAGAAGAACAAAGCTTTGAAGTGAGTCATATTACCCCCCACCCCACCCCCAGTCTCTCTCTCTCTCTCTCTCTCTCTTAAAGTTCTAAGGAAGCTCAGAAAACACATTGGTCAGAATTTTAAGTCTTGAAGATCAGGGTCAAACTATAACTCTTTCAGGATATTTTAATGAACTGCCTAAGCCAGGAATTCTATCTGCTTAATTGGAAATGAACATGTATCTTTCCTGAATCATCTTGTGGGCATTTGCCTTACTGGTAAGTCTAGGGTAATAGTAGCTTACCACCAGGTTTCTTCCCAGCACTAAATATTCTTACAACATTGTAAGAATGCAATGTTCCTGCTACTAACTTAGATGTAGGAATTCACACCTACATCATTTATACCCACGTGGTCATTGCAACCTCCATTTCCATTATGCCTCTGCACATATTACACAGATTTGACTCCTTTTAGATCAAAAGAAGAGTCTGCTGGTCCTGTACAGATGCCTGGATTGTATTGCCATGTTACCCAGTATTCATATTTATACATTCAGTAAAAATAAACAAATCTTTTGAAAAATCCTACCACTTAATAACTCTAACCCCACTATCAAGTTTCTGAGGAGAGTCACACATGGCTAGAAATACAAAGAGACACACTTCATATTATATTTAAGAGCTCTCTTTCACTTTGATAAGTTATTAATAGATGTCAGAAATTTCATTTACACTTGTTTCATCATGTCAGAGCTGTGGGGAAGTACTTGCCTGGCTGGTGAACCCTGATACATGTTTCTCACATGAACTGACATTTGATCAGTTGCAATTATGGTGGAGATAGAAAAAAAAAGAAAATTAGAGGACTGTTTTGCATGGAACATCACAAGTTAGCAGAGAGTAGATTAGATTGCATCTAATGAGACTCAGAGATTAGATTGCATCTAATGAGACTCAAAGACTAAGGAGTATTTTAAATGACAAGTATTTCAAAAAAGGAGCATTTTTCTGTGTCTTTCCTCTGAAAGATCTTAATGACAAGTCTTAAAGAAGATAATCTGCCTACTTCTCAATGAGTATGTGCAATGTAGGGAAATATTCTTAGCTCCATTTTACAAATAGGGAAATAAGGGTGTATGTATATGGTAAGTACGTTGCCCAGGTTTACAGAAGGAGCCAGTGGCAGAGCTTTGAATGAAATATAAATCCATGTTTTAGAGTTCTGATCATCCTTCCCAAATCCACATTGCTGACTGTTCCACAGGACTGCCTAAACCCAGAAGAATTTTCCTGAGGAGACTCTGCATCACCAATATTCTACAAATGGCATTTTGCAAAAAAATGCATATCTGTATCACTGTCAGACACAACAGGAGGAGAATGAGAGATAGGCAGGGAAAAAAGTGCAATAATAGTGCCCACTCCTTCTTGGCTGTTGCTGTCAGCTTGGTTTTGGACATAACAAAAAGCAGTGAAGAGAAATTGAAATAGACTCAGGTTTTTTCAGAGTAGGCCATACTCATGGGTAACGTGAGGGGAGGGCAAGGGAGATGTTTCAGCATATGCAGCTGCAAGAGAGATTTTTGCTTAAGTTGTCAATACAATGTTTATGTTGTAAACATATTTGTCAATTTTGCAGCACTTACTCTGCCTAAAGCGCACCTTGAACCTAAATTCATTTCAGCAGCCATGACTTTGATCGATTGCATATCAGGAAGCTTAAGTGCAGAAAACTCCTACACAAAAACACTTTAAAGTACAGAAATTAAAATTTAAAGGCTGCTTTTTTGACATGCTTTGTGTGCCAGAGCAGCCCAGCCCCAGTCTGCACTGTGAGGGCAGCAAGGAGGAAGGGCATCACAGCCACTCCGTCCTACTCACACAGGTCATGTCCTAGGTACAAATTACCTTAAGTGGTCTTAAGGTGGGAGGGAAGCAAAGGAAAAGAGCTGGCAGAGCTTCCTGTTTCTAACAAACCCACATCTGTTTAACATCCCCAGCTGCCAACTAACTGCAGAAGAGCTTAGAAAATGCCACAAACAGGGTCTGGTTCTCCAACAAATATGCTCACCACATTCCTTTTCATGCACATCCCATCAAAACCTATCAGTGCCACTCAGTCAACATTAATGTGCTTTTACCAGAGGAAGGGGTGCACAAAGCATCCTCAAGCAAAAGATTTTTATCCTCAGTGAATACTGTCAGAGGTGCCCTGCACGTTTGGCAGCAGCCATTCCTGTACAGAATGGCCTCCACAGAGGATCTGCTGAGCTCTTGGGAAGCTCTCTGCATTCTTATCTGAGGGCTGTTATTTTTTGAGCACTCCTCAATATATCTTCAGAAAAGCTGAAAGTCAATATTCCTCTTGGCACTGGTGTTGCCATGCAGCAGGTGCATTGGCACCGATTTTCCATTGCTACAATAAAACCTCACAATCTCTTTCCTGAGAAAAATAACCCACTTTTACAGGGCAGGTGAGTTCTCATGACTGCATTAGGTCCAATGGCCTGTAAAGTAATTTGCTGTATCATAGTATCTTCCTTCTTTCAACTTGACTCAAGCAATGTTCCCCTCTTGGCCTTAACAATCCAGTTCTCGCAAGTATTTACTCTTTTCTTTCTCACCCAGTAGCTGTAGAAAGGGATAAAAATTAACTGGAGGGAAGTGTTTGTTTCATCTTTCCTCTCTATCCAGTCCCTTTGATCACAGATACAGAAAATATCTAAGTGCTTAAGTCCAAACACTTTGCCCTTGTTCAGCTGGTGCTTAACTCTGGCGATAACTCGAGTTCAGTAGGTCCTTCACTGTTTAACTTCAACATTTTCTGGGCAGCTCAGTTCTGCTCATGCCCAGAATTCCTCCTGCTATGTGCAGGGAGGTATCTAGCTCCAGCCTGGGTCAAACATGATTTGGGAGCTACAATAGGAACTCATAAGGACTGTGCACGTGAGTTTATTCAGAGTCCACCAAGCACATACTGACAGCCTTGGGACCTTTAAAGAAATGCCTTAGTAACTGCAGGAACAGCAAAACAGAATCATGCCAATCTTTCTCCTGGAAGATCTGTGGTATTGGCACTCATCAAGGAAGAGGGAAATAAACCTTAAATGCCTTTCCAAGCCTGATAGGATATTAGTGCATCTCTTCTACCTCCCACAATATCAATAGTAGGCCACGAGCAAGGATGGGAAGAGAAGGGGTTTTAAAGCTCAAATGGGAACTGTTCTGCACAGAAAAGAAAGCAAAATTCCTGAATTTTGTTTCAATGAAGAGGAAAAAAAGAGCTATTCCTTAATTGCCTCTTGTATATTGTCACTCAGTGGCTAGAATGGAGAAACACTTTATTTGATTGGTAAGTTATTTTCTCTCTGTTCAAGCTGCTGTCTGAGGGAAGGTCCTCAGCTACGTGAATGATGGGAGGATGACTCAGCTCACCATTTGAATAGACAAGGAGCTCCAGGAAAGACTTCCCATGCACTTCAGATGTTGCTTGGCCATAGGGATAAACTGGCTCTCTGGAAGTATACATTTCTGCCCACTGAAGAGGGAATTATGATAAAGGATACCTGCTGACCAAATCGATTTGAAAACCCAGGTCATACATTGAAAGAGGGGAGGAAGGGGAAGATAGAAATATAGGGGAGAAGAATCCAATTAAATTAACTTGGCTTTCAATTCAGAAACTACAAAGCCATAGGGTTCCCTGATTCACTCTGTCCCCCTTCTTGTTGTGAACAGTCTTTTAATTGGAAGAGAAGTTCCTGGGTTTTTATACTGGTTTGTCTATTTATCTGCAAGGCTTAACAGAGACAAACATTATTAAAACACATTTTGGAAAAGCCTTTCAACACTGCCATTTATTTTAAATATTATTGTTTAATAACTGATTTTCCTCTGGTAATTATGCTATCTTTAGGCTTTGGAGTTTTTTAATCAGTGTTTTCCTGTGGCTTGGGTGTGATTCCTGCAGAAGCCTTGTAATAACCAAATAACTAGGACAGTCTAATCTAATAATTTGTGCATGCATATGATGTTCAGGGGGATTATTAAAGTTATTTTCTCACTAAAATGTTATCAGCTTAGAAAGCTGAGCTGCTCCAGGCCGATGGCTTTTTATTGCAAAAATATTTAATACTGTCTTATGCACCAGACTGCAGTTGCACACGTTAATGTCATTTATTCCATTGATTTTGCCTTTTGAAAGGAACCTTGTTGGTCCCCATTTTGGTTAAAAATATCTTAACAACCAAACCAATTTTGCTCAAATGGCAAATGTTTTCTGAAACTGAAACTGGAGTATTTGTTTAGACTAAAAGGGTTGGATAGGCTTTATTTGACAGGACTTGTTATTAGCTTAGGACATGAAGCCTTGAGAATTTCTTCTGCTATAATAGCATTTTATTTCAGGCCCCCAGCACAACTAATTTAAATGGTTCCAAGGGTAGAACATAATCAACTTTGCAACCAAGATGGAAGTCAGTTCCTTAGTAGTAATTTCCCTGCAGGATAAAAACAGTGATAACAAAACAAACAAAGAGAAAAAAAAGACAAAAGAAAAAAAAATTGAACATCATTACTGCATTTAGCATTACTCAGACTTTTTTTGCTCTGCTGGAGTAGTCTAAATTTCAAAGCCACTTCCCACACATATACTTATATATAATATTTAGAAATACAATACATCCTTAGATGTTGCATTCATTGTCACACAGTTTGTTCCTAGATAAGGAGTATTTTGCTACAGAAATCAAGACTACATCAGTATTTTTCTGCACTGATGATTCATCCTAGACACCGAAAGAAAGAGCTGGTATGCAATAAAACAGAAGCACAAGCAAAGGGAAAGAGATAAAGATATGGGCAGACAAATGTCAAATACTATTCAGTTGCTTGGGCCATGATATGCACAATATGTCATGACTCTGCAGTTATACGTGCCTCATATTTTGCATTTGAATGGTAATCCTTCTTGGTGTAATTGTAGCAAATATAGTCATGCTGCAATTAACATTGTATCCATTATTCTTTCAGTGAATTATTTTAAGACTTTTTTTTTTTTTAAGTTTCAGAACCCACACTAGGAAGGCTTTGTTTAATCAGCTAGAGAGACCACAGCAAATTGTGACAAGCCTTTCTTAGATTCTCTAAGGATACAAAGGCTTAACCTGCTGTTCATATATCATTGTTACTTGGCTTTGATGACTGCAGAAATAATGATTACTGCAGAAAAGTTCAAACGAAGCATTGCTTTCTGACGTTCAGTTGCAGCTGAAATGTTGGCCCATTCTTTTGAGAGTGTTTGTTTAACAAAGCCTCTTTTTAAGCAAGGTCAGTTTCAAATGTGGTAGGGAAAATGAAGATACCTTTGGTCCCTGGGGGCTCTGGGGATGTGGGGACTGGTTGCCCTGCCCAGTCTCCAGCCCAGTGTCACACACAGGCCATGGTCAGCCAGCTCTCCTGCATGGACCAGTGACCTGTGTTACAGTGGGCCCTGCCACCAGCCTGGCCTCCAGCTGTCCTTGATCCATAGGCTACACAGATTCATGTATTAGCATGCTCAAAACAACAACATTGAAACCATCAGAGTCTACAGTTAGTTGGTTTTGGTGGGGTTTAAGATGCATTGCATTAAAATCAGAACAAAATTCAAGAGAAGAAAAAAAAGGAGTCAGGATGATATGATTTTGATCCCCTAATATGAAACATACAAGGGGTAGTGATGAATATTTATACCACTTGTAACCTTTACAGGAACATTTATTTTATATATATATAATGTGAAATCATTGCTTTTTACTGGACAGTTCAACTGTATCACAAAAGGGGAACGTCAGCAACTTGTTAAGAATATGAGCATCATCTTTCTAAAAGTAGTCATTGGTCACAAATCTGGGGTAGAATATAAGAAGTTCCAAAACAGGGCTATTTTCAAACCTGATTTGTGTTTTCCAGTGACCTTATGGTCACAGAAATTTCTTCTGCCAGGTAGAAGCTTTTTTTTTTCTTTTCTTCTTTACTAGGCTCCAGCACAGCAGAAATTTTTTCCTTAACTCCTGTGAGCCTGACAGAAATCACACATGTGAAAAGATATCTTAACTGCAATTTGTAAGAATCTGGTGTAGCTTCTTTACCTGATCTTACATTTTCTGGCTCACTGAAATTCCCTTTCGATGAATGCCAATGTCATTTCTAGCCTCATCTTCATTTACAAGTAATGGCAGAACCTCTTCTTTCAATTTCTATCCTTAAGCAATGGCACAATGTCCATGATTTTTGTTTTGAACAAGACTAGAGATGACTACTTTGAGAAATGCACCATAATATACACATCACTTCTTTTGTCCTGCTCAGACAAGTGAAACAAGATAATGCTACATCTGAGGAGCCTGGTGCTATGGTAACCTGCCTCATGAAGCATCCCTAGGAAGCCCCTGATCTGCAGCAGATGGGAATCAGCTAAAGTCTCCAGCAACACACAGTCTCCACATAAACACTCATTGAATCCTCGAGTCAGTGCCCAGCTGCACTGCAGGACTTCAGCTTCACAGCTCACACGCTCCAAAATGAAACATGGCTAGATTTGGACAGGAGGAACACTCAGCTTCTGACACAACAGATTCTAACAAAGCCAGCAAGGTGACTTCTGACAAGTGGAAGTAACTTCAGTTTTCCCTACATTCTTATTTTACATGTTTTCAATAAGTAATTTTTAATTCACTGTTGCATATGAATATGCAATTTCAAGCCATTATATTTTCCACGTAAAACATGAAATTTCCCTGCCAAAAGGAGATATGAAGAGCTTGAATCCCTTTTAATCTATATTTGGCCGACATGAGAACATGCTAAAACCCATAAGAACATTTTGTGTCTTAGCAGCACCACAGATGAAGAGATGCTATTTAACCTTCCTCAGCCCCCAGCTGGCTCCTTCCCTTTCAAATGCTACATTTATGGATAATGATCTCTGAGCTACAAGAAAGCCTTGGTGCACTTCATATTCCTTGCACTGAGACACAGAGGGATGGGAACATGGAAACCACCTGATCTTGGAGACACAGGAGCTGACCATGTGTGACAGGACAATTTGGCCGCTCCCAAGCTTGCCTGAGCACAGTAAAATTCCTGAGCCATCCTCAAAGGGCTTCTGCTCTCTTCCAAAATGAAGTCCAATGCTTAGCAGACTGAGGAACTGTCCTGTGTTCTCAGGGTGTGAAGAGTAGTCAGGCAACATGGTCTGAGCAGGACCACTCACTGTCTCCACCATGTGCATGCAAATCAATCAGGAGGGCAAACAGGATTCACCTCTCACACGATTCACCCTTTTTTCCATCACTCAGAGCAAACAACCAGGTGCTTATAAGCCACAATCCTGTAAACTCTTCTTCCCTGGAGGTGCAGCAGGCCCAGGAAGTGTGTTAAACTGCTTGGAAAATCCTCTTCTAGCCCAGGCCTACTTGGCATGGTGAGCACATGCACTTACAAAATGTCACCGTTTCACACCAGCCAGCTCCAAGAACCTGCATGCTCCCCGGGGCCCTGCAATTTTAAAACACTTGAAAAGTATTTCTATTGTGTTTATCCTCTCCATTTTCACATCAAGGGAGCCAGCCAGCAATTTGCTGTGGGGATGGGTCCTGTACAGAAACACCAGAAAATCACCTGCCATCTTTGTCAGCTCCGTGCATTACAGTCCCTCAGGCCGAGCACAGCCCGGTGCTCCTGGCTCTCAGGGCAAGACTGAGCTGTAGCTTGGGCACCTCAAGTTGTGTGTCTGTAGGGTGGCTGTAGGTGGCTGTA
>VZRH01003987.1:829614-898124 GCA_013397555.1 Urocynchramus pylzowi | reverse complement strand
GGTGGCTGTAGGGGGCTTTAGGGTGTCTATAGGGTGGTTTTCGGTGGCTGTAGGTGGCTATAGGATGTCTATAGGGTGTCTGCAGGCAGCTGTAGGTGGCTATAGGGGGTCTATAGGGGGTCTATAGGGTGTTTGCAGGTGGCTGTAGGTGCTGGCTGCACCACCTCAGCATTCAGCTTTTCCCTTTCAGGCAACAGCAAACTAGGCAGGCAACCCATACAGCAATTTTGTCTCCTGGGAATGTGCAAACTGGCTTCTGTATACCACAGGTCTGACCCAGAATTTTTCTAAGGGCCCGTTCATTGTAGCTGGTACTGTTTCAGAAATAAAGCCAGGCTTTTTAGTGAGATAGTGATGGGAGACAAGAAAATTCCTGCCCTTTTGTTCCTCTGTGGAGGAGGACAAACTTGAACCTTAGTGATACCATCTATTTTGTTGTCTTAAGGAAAAGTACAGCAGACAGCTCCAGGTTTAAACTTGCTCAATTCCCATCTTTAAATCACTCAGATTTTAAAAGTATTCTTTCCAAGAAACAAGCTTCATGTTACTATAGGGAAAATGTTAAGAAAGTGCCCATGAAGTAGCGTTCAAAAAGAGTTTTATGAATCTATAACATTCATGTTAAAAAAAACTTAGAAATACCAAAATTCATGGGCAAAATAAAAGCATTTTTTTTTGTTTCTTTAACAAAAGGGTAATCACATTAAGATTCACAGCAGGCCTTCTATTCCTTTAGGTTTTTACATGGACGTGCTGAATTAAAAGATCAATGATGGTGTCATTGGCACATAATTTGCAAACACTTTGTGAGATGTTTCTTGCATTTTCTGTAAGTATTTTTGCATGACCCATGTATTCAATGTGGGTGAGTTGTGGGAAGAGAAAGAGTATGACAATTCTATAATCTCCACATAAAAATAAGAGTAATAGGCCAAAACTAGTTATTCATAACTTGAGAAGCGCAAGAATAACTGATTTACTCTTTACAAGACTGATTCATTGTTTTTTGTTTCCTGAAAAATGTCTCAGAAAAAAAAGCTGAAATTTTTACTTTAATCATGACATTTTTACTGTGTTCTGATCCTGAATTTAAAAAAAGAAGTTAAAATCTGCACATGCTAACATGATGTAATTTTGCTGGATATCGTATTTACTCACTGCCTTTCTCTGCCATGACTTTTATGTGCCTTACAGATAACCTGGAAGGGTGTCTATGCAAGTATCCCAAAATGTCAGTCAAATTCCAGAAGACCAACACTGATCGCAGTTATGTTTTATCAATTTCAGATAAATATTAAAATAACTAGCAAGTTTCCAGTTCTCTCATATTAACTCTGCCCTGACAGAAGACAGACTGTCAGCTCCATCATTTGGAGAACATCCATGTGTGCCATGCACACTTCCCAAAAATGGAACCTGGTTCATCACAATTTAATGGTGTGACTAACCTGACTCAACAGAGCAGCCAGTAATTTTCAGCATTAACTGAGAAGAACTTTCTGTCTGTCACCTATTTAACAATAATTAGCTGACATGATACTGGATGTTTAGTTCCTCAGAAGAGTCAGTCAAGCAGAGCATTGAGTTAGCTAGTTTGATTTTTGGCTCCACACTCAAAGGAAAACTGATGTCTAATCAAGAAAACACACACACAGATTTCTCTCATTTTTCTTGTTCATGTTATAAGGTTTCAAACTGACACATTCATTTGAGACCACTCTAATCAGCAAACTATTGACTATGTGAAAACTTACAACATGTTTGAATGTCAATGAGGCAAAGAAATTCCTTGTATGTACTGCAACTTTGAGAGTACAAGTTTCTGGACTAAAGACACCTGTAACAAGGTGCCTTTATTTCTGAAACATTGCCAGCAACAATGAACAAGGCCCTTAGAAAAATTCTGGGTCAGACCTGTGGTATACAGAAGCCAGTTTGCACATTCCCAGGAGACAAGCTTGTTGCACGGGTCACTTCCTAGTTTAACACTGCCTAAGCCGAAAAATTAAAAGCTGAATGCTGAGGTGGTGCAGCCAGCACTTACAGCCACCTACAGCCACCCTACAGACACACAACTTGAGGTGCCCAAGCTACAGCTCAGTCTTGCCCTGAGAGCCAGGAGCACCGGGCTGTGCTCGGCCTGAGGGACTGTAATGCACGGAGCTGACAAAGATGGCAGGTGATTTTCTAGTGTTTCTGTACAGGACCCATCCCCACAGCAAATTGCTGGCTGGCTCCCTTGATGTGAAAATGGAGAGGATAAACACAATAGAAATACATTTCAAGTGTTTTAAAATTGCAGGGCCCCGGGGAGCATGCAGGTTCTTGGAGCTGGCTGGTGTGAAACGGTGACATTTTGTAAGTGCATGTGCTCACCATGCCAAGTAGGCCTGGGCTAGAAGAGGATTTTCCAAGCAGTTTAACACACTTCCTGGGCCTGCTGCACCTCCAGGGGTTTTAAGTATCTCCCATTGCTTCTATCTCCATAGTTACTATCTCTCTACAGGACTGCATGTATTGGAGCCTGCAGTATGAAAACATAAGAGTAAATGTGGAAGCCCTATGTTTGCAGTGTGTGTTAGCTCTATTGAGTATGAACATCCTCATAATCCACCTGCTTCTGGACCTGAACCATGTCCTAAAATGTCAGTGAAGTTGGGAGTGGGTACCCTGAATCTTAAAGCACTTGGCCAAAGGAATGCTGGAATTCCTCAACTGTATCTGTATCTATCTGCATATGGACCTGTAACTACTCTGTTTCCAAGTACTTCACACTCAAGAGATGCCCTTAATTAGTGGCAGGAGGTAAACAACAGGATCTAAACCCTTGAGCCCTGAACAATAATCACCCTGAAAAGAAATTAATTTTGATGGGGATGTACTGTAAGTACTCCTCAGTGCCCAGATTAGAGACTGCTAGGCTCAGAGCCATTCCTTAGGAAGCATCTGTTTCTCACTGACTGCCTTGTCTTCAAGCACCTCTACTGAGCCTTTCTTCTCTCCCCATCAACTAATTAATTTCCATGATGGAAAGAAAATTGAATCAACCTGGGATCCCTCTTGCCTCCTTATCTGATCACTGCACATGTAACCACCACTCTCTGCTGCCTCTTTTTCTCCATTCCCCACTGCCAGATCCCTTCCCCAGTATCTCCACCCCATTTGCCAATTCCCTGCTCTGCATACCCTCTGCTCAGGAGATGAAGAGTCCATCAGAAAAGCTCTTGGCTTTCCAAGGAGCAATGTGGATCAATGAGGGATGCCTTCAAATGGCATTTACCTGCTGTCTCCTTCCAGCCCCTGCAGCTGAGACAACACATTTGCCTTTCTCATTTGGCTTCCCCTCTATAATAGCCTGCAGCAGATGTTTGATATTTCACTCAGCACTAACTAGAGATGCATATTGTTTTAATTTCCATTAGTGAATCCCTGACACTTTCAAAGTCTTTTTCTCATCTATTTTATAACTCAGCTGATGTTGAACACAATTAAATGAGCCATCTCACAGTGGCTGTTCAAAATGGATACTGAAACGTGGATTTTCTCTTTGTGAAAAAAGAAGTAATTAAAATGACCATGCTGCCTACACAAGGGGTGCCTTGACTGCACACTTTTTTAATACTGTAACTGTAGAAGATAATGGTGGCAGATCTTTAGTCAGAGCCACTCCAGGATATTTTTCCAGGATCATCCAGAAGTAATCCCATCAATATTGAGGAAGGACTTAATTTTTAGCAGCTGAGAGTTTAGATCTACTGCAATTCAGCAGAATGCAAACAAATAACAGCAGAGGAGTTGCTGCAGCCATGATGGGCTACAGATTTAAAAGGAAGTGGGTTTGAGGAGATGAGTTCTCTCTTATTAGGGCAGACAATGTTCCTAAGAAGAAGAGACTGGTTTTGGAATGAGAAACCCTTTATAAGCATAATACTGACAGGAAGCATCACCATCCAACAAAGCAGCACACGTACAATAAAAATGCCTGTTGAGCCCTTCTCCCTTTCCCTGAGGTGATTCTTTGCTCTTACCTCTGTCATGCTGTGAGTCTGACCTAGAAAGGCTCTGGTCCCTGCCTCAGAGGCTGCCTCACCAACTCAGCTCTCAGCTGATCTGTGCTCATGGAGGAGGCAGGGAGGATGTTCCCAGGGCATGCAAGAACCAGATGGAAAGGTGCACTGAGGTACAGGTGCCTGTGTCTTTCCCCAGTCTTCTTTCCTTGAACCCTTTGAGCCAATATTCCCACATCCTCCCCCACTTTAGCCCAGTTGAGAGGCTGCTGGAAAGGGGTGGCCACAGAGTGAACACAGGCAGGGACAGGGATGATCCAGGGAAGCGTCTGAGGTGAAACTGTAGTGAAACCTTCAGTGAGGCAAAAGAGAACTTCTTTAGATGCAGTTGCATCTTTTCTCTGACTCTTCCTCTGATTCCCATCTCAGTTGGAGCCAGGATGAGGAGAGGGGGAAAAGTTCTGTGGCTGGAGAGTGGCTGGCAGGGCAAAGACAAAACAAAGAGGGCTTCAAAAGGCTCATTAAGACTGGCCACTGTGCACATGGCAGGTTGATATGAATGTTTACACACGTGAGCTAGGATAAGCTGCCTTCTTCTTTCAACTGGAAATATATTATCTGTTCCAAAGGCAAGGGAAATGGAAAGGAAAATGGTTCTCTCTGCCTCTTCTTGTCTGCCCTCATATTGAAAATTGTGTTTTGTCCTCCTTCAAAGTGTTTAAGTTGCACAGAACATTGGTTTAAGTCAAAGTTGACTTTATCCTGATCATGCATGCATAAAAATAGTTTTCCTACATTTAACAATAAGCAAAAAAGTAAATAGGCCAAAACATTAACAGCTATTTCCTTGATACAGTAAGTGGGTTAAATCTCATTAGTGATATCCTTTTCTTATAAAAGCATCAGTTCAATTTGTCCATTATCCCAATATTTGCTTGAATTTCTAACCCAAAGAAATTATATGTTCAGAAAACAATTTTCTCACCAAGAGCTGTGTATATGCCCTCTATAAGAAAATGGTTGTAAAAGGCTTTAAAGAAAGTTTCTTGCAATTGAAAGAGAAAAAAAAAATCTCAATTTTATGAGTTTCTGAATACTGTTCCTCCCACAGACTTTAAGCACAGTATCTGCCATGGCTCAGTGTTCCTCCAGGTATTTGCAAGACTCTCCCTCCCTTTGCCCACCCTTCTAAACACTTTCCCTATACTCTCAGGCAGTGCTAGAGCTCCTTCTTCCAGAAAGTAGACTTGGCTGAGTTGGGGATATAAAATATGAACTTCAGGGTGAGAATTTATTTTGGTTCTAAAAGTCATGAAGAATCATTAAAAGCATTATTTGTAGCCAGGAATGAATACTCAGGTGTTCTTACAGTGCTTTTCTATACCTAAATTGTGAATATAGAGGCAAATCAGCAGCAGACATTCTGTTGGGTTTTGCAATTTCTTTGAGAGTGGACAAACAGCAACTCACTTTTCCTTTTCATTTTTTTTCTAAGACTTGCTCAGTTATTAAAAATTCACGTGTGCAGTTGTCCTAATGATTTTGAAGAGGCACAAATCTGTCTGACAAACAAAAAGAGGTGAGAGATGCTGTTCATAATTCTTATATAAAGTCCTGCTTATCTCAAGATTTTTTCTGCCTTAGTCCTTTCAATTTGCTTCTATCAGTGCCAGCCACGAGAACTCAGCAGTTAATGTGGCTTATTTTCACACCTTTATAAAAGGCACAATCAAAACCAGCCGGATCTCTGCCCCGAGGGCAAGGAGGGGGACTGGCACATTGCAAAATAGTTGTTCTTTTTCTTTAAAAGGTGAAGTCATCAATTATTCTTGTCCCTTTGCACAAGACTTCCTTTGCCCAAGAAGTTTTAATTACTATAATCTAAACCTCACTTTCCTGTGTCATCCTAGCTAACCTGCAGTAGATAAGTTGCCTTCTAAAGGATTTAATGTGAGTGGGCAGGACTGACTTCTTATACAGGCTAAAAATATTTGCTCTCTTAATGCCATGGTAGGTTCTGTCCATAAGAGGATTAATTAAACCATGTCTGTGAATATACAGATATGGTCACCAACTGCAGAGCACATTTGCACACACCCACAGTGAAATGAATTAATGTCTCCAGAGAACTGTGTCACTTTATCTACCAGCAAACTTCTCTATCCAGGCCCTGTTTGGCTGCCTCTGAAGTGGAGGCAAGGGATCTCAGCCTGGTTTTGGGTCCTTTCAAGCAAGACTGAGTCCTAGCACACAGGAGGCAACAGGGAGTGCTCCAAACCTCTTCTCCTGCCTCCACACAGAGCATGCCAAGAGATGTCTGCCAGGGATTCCCAACCAGCCCTCAGGAGCCTGCATCTCACTGGCAGGATTAACCCACACTTCACCAAGGAAAGAGTATTGCAGATGAGTTTGCAAACCAATTGCTTCAGAACTGAGGATGCAAACCAATTGCTTCAGAACTGAGGATGCCACCAGGTGTTCTCTGCAGGACAGGGTGTCTTGGTAACCCTAGGGTGTCATAAGTTGCTAGTAGTAACAATATCTTTTTTTTTTTTCAGTGGACATGCAATGGCAGGTTGGTCAGAGCAGAGCAGAGGGCAGCTCCCCTGCTGTATGTCAGCTTGTGATTGTGTTATTCACTTGACTGGGTTTGGAGGTCACAACTAACATGCAGAGCCTAGTACAGATGTGTTAACCCAGCCAGTAACTAAGCACCATGCAGTTGCTCACTCTCTCCTCACTCCTTGCTGTGGTGTGGGGGAGAATCAGAAGGAGGTGAAACTCATTAATTGAGATAAGAACAGTTTAATAATGGAAATAAAGTAAAATAACACTACTACTGCTATAGATAATAGTAATAATAATAATAATAATAATAGTAGTAGTAGTAACAGTAATGAAGGAAGAGGAGAACCAGGGGAAGAAAGAGAGAGGAATAAAACCTCTCTCTTTCTCTCCCTTCCAGGAAAGGAAGGGGATGAACAGTACAGCTGCTCATCCCCCACTGACTGACATCCAACCAGGCCCCAAACAGTGATTGGCACCTCCCAGCCCACTCCCTCCCGTTTATAGTCTGGGCATGGCATTGGATGGTATTGAATATCTCTTTACCTACTTCAGGACAACTGTCCAAGCCATGCTTCTTCCCAGTTTCTTTAGCACCTGGTCTCTGTCAGAGCATGTAAAACTAAAAATGTCCTGGACTTAAAGTAAGTACTATTGAGCAACAACTAAACCATCAGTGTGTTATCAATATTATTCTCATACTAAGTCCAAACCACAGCGTTGTAACAGCTACTAGGAAGAAAAGTAACTCTATCCCAGCTGAAACCAGGACAGAACATAAAGTACATACAGAGCTGGTCACTCATTTTCAAAGTGAAGTTCAGGGCTCCTCCCACCAGGGCAAGCCCAGGCCATCAGGTCCCAACAGAGAAAGAGGCACCTGTTGAACATCTTACCTCCCAGTTGCTGCCTACTCAAGGAGGTAGGAGCAGTGCCAAAATATCAGGGGAAGGAGAAAGAAAGAAGGAAAGGGCAAGGTTTTTCTCTACTACACAAATAACAACAGAATTTTAATGGAACACGTTTCAAGAAGCAGCTTCCTGTCTTTAGCTCTAGGTAGTGCAAGAAGCTAATTCCAGATCTTTCACGTGGCTGAAGCATTGCTGGCCATGACTGGGACATGACTGTGTCTCAGCCCTCCCTGGCAGCATCACAGCATGCACATTCCGGCTCCCAGGCCTCTTCCAGGGCTTTGGCAGGAGCTCTCTGTCACTGTCGGGTCAGAGGTGACACTGGGGCTGAAACAGCATAGAGAGCTCAGGCTTTTGAAGGATTAAGCTGCCAGTAATGATGTGTGGGGGCCTCTAAAAACAGAATGCTATCAATCCTTGTCTCCTGTCATGCTTTTTTTGAGACCTATAAGCAAACTCTCTGCTTGATGCTGACCATGTGATATTCCTACAGGAGCAGACGGGGCAGGCTGAGGGGGGACACTGGCAGGGCATAACCTACATGTTTCACTCACTTAACTTGCTCTGTCATAGTCCCCCGAGTTCACATACACCTAAGAGGGCCACAAAGCAAGTCAGGCTTAAGCACAGGACTTAGGAGGTTAATGTGGCTCCCCACTGCCTCTTACTGTGCTGCCCCTGACCGTGTCCAAAGTTAGAGTAGTGCAGCTGAGCTGGACACTGGGCTGGGGCATTGCTGGCACACTGGAGACAGCTGAGCAAACGTGTTCAAACTGGTTGTGGTGGGGCATTTACTTTCACTTATCAAAAGACAAAGTAGGGAAAAGAGAAGTTAAATTCTTGTAAAACAATTTAGCCATCTGAATTTCAGCTCTGGATCATATATTAGGACAAATAAAAAGGGGAGAAAATGCTGAAAAATGTTCTTATCCCTTTTGTCAGTGTCTGTGCTGCTGTTGTCTGTATAAGTCATGTGTGTGTTTCCTGATTGCAGCTACCTGTATGAATCTATCAGGCCACACAGAGCTTTGTTGTATAAAATGGCAGGACAATGTCAAAGGATTTCCACACAGCATGTGAAAAAAAGAGGACTGTAATCTCAGCAAAACCCAGAGAGTTAAACAGTATCCAGGACCATTTCACAAAAAGTACAAATTTTAGTCTTATGAAGAAGGTAGGTTTTTTTTCCCTGGTCACATAAAAAAGAGATTATACAAGTGTTAGTCATAAAAATGCTATATAAAGACATAAAGTTATCTTTCTATTCCCATTCACAGCTGACTTGCCCATAGACCAATTTAGTCCCTTTTAAATGGCATCTGTCTGTAGTCCTCGGGTAATTGCTTGTCCCCTATAGTTTCTAAAACTGTTATTTACTGATTTCTAGAACCTAATTCCTGAAGTGTCAGCATGCATGTGTAATACTCTGAATATAAAAATTTTGTGTTGGAAATATTTGGAGTAAAACCAGATTCAGAGATCTCTGTTTCCTGGTTTTGTGCTTCATTCTGCTAGCTGCTCTTGGATCATAGAACAGAATCCTGTCCTGAGGAAAGTTTTCTGAACTGGACAAATCAGGTTTTTCAAATAAAAAAATAAGACTGTGCTGAAAAAAACCCCAACCAGTAAGATCAAAATCCATGTTTACCACCAGACAGGCCCCGTGCTCGGCTCCATGACTGAGTCCACAGCATCACTTGGACCTCTGTGCATTTGAGGGGATAAAGAGTGGTTGATATCATCACCTTCTTTTTGCTCCTCCAAGAGCCATGAATGCTAGGTAGTCTCCAGGTCAGTGAAGCTTATCTGAGACAAATGCCAAAGACACATTTCACATTCCGTGAAGGACACGGAAGGAGCCAATCTCCAGAAGGACATTCTCCAGTACTCTCCTGTACTGATGCACCTCACCCTGAGAGTGCTTGTGGAGCTGCTTCTGACACACATCTCCTGAGCCTGCCAACACAACTTGGAAACACCACCAAGGGAAGCCCCCTCCACAGCAGTCACAGCTCTGTACCTGGGAACAGCTGGAAAACCAGCCTTTCTCACAGTATCCTGGCAGCTCTGCATGGAGTGTGCTTATGTGGAGGGGAAGAGAGATAGGAGGGGGAATGATGTGGGGCTGTTTGAAAACACTTGTATAAATATGTTCACTTCAGGTTCATTTTTACAAGTGACATGTACAGTACAACAACAGATTGCTTTGTACTTTTTTTTTTTTCCCATTGCAGCTTTGGTTTTCTATGAAACCACCAATTTGCAGATTTTCACCCAAGTTCCTAGAGTCAGAAATGACTGTTAAAAGCAAAAAGGATGCAGGATAATTACTTTCCTTCAGTTCTATTTTAACACTGAAGTCCCAGTTGCAGTGCTCTTATCTGCTGTTATTGCTGGGCATTGGTAGCAATGGTGAAACAGTTAAAGGCTTTTTGTGATGTAGCAGTAAGCAGAATTGTTGAACATGCACAGTAGCCTTGATAAAATTCTCAGAGGAGGGGAGTGCTTTCTGCAGTTGGTAAAGTATGTGCTTGTTGTTAGATAAAATGTAATTTTACTTCTAGTTTCATCTCTTCACAGAATTCTTGTATTTCAATCAATTTTTGGAGCGTCTGAATTACAAAACATTCTGCCTTCATCACCAAATTAATGTATAAACAATGACACCTGAAAATTTAAATATTTGCACATGAAAAGTAAGGTGTAATGTGACCACTGTTAGTTTTAGAGCTAAAGTCTTACACTGGAGTTTAGCTAGTAGAATAAAATAAAAGCAAACACTTTCACAAAAAGAGCATATTGGGAACTAGCTGTGGTTTCACAGATCTGTTTTCCTAAATCAACAAAACTTCCTGCTGTTTTAGGATCCTAGATTTAGAAGTGACCAAGAGAAAACAAAGGGAGATGGTAAATCAAAAAATAGTTATGTCAACAGTGTTGAAATATTGACAGCAGGTTCTGTCTAATGGAGCACTGGAACTAGCAAGAGCACACACAACCACACACAAGTGTCAGCTTTCACATTTGGAACAAATCAAAAATCATTCAATAAAGAAGGACTACCACATGTTTTCTGGGATATGGCTTGTTCTCCTGGGCTACTTGTGAACCCCTAAATTTTGCATTTAAAGAAGACACTTATCTGCAGAATGTTGATTTAATTAAGGAAAAAAAAAATCTTCCACTAAAAAATAAATATAGTCAAGTAAGTTCTCCAGTTGGTAAGTTAGTCAGACATTTTGTCTGACATTCAGTTCATTTTAAAGGAACTGAAGATTTAGCCTCATTCTGAAAAGCAGATCTCAGTTTTATAGTGTGTGCTTGCTCCGTGCATATGAAAAATCCACGGATCCACACAAAATACTGCAGAATTTAACCAGCAAAGCTCAGCTTTTCATTTTCTGACAGATTGCAGAATCTCCCCATACAGCCTGTTGGCACACTAGAGCAAAGGACTCAATTAAATACTTTATATTAGATTCTGAGACACACTTGTAACCTTGCTCACGTACTGACCTCTACATACATTTACACAAAAAATAGCAAATAAAACATGACCCCAGTGAGCAAGAAACTCTGAAATTATGTATTGGACACAAGCATTGATCACAGAGGGAAAGATACCTCCTAAGTCAGAGACTTGCATGTGGCTCTCCCTCCTTCAAATGTGCATAATCACAGTGACATCCACCAAGGCCTGAAAATCCACCATGTGAATAAGTGCAGCTCTCACAGAACATCTTATAATTGCTCACTGCATGGCAGATCTATGCATAAATGTGAAAATGACACTGGTACACAACTCTCAATGTTGTAAGAAAACCAATATTGGCTCCAGTCAGTATGGAATGTGACCATTTTATAATCAGGAGGATTTTATAAGTTTAGTGGATGACAATCTCTTCTTGAAATGCTTAAATAATTTTTATCCAGAAATGCATGCATAGAAGAAACCACTAATATCAGCCTCTGATTTCCTCCTAGAATGCCAGTTTATGTTGAGAATTGATTTTTTAATCCACTGTGAAGTCACACGTTTGAATTATTTTTACTTTGTATGTATTCAATTTTCTTTTCTAATTTACAGCTCCAAGAGTCAAACTGAGTCTTTGTGATAGCACAGTTGCAGCTCTCTGCCTAGAAAACTGGAACTGGAGACACAATGATGCCCTGTGGGCAGCCTCACTGCCTCTGAGCAGGGTCTTACAGTCACCTCCTGTAACCTGTTTGTCTTTAAGATTAACTAAGGTGTAACACACTGAAGTGAAACAAGAGTTGGGATACCACCTCATCTACAATTAATTTCTTCTAATCACTGTTGGCATGGCATGTGAGTGAGAAGGAAAAAAATAATTTCTTTTCCTGAATACTACAGGTTTGAGCTTAATCACACACAAATAGTAGATGTAGGTAAGGAGATTCTTGTATAGCTACTTGTTACTAAAAAAAAAATATATATATATATAAAGTTTTGAATATTTCTGCATTATGATGTGAAAAATTTTTTAGTAGATTTCATATTGCATGTTTGGGATGGGATTTATCTCACACTGCTTCAGACATCTGAGTTTCAGACTGGTCAGTCTGGCATTGCTGGTTGACACTTGAAACAAGAGGTCACCTAACCTGCCTCACGTAGCACACGAGTGTCAGAAGAATTTGGCAGTAGAGGTGCCTCCTTCTCTCAGGTGGCTAGAAAGACAGTCCAAAACAACTTTCAGTCACCTCAGTTTTGACAGCTGAATCTCACTTCAAGTTTACAAGTCAGTTGTTTACTTTCTGATTTAAAATTCATGCTAAAAAAACCAGATGCATATAATAAAACAGCCATCACTAGTAAAAATAGAAAAAGTTTCTCTGGCTTTCTCTGAACAACTTCAGAAATGCAATTGCAAATAAAACACAATTTCTTTCTTTCTTTTTTATGGGCTATTTTACTCTTTCTTCAGTTTCTGTTACAAACCACAGCTGAAAAATAGCCCTCTATTCATAATTACATAGAGCTACACATTAATGTTTTCAGTGCATGTTTAGAATCATAGATTCCTGAAATTGTTAAGACTGGAAAAGACTTTTAAGATCATCAGGTCAAACTTGCAGTGCAGCACTGCACCATATTTACTATTAAAACATGTTCTCAAGTGCCACATCCACAGGTTTTGTGAACATTTCCAGGGTTGGTGACTCAACTTCTTCCTGGGCAGTCTGTTCCAAAGCTTTTCAACCCTTTCTGTGAAAATAATCTTTCCTAATATTTAATCTAAACCTCCCTTGGTGCACCTTGGGGCCATTGCCTCTTGTCCTGTTGCTTGTCCCCTGGGAAAAGAGGCTGATCCACCTGGCTGCAGCCTCCTTTCAGGCAGCTGTAGAGAGCAATAAGGCCCCACCTCAGCCTCCTTTTCTCCAGATTAAACACCCCCAGCTCCCTCAGCTGCTCCACATCAGACTTGTGCTCCAGACCCTTCCCCAGCTCTTTCTCTAGACATGCTGCAGCTCCTCAATGTCTTTCTTGCAGCAAGGGGCCCAAAACTGAACACAAGATTTGATGTGTGGCCTCAACATCACTAGTGATGGACATCACTAGTTGATTTTAAACTATTAAAGGTCTTGTTATATATTTCTTTCTGTCTTCACACTGCCCCATCTGTTAAACGGGTTTTTCTTTTTCCTTTTTTATCTTGCATGGATGAACAAATGACTTGTTACATTGATACAGTTCCCCTAACCCAAAAGGAATTCTACATTTTGAATTTTTTACTATTTTCAACATTGTCTCATTCACTTCAATTGGTATTAGAAATTGTTGCCTATCCACTTTGTTCATGAAGAGCTTTTTCTCTCTCAGACTAATGCTGTCACTGGAACTCTTCTGTCTTATAATTAAAGAAATTCATACATTTACATGTTCCATACAAATCCACATTGTTCCCACTTGACGATACAAAGACTTCTTAAAAATTCTGACTTCACCTCCCCCATACACCCAAATCATCACTTGTTTGTCTGGCTGGAACCTGAGGCTCTCAGGCAATCACACTTTTCCCAGCTGCCCAACACTCTACTGCTATTTAAGTGGCTAAAATGAATATAAACTACCATTTTTTACAACCGTGTCTGATACTCCTTCTAAGTTATCACTCATTGTAATGAAAATTTTCCATTTTTATTTCAGGAGGTACAGAAAGGGACTGGCAATAGAGCATCAGCTCTGGAAAGCTGGGGGGAAAAGATGAATATGAGTACTGAGACTGCAAACACAGCAGAGGAGGAGGAGCAGGAAGAAGAAAGCTGTGCCAAGAGTTTCCACGGCAGCGTAGCTGTGGTTACTATATTTTAAAAGATTATATTGGCACAGTGAGAAAGATACAAGATTGAAGGCTGACAAAGACACTGAATGAGTGAGAGACAAAAGAAGCTCAATTTGTAGTTTACAAACAACAAAAAAAGTTCAAAAGCTCACTTGGTTTCACTGTAGGATTTCCTGAATGAGAAGACACTGGGTCTGGACAGCATTTGTAGTCCAAATAAGAATTGCATAGCAAGGAACACTGACTGGAGGGTAAAGCCAGAGAATTCTGTCTTGAAAAACACTTCCCTTTAAGACTGTGCCCAGGTAGTTATTGAAATAAAATTCCAAACTCCATTTTCAAAAGCAGACAGCACACTTTCAAGACAAGCTTAAGCCACATAAAGAGTATCTATAAAACACAACTGTAGCAGAAATTGGATGCAAAAAATAGTGTTATCCTGGAAAGTCACATTGGCCCTTTTGGAGCTGGAAAATTATTTCTACAAGTTACTAAGCCACATCAGAATTCAAACAGGCCAAACTATGCCCCATAACTTGAAGCTTCATATGTTGGCTGCAATGAGCATGGCTGGAGCTCAGTGTGAGGCAGCTTGATTTTATTCTCTTCTTCTCAGTGTTTGTGTGCCTGAGCTTGATCTTGTGTGATAAGTTTTTAATTAGAGCAGTTTTTCTCTGAACCCTTAGTATTATTCACCCTTAGTATTATTCATGCTTGAAAGGTACATACAAGTATCTCAAAAATGCTAGATCTGAGTAGTATGCAATTTTTCCCTTTCCTCAAGATTTTTGACATTTCAGAAATGTATTCTAAATTAGAATAAAAAAAGAACATGTAAAAAAGTCACAAGCCACAAATTTGGGGTTTTAAAATAATGTCAAATGAATAATTTCTATTATTTCCATTTTCATGTCAAACCTTCTATTTTTAGACTGGTTAAATTTTGATTTCCAGGTATTAAGGCATTTCAATAATAATAATAATAAAGATGTTTTGGAGAAATCAGACAGTGGTGGCTGGAAGTCAACAGAAATTATTTGGGGAATTTTTCCAACAAATGAAAACCTTATGCTAAAGTATCCTTTTCATACCTTCAACAAAGGGACACATGTTTTACAAAAGGCAGTTCCTCAGAGAAAATGCCTGACCCCATATCAAGTGTTTGTCACTGCTGGAGCACAGATCTAATACAATGTGTACTACACAAAGAGGAGAAAGGAAGAACTATTTATTTGATTTTAGCTGTACACTGCAGAATTCGTTTTCAGCTGAAGATAGCATATCTGAAAATTCACTTTCATTCTCTCTTCAGGGTGATTTTCACTTGCCTTTTCTTTAGAAGAGCATCTCAAAATAGTATAAATTAAAAAAAAAAAAACAAACATAATGAGAACAGCAGCTAGCAGTGCCAAGGATGTATTTTAAAAGTCTCTTTCACAGATGGCAGACAGAGGAGCTGGGTAAGATGATTTTGAACTCTGCTGTGGACAACAGCTGCTTTAGAAAACCCCTTGCTTTAACTAAGAGGGAAGTACATCTGGAGGAAGTCATCTAATCACAGAAATCATGAATGAAACTGGCCAGATGAACTGCCATGAAGTGCAGTTCCCATATTCAGGCAATGCACAGCTTTTAATTAGATATGTCTTTCAATTTGGGAAAAGCTTTTACTGAAACCTCATTAATGCAAGAAGCTAATCAAATCTTATAACTGCACTCACCAAGAGAATTTTACCTTTAAACAATTTTCCCTGAAATCATTTGCCAGGCTAGAGGTCTTTCCTGGAAGGATGTGTAGTACACACATTTTTAATTTGTGAAACATCTGTCTGCTGTTCCAGTCAATGAAGGCTGTCCTATTCTGTTCCAGCTGTGCAGCTCACACATAACACTCCCAGCATGAGCAATGCAGTTTATCCTGATCCTAACAGGGCACTGGAAAATTGTTAGGAAAAAAAATTCTCATTTACCAAAAATCTCCGAGCATACCCAGCTAAAATCAATACTACACCATTACTAAAACATGACAAATGAACCAACTTCAGAGGGAATAATTAACCAATTAAGAGAATAATTATGTGTTTATCTTCCCCCTCCATAGATGGGGTAGATAAAGAAAAGATACCAAAAAAGAAGACCATATTGCTTCCTAGAGTGGTATTTTATTATTTTTGAGATACATAAAAACAATGTTGGGGTGGTTTTTTCATATCCAGGCATAGATATATGCATAAATTTGTTGATCTGTGCTATTTTCATAACATAACTCTGCCATCCTTGACTTTGGGGAGCCCTGGTAAAAATAAGGGCAGCAGTAAAGCCTGAGCATCTGAATGCTTTAAGTCACATCATTCCCAGTGACAGGACTTTGTTTTCATTCTGAGCAGATTCTGTTTGTGCTAGAATGTTCAGGAGACAGCAAAATGCAGCCAACAAACTCATAAAATAGATCCTGTCAGACAACTACAGCTTCCTTTAGAAAGCAAGTGAGTATCTTTATTGCTTGAATTAGAAAAAGCAGAACAGAGTGTCTAACTCTAAAGAGCTTTTATTATAATCCTGACATTTGGGCTGCTTCACTTTCTTAATTTTTCATATTTTCTTTGTCAGTTCTATGGAAAATCAAAGTGGTTTTAAGTCATTTTTTTATGAGCAGAGCACACTCAAGCATAGAGTGGTGTGGTCCAGGAGGGTGGTACTCTCATTGCAGTCTGTCACCAATCTATATAGTTCCCTCAGAAATTAGGTGATGATTTCAAGTTGATCATCCCTTAAGAAATGGACATCAATGCCTCCTGACCACGGATAAATTTAAAAAGTAGAACTGTTAACAAAATTTTAGCACAAATCAATCTATAAAGTGCTTCAATTGCTATTACACACACAAAGGAAAACGCCCTTGTGCAGGATGGAGGCAGAAAATGCAATAATTTACATCAATGAAGTAATTAAAGGCAATTTTTAGCTTCTCAGTAGACAACCTTATAACAGAAAGGGTTTCTCCAATAAGTGACAAATATTGATATATTCGCCTTATAAGTGTCATTATCAATAACTATTTGTGACATAATTGTACTATCTTTTCTGTGAATCATTGAACTGAGCAACATTTGTTATGTGTTCTCCCTTTTTCTTAACTTATATTTTCTGCTGAGACTTAGTAATTATGTTCCTCTCTAGACATACTGAAAGCTCTGGCTCATTCTCCAGAGCCTTAACCTTTGCTAGAATGAGGGAAGGCAGCACACCATGTCTGTTTCTCACCATGTCTGTTTCAGCCTAACACCAGATAGAAGCTACTGAGGATCAAAGCTTTTTATTCTCATGCTCCCTTCTCTTTGAGACAAGATATCTCAATTAACTCCAAGCTTCTAGGAAGAGGAAATAAGAAGAAAAAGGCACTATTTCATCACAGTTTAAAACTTTTAGACAAGGGTTTGTCTTGTGAATAATGACACATTCTAGAGTGCATGACCATGCTTCAAAAAACCAAAATTATATAATTTTCTTGGCAACACCTAGTTTAGAATTGTTTAATTTCTAAAGCTGATTGTACTTCAGCAAAGACTATTGTGCCACACTATTGGTGAATTAAAGTTGTAGTTTTGTCATAACACAGATATTTTACGTAAAAACAAGACACACTGAGTCATTTAGTTCCTGCTCCTACAGAAGTTTGTTTGATGCATCCATGAAAAAGTAAATTGTCCCACTCTGTTTTCCTTGCAGGGAAGAGGGAGAGTAGAAGAGGGAGTTAATACTTTTAGGTATCAATAACAACAAGCAATTATTTTTTCCCCATGAAAATGTTTCCCAAAGGGAAAAGAAGGACCTGTCATTCAAGTAACAGAATTCAAAAGGCTCCATTGTCACTCAAAGACAACTTTTGGGAGTAAGATGTCAGTGGCCCAGCTGCTTCAGCAGCCACGTGCAGTGAGCACTGATATTCAGACTGGAAGGCAGCAGCCTTGAGGTAAACTGCAAATGAAAATGGTTTTCACAGACTCCAGGGGGTCCCATCAACATTATTTCAAATGAAATATTAACAGAATATATTCATAAGTAATAGTTCTAGATGATCTAATAGAGTCAAGCCTTGCAATTACTTGAAACGCATGAGCCACAACAGAGTAGGTCATTGCTGCAGAGTGGGTTTTGCAGTGCTTATGTCTGTGAAAGAGCAGCAGAAGGCACTCCTCAGAGAGACACTAAAAGCCACCAGAAAGTCCTGAAGGGTGTGACAATGAAGCTGAAGGCTCCAGTATCGTGCCAGGGTTATGAAACAATCAGAAGACTGGTGTGCACAATAACTTCAACCCTTCTTTGGCACTCAAAATAGGCTCTGCTGAATGCCAGCCCTCCCAGATGAATGCATTATAAAACCTGCTGAGGAAGTGCCAGGAGTACTCAAACTACATCCCAGAGGTATTCAGACACATCTTATTGCATATTTTTAGCTGTCACACATGACAGCAACTACTGCTTTTGTTGTACAGTAAATACCACCATCTTCACTATTCAGAAAAGAAAACTTTGAAGTTTAGATGAGTACAGTGGAAAGGTGACTGATTTACTCATTCATTTTTCACTTCCATAGAGTAGAATCTGCTATGGATCCTAATGCATTGGTTCTAATCAGACAACATACCAGCCATATCTCACCAGTCAGCTTTGCACAGATTGAAGGACAGAGAGAAACTCTAGAACCATTGTAAGACCCAAAGACTGTCCAGGGTACCACACACCTGCAGCCAAACTAAACAGAATAACGTGACAATTTCTAGCATTAGGTTTAGGTGCCGTGTTTAGCTTTTATATCCTTCTTCCTCCTGCTTTTCTCACAAGTAGCATGGATTCTGCTGGGTTTTGTCTTCTTACCTATGCAGAATACTGAAGACTTCAGTTTTATAGAATTAGAAACAGCTGTGGAATGGAAGAAAAAGAATTCTTCCTATTATGGATGCATGATCACAGCATATATAACTGTGCCAAAGATCATCCAACACCATTTTAATTGAGATTCCTGCTCCCAGTGAAGTTGTAACTGCAGAGGCTATCTCTGTAAGTATCTACCTAGGTCTCAAAGGTGCAAAATTTTCAAGAAAACAAAGAATCTTTAACAAGACCAGCTGCTGTAGCTGGAAGTAACAGAGAAGTTTCTGGGCACCACAGATTCTTTAAAGGGGGGCCAAGGATGTATTTTGAAGCTGGCACTAACATGCCCACAGTGCTATTAATATTTGAAGTGGCTGGAAAGTTCTCCCTGGTACTCCACATATCATCTGATGCATGTACCACATTTCCCACTGCCATTCTAACAACCTCCTGCCCTCAAGCACACACACATTAATATCCTGCCTCAAAACCACTATTGAGAAAACATAATTAAAGGGACAAGAAGTAAGAATAAAGAAATGGCATATGAAAATCTGTAGAGCAGAACCACAAAACACCTTTTCTGAACTATAAGTTCTGAGTAGGTAGTTATAAACTACTTGTCAAGAATAATTTTTTTAATAGCATTTTGTAGAACTGCTTATTTACACACGAAAGTCTATATTTAGTCCCAATCAGTTTGTACCCATTTAATTGTTTCAATAAGTCACAGTATGCAAAGAAATGTTCATTTACTTAAAAGCTTTTTTTACTTTCGGAACTTTTTTGTTGAAAATTAGGTTCAGTCAATATGACTTCCTTCATCATACAGAGTAGAACACATTTCTGCATCCAGATTCAAGTACTCTATTGAGTACACCAATGGATATTGAAAATATTGTCTCAATACAAAAATTAGTTGTATCTAGCTTTGTCAACCCCAACTCTCCCCAAAATAAAAAGAGTTAAAGTAGGTTTCAAGATCTTTTAATATTAGTAAAAGAAAGAATATATTTTGTATGCCAAAACTACAATGTGGACAGAAAAGAAAGTTATAGAAAAATGCTGGAAATTAACAAAACAGGTGGGTCCTAAAACATTTCCATGTAGGCACATGACTGAAGAGAAGCTCCTTATGGCTACTGACAATGCAGCCTGAATGCCCCAGAGTTTGGACAGGATACCCTCTTTCTCTCTTTTAGAAAACTGGCAACCAATAAAATACTCAAGAGTCCTGAACAAATTCTTTAAAACTGGAAGTTTGTTTACAATAACACTATCAGGATACATAAATATGTGATGTAGACCAGACACATTAAAGTATCAAGGTTTAGGACCATTAAGTCTTCATCAGGAATTTGTAAACAGCTTATAACAGTAGGGTTGTCTTAATCACTTAAGCAGTGTGTAAAATGCTCAGACACCCACATAATCCAAGTGCCAATTAACAAACCTCATGATTGCCAAATTACTTCCATATTTCCTCCTCAGATCCTGAGACTAGACTAAAAGGGATTTGTCAAAAAATTGCTTCCCTTCCAAGTTAATTCATTATTGCTTTTTTACCATAATGCTGCACCAGAACATATCATCTCTGTGCTTTGCTAATGAAAGGGTAAGTGATCACCTTTGGTGCCCTACTTCCTATGAAAACAAATGTACACAGAACAAAATCATCCCTGATAATAGCATCTATTTCTTTGTCCTTATTGGTATCGTTCCTCATTTCTTTTTCTTTTTTCTTTTATTATGATATCATTTTAACCTTAATTAAAAAAAAATTATCAAAAGTGCCATATTCCTGTATCTTCTTTACTTGATAGCTTGTGACATTAAAAAAGAAGACTGGCCTGCCAGAAGTCAAAGACTCTGTAAAAGTCTCCAAATATCCAGGGGATAGCGGATGACACATAAAAACAGTCATTTACTGCCAAAAGGGATAGACTTCTTTGGCTTGGTTTTGCAAGTCTCTGTACCCATGCTTTTATTGCATTGGGTAATATATGGAGTGATTTAAAGCAAAATGAAGTGAATGAAAGGACTCCCAGAAGTTTTGGTGAGCTTTGAATGAGACTTTTTTCTGGACAGATTGTTCCCCGGGGACAGAAAATGCATTCATTAAGCACTATGCATTAAAGTAACACAATATGAATGCTACAAAACTGTGTAAAATACAGTTGCCATCACTTAACTTAAAATATCCTGAAATGTTTTGCTTTATGGCATCAAAAGTAACTCATTTTCTTGGACTGTTGTTGCTAAGGTTTGGTTTATGTAAGTGTTTTAAGAAGAAAGCAGTCTGAAAAATACACAACTAGCTCAGCAGAGAACTCATTATTCTTTCAAATGCCTCTTTTGAAAATCCTTTCAAACTTTTTATTCTGTTGATTCAACAGGAGAGCCATTTACAAGTAAAAAAGAATAGCAAGAAAATGGTGCTTCAAAGCTCTGAAGAAAAGAACTGTTTTGTAACACTTCTTAACAATTCTGCACTACCGGACCTTGAATTCCCCCCGCTTTACTCCCCTAGCTTACACACATCTGGGACTGTAGGTAAAGACATATGTCTTGGTGTCCCTTGTGGTTCCCAGACAACCCTCATCCCCTGTTTTGATGGATACATGGCGCCTCTTCTCTGCAGAGGTAAAGCCCAGCACAGCCCAGGTGCAAGGGATGTCCCTGGCTCACGCCCAGGACCCACACAGGAGCTCAGGGTACCTGGAGATTTCGCTGTGTGGTCACAGGGATGGCCCAGCTGGAGCCCCGGATTTCTGCTCAGCTGGCTGATCAGCAAGAGCCACTGGTGCAGCTGGGTGCACAAACATTACCCAGATGGAGTTTCTAAGTGGAAAGTGATAATGTGACCAGGGAATTCAGACATAAGAGTACCAGATGTGGGTAATACTTATACACATGAACATGTGGGAAGAGGAACTGATCATGGAAATCCTGCTACTTTGGATCACCATTCCTGGGCATCCCAGTGATTAGTCAAACTGATTAGTCAAACTGGATGTAGGGAATTCCATCCCAGCCTTCTCAATGAGTTCTTTAACACCCCCTAACACAGGGCAATTCTGGGCTACAGGACCCCTCACAAGTTCTCTGTAGCATACACAAAATAATTTCATCACTTTAAAAGATATTGGCTCCATGGCGAATATTTCTTGGAATTTCACCCCATATTCTTAGACAGCACTACAAAATACACTAAATAGAGTAATTCCACAGAAATACTACAAAATTTACCAGAGAAATATATTTCATTTAGAAGAGTACATTCTAGGTAATTCTCTTATATGCAGCAAATATGAGCTTCAGATTGAATTAATTTCATTCTTTCATTTCCTATCATTTTCCTTTCTTTTCTTTTCTGCAATCTCAATGTTATTTTAATTTTCAACAGCTGAGTGCTTAATGTCTGTGTGGCCATGACCTACTATTATGAAATCAGTGTATGGAAATGAATGTTAATTATTAATATGGAAAAGAGCGATTTTAAGAAAACAGAACATTGTTGTGTTATTTACACTAGGGTTGAGAACAATACGTAGATAATTGCTTCTAAACAGTAACACTTTAGTCATTTAGATAGTGACTTGGAAACAGACAAAAACCCTAAGGAATCTTATCACAATTTTTCTTTGTCATTCTTAGGTGAAGAAATTATTCCCTTTAAATTTCGCAAGTTGTGATACTTTGTTGTTTTCAGTGGTAAAGCGCTTTTAAAATAGAGAAGAATGGAAAGAAACTCTTGGCATGAAACTGGGTAAATTAAAGATAAATTGCATAAATCTATATTAATAAGAACAGGACACAAAGAAGGATGAGGAAATTATATTGTATTCAATCCTAGGCTGCTTTCACAAAGCAAAGTTGCATCTGTGTTTTTCAGTATTCTTGCAAAAATAACCCTCCTGAAATATCTTATTCTGTTAGACATTCATGCTAGGAACAACTTTTAAATGGATGTTTCACTGGCAGGCTAACTTCCTGTGTCTTGGCAATATGCAGACAGGGCTTAGAAAACCATTATTTTTAAACAGGGATTTTAAGGCTTCAGATCTGACACTGATTTGATTCAATTCTTTTTATATTTTTATTTCTAAGTGTACTTCAGCGCAAATATCAGGATAAATTTTACTAATAAATACAATTTTGATATTAAGTTACAGATGGGGCTTTAAAATAGCTAAATGCCTGGAACAGCAATAGCAAGAAAATCTTGCTTCTATGTATAAGGAATCAGGTAGTGGTGATTCAGGACCTGAATGGTGCCCACGTTTCTCCAAGCACCTGAATCATCCAAGGTGGGAGTCAACCGGCTGGAATGCTGGCATTTACTTAGAACCACATTTTTAAGTCAAGTGACACACCTTCAAGAGCCCCCACAAGGATTAACTAACATATAGAGATCAAAGCTATAAAATAGAGCTCAGCTGAATTACACAGAAAAAAGTGCAACAGCCTGACTGAAATGAGTTGTACTGGGCTTTTTGGTGAGATATTTTTCTTAGTGTCTGTTTTCTGGCAAAGGAGCACAGCAGAATAGGAGGAGATGGTGCATGGGCAGAGCACCACCGTTCTCTGGAAGCTGATTAGATAAATGTGTTTAATCCTGAGGCTGGAGAAGAACCTCTCCCATAATCAACATATCACAGTCAACATATTTTACATATTCCCATTCTTCCACTCAGCAAATACTTTTCTACTCAAACACAACAGAATGCAAAAGGGAAAACATTTCAGCTGGATCAAAGGCCTATGATGAAAACACCTTCTAAAGCATTTGGGGCATGCTAATACTGCAGAGCCTTTTATCAGGATTTGTTTGCCCAGTAGGAAATGTGGGTGGGAATCTCCACTACAGTGATTCTATTATCTGTACTTCTCAAGACAGATAATTTATAAGAAACTTGGAATATTTCACATGGATTCATGTTGTGCCATCTAGACACAGTCTTCAGTGACTCCAAATTTGCTGTTTAAAGAGCCTGTATGCTTCTTGCCAAGATTACCTCTTCAGAAATTATTTTCAGAATGTTCACTGGTAATATGGACTGAATTGTCTAAAGAAATGTTTAATAAAGTTTAACTTTGAAATTCTGAGTTAATATATGAGAGGCTTTCATTTTGCATGGAAAATTATATGTCTCTCCAAGTGAATAAGTGAAGTTGAACTAAATGTACTCACCAGATTTTTAAGTGATACTTTCTCATTACTAACAAAAGAGAAAGACAATCCATGCACTTTTTGGAGTTGCCCTATATTTTTGAAGTTTCCCTCCACTTGAACAACTTGCATATTTGGAATGAGACCAAATGTGATACTGAGGGTGGAGCACCACAATATACATCCTGCTTTCTTGGAATGGATCATGATCTACACAAACACTCAAATTTTGTGCTTTTCATTGATGCTATGATCTCAGTCCCTTTGATGCTGGACTGCTGGAAAAGGACTCTTCAGGGAGTGTATCTCAAAACTCCTCAGACTATTGCAAACGTTCCTACCTCTGAACTCCCTTCCAGAAATTTCTATGAAACCTGAGCTTGCACGTTAAATTCAGCTGGGAATGCTTTTATCATCAGCATTTGGGCTGTACCTATGATAAAAAGAGCTGTCAGCCTGACTAAACAGAGAATCCAGTCTGTAATCTGTAAATTCATCTACAGCATCTGGCTAGGATTAAAAAGAGCACAAAATTTGAATGAGAGGATATTTTTGCACATAGATGGGATGAAGGTCTTCAGCTGACACTTGAATGAGTGGAATATGGACAAATTCTGCTGTGAAACAAAGACACTAGCAGTTCCACACTAAAAAGGTTCACCAAAGAAATCTTTTAGTTGTATGTATGTTACATACATGTATTTTATACCTACATTTCTGGAGGATATATTTATATATTCTTTGGACTAAGTGCCATATCTAGAAACATCAAGATATATGAGAGTCTAACAGTCCAGTGTTTTTAAAGTCCCCAGTCTGAAAGAAATCCAGTAAGATATCCAAATACCTCAGAAAATCTGGTTTCTAAACACTCAAAAATAAGTGTCAAAACTAGTAGAAACTCATTAAAAATTCATACTGCTGCACCATTCAGCCATCCACCAAAACAGAAACATTCCTCAATTCAAATGCAAGGAAGGGTATTGCAAATTTAACATCACACACACAACATTACCACTTTCTCACGTATCCTTATCAGATGCGTATTTACACAGATCTTCCTGAAATTTAAAGGAGTAGCACAAACATTTCTTATTAAGAGCAAATTCATGGTACAAAATTATTTCCTTACTTTTGGGAGGGAAGCTCTTGATCCTGAGCTTTGTGTGGTCATTGTCAAAACTGTAGTGATACCCAGAGCAACTCTGGCTGGAGCAGCATCCATGTTGATCCAGAAAGAAACCCAGGATAAAATGACAATCAGCAGGCTAGGAATGTACATCTGGATTAAATAGTATCCCATCTGACGCTCCAAATGAAACTTGACTTCAATGCATGTAAACTTTCCTAGAACATGAAATTACTTTCATGAATGCTTTTTGCACATTATTATCTTGTTTTCTGAACATAAGTTAGATGTGTGGCCTGTTTCCTAACCTAATACTGTAAGCAGATCCTGATACACAAACATGATTCAGCCACTTGTTGCATACTAGCTTGGGGGAAGCATGGGACCTCTGAAGTAAACTGTGCCCAGTTCTTCATATTAACTGAGAAAATGAATATTAGCACAATTGTTTCACCTCCAGAAAATGCAACGTAATGTTTCTTTTCTCAAAATTCAATGAGCTTTTACTTTATTCAAATATAATGTTAAGTATTAAAATGGGACAGCATTTTGGTCTTTTAGAGGCATGATATTAAGCAATTGTGTTTGAACAGACAAATTGTAAACTACTACTCTTAGTCCTAGGGTAGATCACACTCCTCATTCTGCCAATGTCATTTGCCTCTGTCTGTGGATTATGTCTCACAGCAGAATCAACTCAAAGTCTACTTTGAATTTTGCTAAAAGTCTGACTCCAGGAAACCTAGACCAATCTCTCGTGGGAGGTGAGAGATTCTTCAAACAAGCAGTAGCTGCTGCCCAGCAGTCCTGGGGGACAGAGGTTTCGGCTTTCCTGACAGTGGATGTAGTTGTGCAGCAGGAGGTGCAGAGTCCTGAGCTGCAACAGCTCATCAGCTACTAATGCAATCACCCTGTGCTGCTCTCAAAATTACCCTGGGTTAGGTACTGTGAGGGTTCTCACTCCAGGCAGGCTACAGGAAAGTCTCTCATTCCTAAAGTGTCATGCTAATGGTTTCAAACCCTTTTGTGTTGGTTGAAAAATGAACAAAGATGCTTTTTTCCTTGTTCACCCTTTCAGGGGAGAATAGATTGTTTGCCCCTTTTTGTGATGTCCCTGTATTTTTCTGGTGGTCTACAATGCTGAATGGTGGGTGCAAGAGTCAGCACAAAGAGGAGTGCAGAGGCTGTGTGACAAAGAAAGGAGTGGAGACTGAATAATATCCTCTGACAGCCCAGAAGCTCTAAAATGAGGGAGCTGTGACTTGAAAGGCAGACACTGGGACCTGGGCAGAGGCTGCTCCTGACCAGTCTGCCCGTACAGAAGGGGACTGGGAAGGGCTGTGGTGGCCACCTGTGGCAGCAATGGCATGAGCAGCACCATCTGTCAGAGGCTCTCCAGATTTTGTGGCACAGTCTGGACAGTGAGTTTAGAAGAAGGCTGAGTAATAAGTTCTATCCACATTTTAATTTCACACTAAACCTGAAGGAGCAAACTACAGAGAAGACAGTAGTGGGGGTGCCAATCACGAAGTTTTCCTTCCTTGGTTCTTTGGGCTCCCAAATGAGAGGCTGCATTTATAAAAATTAAACCAAACAATTTTCATAAGAAATAAATGTGATGTTATTTTTGGCAGAAGCACATCTCACATTGTATTATTTCATACAGTGAAACAAATGTATTTGATGCAACCAGATCAGCTCTTATGCTGAAATGATGAAAAAGCTATTTTAGCTGAGAGGGATTATATTTAATCCCAGAAAGCACCCAGAAAACTGTTCTCTAAATGCTGTCCCCATTAAACAAACTCCAAGCAGCTAAATCAAAATTTTAACAGAGTTTCCTCTTCTCTGCAAAGCTAAAGCTAGAAAACACAGCATTATAAACTCCTAAACAGCAAGTGAAAGAAAAAAACTTAAGAGTATTAAACAAACAATTTCCCACCATTCCATGTTTCTACACTATTCAGATCAGCAATGAAAACACTTGTCTTTTCACTTGCTATATCTCATAAATTAGACTACACATTAAAGCTGGTGAAAATTTAATATTTTTCCTCATTGGCAATTTGATATGCTGGAGAAATAAACTAGGTTCAGAAAAGTCAGTATACTATAAAAGTGATTAATCAATATTTACTAAAAGAGTAGGTTTGCCAAAATGTTTCTTTTCAAGGATACCACAACAATTTGATATTTTATCAGTTTTTTAATATTTTAAATACTTCAGTGGTTTTAAGGACTTTAGAATACTTTAATGAAATTATAGGGAACTTTGAAATTAAATCTTTGAAAAAAATAAGAGTAATTTTTTTCTATTCAGATTGAAAAAATAAGTGTGACTGAATCAAATTTTAATTTCCATATTTTTTTTCATTTTACCCATATTTTTCCATTACAAATTGACAATAGATACCATTGGAACAATTAATAGAAAAAAATAGAATAATGCTCACCAGTGTTGTAATGTTTTGTGCAATAACCAAGTTCTTTATCTTCTTTTAAAATAAATTGTGGCAAGGTTAAACCCTCTGCAACTTGCACAGGTCCATCACTTAGCCACTCAAATATCAGATCATTCATGGTGTAGCCAACTGTAATAAAGGAATCAGAGTTTATTAGGTGGCAACCAAACAGAAAAGAGCAAATATTCTAATGTCTGGGAAGCATGTCTTTTACTGCAATATGTGTTATCTCAGTTACATTTTCAAACTGGTCAATTAACAGCACAATTCCTCTTAGTTGTCGGTTGTTGTAACTACACCTTTACTCCATTCAAAGCAAGAAGAAAACACTGTTATATTCTGAAGTTCTGCCCTGGTTTGTCACCAAAAACTAATTTTGCTGACCCAAACCAGCGTAAGATTTTCTGGGCACAAAGGCAGGTGGCAGCCCACAGTTCATAGCCATACAGCTAAATCCTTCCTCCCCTGAATAAAAAAAACCCAAACCAATCAGGGTAGACTGGTACCTACTGAATACTGGGAATGATCACTGGCACCTGCCAGAGCCTGGCTTTGCCTGATTGTTACCTGGGCAGGTGGAGGCAGTGCTGTGGTGTGTGCTGGTTCCCCAGTCCATACCAAGCCTGTGTTTGGCACACCAGCTCAGGTATCACTTACAGGACCTCTGCTTCGTCAGGTGTTCCACTTCCATTTCCCAAAAGTGAGCCTAACTCTATTGGACATAGCAAGTCCCTGGCTATGTAATAATTGTTCTCACTTTCATGAGATTTAGCCATTTCTCCCACACAGCATGGAGAATACAGGGAGAATTGCTGTATTTACCCCTGGAAGTGGTAAGGTGATGGGTAAGGTGATGTGACCCAGGAGGGAGAAAGATAAGGGAGCAGGAACAGCACAGAAACAGGCAACCCTCACATTATGGTGATAAACATAATTCCCTGACAAAACAGGAATACTGAGTCTCACACAAATGTGATGATGCAAATTTTTCTGTTTAGTCACTGAATGTTGGGGTAAAAACTTGTTATTTGATAGATAAAGCAATTGGGCACTCACAGCTCTCTAGCTGCATTGTACATGTCTGTACATCCATAGGAAAATTCTTCAAGTCCATGGGACAGGACAAGGTTAAAGTAAGCCTAAAATTAGAGGGGGAAAAAAACATGTTAGACATCTACAGGTTTCATCTAAAGCCCCATACTTAGAGTTCAAAGGATCAAGACCAAATCTTAACACCTCAAAGGCTGGGCTCATCTCTCCTTTGGGCTGTGGAGACGAAACATGTGAGCAAAGCGGGCATCGCAGCCTGCCCTGGCCGAGCAGAGCAGAGGCAGAGAAGACAACACCAGACAACACACAACAACTTCCAGGTTAGGAAGGTATGTTCTCCACTGATGCTCCAGAGAGCGTCCTGGGTACAATACTGAACCATATAATCCAAAATCCTAAATGCCTGGTCATGGGACACATGGTTTTAAGTTTTATTTTGGAAAAGCAGAAAAAAGAGGAAACAGCAACCAGGTTTTTTGGGTTTTTTTTAACAGAGTGCTTTTGTTCTGTTGGAACAAGTCCCATTTCCAAGCCTTCATTCTTACTGCTTAGCCACTAAAAGAAGGAAAGAACCATTATTCAGTAAAAAAAATCACATTGCATTAAAGGAGTACAGATAGAAGAAAGTAAGCCTAAAGGAACATAATCATACAAAATATATTTCTCTTTTAATTTTTCAGTTGTTATTGTCCCAGATAAAGCATAACTTTACTTAAATGGGAATACTTTCAATGTTCCTTTCTTTCTTCCTTTTTTTTAGTTGATTTAACCTTTTAACATTTGATTGAAATCTATTTCAAGACTGTCTCTTCTGTTTTATTTTTTTCCTTTTTTTTTGTGTGAGAAGAAATCATTTTTAGATAACCAAGATATTGAGATGGCCTAATTACAAACAACTAGCGTTGATAAACAGTATAAATATTAGAATTTTGTTTCAAATAATATTTTAAAGTACATTTTTATTTCTGATTACATTCAGCACAAAAAAAAAAAAAAAAACCCACTCTGAAACAAAGAATGCAAAAAAAAAAAAAGCCCCTCTGTGCCCATTTATTATGAAAGGCAGTAACAAGACTGTCTGATTTGAAGGGACACTGAAACATTGACACAGTAAATTGACAATAATTTTTTGGTTATGTCAGTGAACCCACAGATCACTTGTTTAGAAGTATAACCTTGAAACTATGTTGTCCCACAAACAACATGTGAGCTCTACAGAGAAATATTTGACTTAATTCTCTCTCCAAAGATGATTTTGTGGTTCTTATCACATGCAACTGATTCAAGGTCTTTCAGTCTATTTTTTCACCGTGTGAAGTTTTGGAGACCACCTGGCTGGGACTTCCAGCCATAAAATCACTGTGACAAAAAGATGATATTTAGGTAACTGAGATCAAAGTCTCACCCAGATCAAAGACCACATTCAACATCACTGCTGTTGCCTACATGTGGGCTACCTAGGTTACACTATTTTCATCTTGACACAGTCTTCTGCAAACAAGATGATAGTATCAGGAAATTAGAGATCACATTTATGTGGCAGTGAGATGAAGAAAAGACTCCAGTCTCAACATCTCCATAGGAAATAAACTCACACTTAACCTTTGGGATCGAATAGCAGAAATATTAAAAAAATGAAATTTTTATCTAAAGAAAACAAGTTTATGTAGTAGGTGTGTAAGTGTCATTGAAAATCTGTCCTTTCCTGATTTAAATATTTTAAGTCCTTGCAAATGTTAACTAGTCTCATTTTCGCTAGGTAATTTCCTGCATTAAAGATTGAGCTAATTAAGTTGCTAATCCCCAGCATTAACAAAACAGTGCCTCTGTCTCTTTCCTGAAACATTGCTATATCAAACCCCCTTATTTTCAGTCATCTTCTAAATATGGCTTAGATGTTTTAAGCTCTTTTCAAACATGCCTTTATGCAAATGCAGCCTTTGTAAATCTGTCATTTGTTTGCATTCATTGAAGTAGGCATGGGCTATTCACCCCTTGGATTTTACTGACTGTCAGGTGTGGACTGCACACTGACTTGCTTTCCTTTCTTCTTCAGCCCTTTCTACTCCCCAGAAATTCAAGTAATTTGGGGGTTTGACTACATACATGGTCAGGAAGGTCCCTTGTTATTTTAATATCAAATTTATGAGAAAGCACACTCAGTCGCAGCTTTCAAGATGGGCAATGAAAAAATAATCTATCTCCATTGATATAAGGCAGATATATCAATTTTTTTCATATCACTTGGAGGTGAGATGAGAAAATGGTGTATTCTCATTTTGTAGGTCCACACAAAGCCTAATGTCCTGCTTTCTCTTTCTAATCATTGTTGTCATCCACAAAGACTTAATTATTCTCTTCTCACCCTGAAAAATGAAAAATAATTTCTATTCACTGTGTTGATGAGAGTAGCTCAAGAGATTATGTTTATAGTTAGTTATAGTTTTACCTCTACCTGTTGTTCACCTCAGCAAAGTAGCCATTCAGAATTAACATCTTTGCCTCTAGTCCCTTTTAGCAGCAGTAATGCAAGCGTTGAAACAAGTGGTTAGAGCCTTGTGTCACCCACAGATCCACTGATTTTCAACAAGATTACTACATACTAAATGTTCAGCAGCTGGAATTTGAAATAGATCCACTGAAGTCCATGGTGGTGGGTCAATTTATATCAGTTGGCTCCTTTTCAGTAGAACTATGAGCCTGCAAATGCTTCCAAACCCGTGTGCCATGTCACTACCTATATATATATCTACGTTAATAAGGACATGGGGTCATAAATGGAAAGTGTTAGGTTAGATATAGCTACCCACACTGCTGATAATAACAGTGTCATTGACAGAAAATATTTCAGCAAAATGAATGTCTCACACTTGGCAAATTTAAGAAGGGCCCCTGGAGGTTTGGAGCAAAGAGCAAATTTAATGGGGAATTACACTGATGTATACTTTAATCGTTAATAAAACAGAACAAACTGCTACAGAACAATTATTTTCTTTTCCAGGCATCCCGCCACCAAGGCATTTGAGATGCATAAACAACAGATTGGTGGTGGAGAACCATAAAACACTGATGGGAAGTGCTTTATGAACCATCTGTAAAACTGAAGTGAGAAGAAGTTGACCAGGGACTTGATTTTGCCTTCCGTTACCTGAGCACCATCCGCCCCACGGCAGCCAGACCCAGGTGGCACAGCTGGCTCACAGAAAGCTCTGGGGCTGAGCACATTTTATTTTCCAGCTGAGCAGAGAGGGCTCATGAGGGAGCAGGAGAGAGTCACGTCTCCAGTGCCTCAGCACACCAGGCAACGTGCCAGGGACAGCAAGCTGCCTCGGAGAAGAGGAAAAGCTGCTCTCTTCTTTCCCTCCCTGCTCCCTCACTCAACCCACAGCCAAGGAAGAATCAAACCCTGGAATAATGCAAATAAGAGCATGAACAGAACAAGATACAGAATCAGAGCCAGAAAACAAAGAATGAACAATTAGCTGCCACTGTGGCAAAAATAATAAATAAATAAATAAATAAATATATAAAGTCATTGAGCAGTACTGTAGCACAGACAGGGCTATAATCCAAGTACTCCAGGGCAGCATTCTCTGTATTATGTTTTGGACCCTCTTCCTGATGCCTCAAATGCCTTCAAAGTGCAGCAGACACTGCTGGAATTTCTTTACTGAGCATTTCATTCAAACTCCCCTCTTTCATCCCCTGGTTTCACTATAAAGTGCTGAGATATCACTAAGGCTTGGCTTGTGGGCCTGTCTCTCTTCCCAGCCCCATTGAAAATCTTTAAATTCTGGTCACCCCAGGAGCCCACTTATAGCATCACTCAGAGGTCTGCATTCCCCAATTTCTGCAGGTAGGAAGGCAAGGACCTCTAGGCTTTGGCCGCTGTCACAGAAGTCAAAATAAGTCATCTCATGGGAAAAAATAAATAGTCTGACTGCTTAATCAGAAACCCTCATGCTGGTTATCTTTCACACCTGAACACATTTTGCAATGTCAGTGTGTTCTCCTGGTGTGAGCTGCCATGGCCCCAGATGGGCCAGCAGCAGGACTCGGCACAGCACTGCTGCTGCCCTGAACGCAGCTGCTGCATGCAGCCATCCTGCTCTGAGGAAAAGGCACTGGAGGGGTGGCACACACCTGCAGCCAAGGGGGCTCAGAGGTATTTATGTGCACTGCAACCAAGTCCTGGGCTCAGAACTGGGGCTGAGATACTGTGTTTCCTGCCTTTATCCTGTTCTTTCTCCAGCCCGGAGACATTTCCCCCACATCCTCCTATGCCTGCCCATCTACCCTACATCTCCCTCAGGGACACCTACATGACAGAGAGCCCAGGCATTTTCCTTTGCCTCCTGGTCTATCCTCACATCCTTTCCTGCTCTTTCTCCTGTTTACCAATTCCTGTCAAATGCCACTCCCACCTGCTTTCAGGGTATTGAGCCATGAGGCCAGTGTGCCTTTGACAACTAACCCCCAAAGCAGCACATCAGTAGAGGGTAAGGATCTTGAATCTAAAAAAATAAAAAAATTCAATAGAAATAAAATGTTTGTCAATAGATTATTCTCAAGATGATTTCCAATCTCATTCTTTCACTTGAGGGTGTTGAATGCTGGGGCTCCCGACCATCACACCACTTCTCAGATAATCTCACAATGCAACAAAAACACTTCAGAATACTTTACAGACAGACTGCTTGTGAATGGTCTGCAACACAAATCTGAAGTAATGAACTGCTAGTATTGTGTTGAACACTTAGGGAATTGTGTTTACATATTACATAGTCCAGGAATTTTTTTAAAATAAATTTAGAAGAATATATAAATTTAACTGATATTTGACGTATTGCCTTGTCCGCAGCAACCACTGAACTGTATTCTAACCCACTCGTTTACAAGCAGCTATCACTCCTTATCCTGATGTCTTGTAAGACACCCAAAATTTCCCTTTATCTCAGTGACATCTCATCCAAGAGGGGGTCACTGGTTCCACAAGAGAAGGGCCCTGGGGATCATAATATGTGGTATATCATGACAGGGGAGTATTCTTTCCATTAGTAATTCTGCAAGAAAGGTTGGTTGTGAGTGGGCTACAGAACAACAGCCTCCTCACAGAGTTTTTGTAATGATAAATAACTAGGATCAGTCCTGTTATGTATGGAAATACTGTTGGGAATTTAAAAAGCCCTGTAGATGAGGGTACAAATCCCTTCTGTCTGCAAAAAACCCCAAGATTATTTCTTCACTAGCATGAAAAGCAATAAATGCCTCACCATGAGTAGGCATCATGTTAAAAATAACATTTTGTTTCTATTCTTATCCCTTCATTCTTTCACACTACGCCCATCTGCACCTCAGCTGCTGGGACGAGAGATTTCACAATTTAGGATTTTATGCTGCAAATACCAGAACATAAATAGCACATGCATGATCACTGGTAGCATTGGCTACGTGCCATTTTTATCACAAAAGTAATACCTGTGCAAACCCCTCAGTGTTGGATTTAGTGAGACAAGTGGGATTTCTTTTTCCCAGCATTGTTAAATCTAAATATGCTATTGTAAATTGCAAGGTTTCTGGTATTTTTCTTAAAGCTCCAAGCTGACAATAAAGTTAAAGATATTTTAGTGGTACTTTTTTTCTTTGAAAGATTAAACTCCTGATCCTTCTAGCTGCTGAAATAACATTAAAATATTACCTAAGCACAAGCAGATAAAGTTCCCTATTAAACTGGCAGGGGAGATGAAGTTGCACAGCAACCATGACAGCATTGCATGACACAGGAGCAAATGCCATTCAGGCTAGTGACACTGAAACAGGGAGGAGAATCTAAAACCTCTTTATATTCCTCCCAGCCCCCTCTCTTGGGTGCCTGAAAGAAGGGCACACACACTGATCACTTATCAGAAGGCAGAAAAAAATTCCCAGTGGCATTCTTCTTTTAAATGTCTTTTCATTTTGTAGTCCATCTCATTATTTTTTCAGGGACCTGACTCATCATTTTGAATGTCAATTCTGGTAATTTTCACAGGCTGCAGGCTTTGTCCTGTTAAATGGAACAGTTGAACTGACTGGGGTTTTTTCTTTATTTTTGAGGAGTCCTGGAATTCCTCTCTAATATTTGTCATGTTCTGCAGCTTCATTTCTGTCAGGTGAGAATGGGCTGAAGTCAAGTTTAGAGGAGATGTGGAACCCTCTCTGCTATGGCAAGATGTGAGGTGCAGGCTGGAGTTTCACATACTGCTGTTTCTGAGCATGTTCTCACTCCCTCCAGTGCTTTGCCTTGCTTCATGTACTGCTTAACAACACAGGAGCTGGCAGAGAGCTGGGTGGTGGAGTTCTCATTTCAGGCATCCCACTTCTCATTGTAATGCAATCACTGTCTGCAGATACACAATGCCAGCACATGAGCTGCCAGCAAATGATTTTCCAATTATTGCTCAAACAAATCTATGAAATTAAATTCAAGTGTGATTGTATGTAACAGTTAAATTCTGTAAGCACCTGTTTCCTTTACACAAGGAACAGTATTTCACTTTTCTTTTTTTCTCTGTCATTTTCTATCTCAGTTTTCCTGCAGTGTTTGGTATGCTGTTGCTTTCCTCCTGGCATGATGACATCTCTGTTCTAAGCCATATATTTCAATCCAATTGGCAAAAGACTTTTATCCATGGGACCACGTTCTAGGAAAACAGGCTTTTTTGTACCATTTAGGAAGCGTTCCTTCACCTACATAATTTTACACCTACCCTTTAGCTGGTTAAATGAAGTGATTGATCACCAGTAGTGGAGGACAGGCATTGCCAATAGCCATGAGGAGGGTGGTACACAGACATCCATTGGCTGTGCAACCATCCCGTTGGCACAGATTTCCAGAAGTAGCCACCTGCCAGTGTTGTTGATCCTGCCAGCCTAGATCAACTTCACGTGCACAAATTGGTCTCCAGCAGCATTTCTCACTTTTTTACTTAGAACAAAGTCTTTCCTTTTACTTGAGACACAGGAATACAGGGCTGTAGAAGTGACATTTCATGCCATCAGGTCTGATCATCTGCTATCACCCAGAGTCACATCCTCTCAACCCTTTCAAAAATTAGCAAAGTTTATTTCATGCTATCTAGTGTGTGTGTGTCCCTGTCTCTGCCGGAATATTGTTGCAGGAATTCAAGGTGTACATGGCTGTAAACTTTGTAACTTCCTCTCTGAGCTTACTTATGACCAGTTCAGAGCCATTTCTTCTCCTGGCAGCGTTGTCCTTTGGTCTAAGCAGCTCCCCTCTTGTGTTTGTATTTGCCTGCAGTGCTCTCCTGCCTCATCTGGGCATGTGCCTGGCCTTAGAGGAAGAAGTGAGGCAGTCCATGCTCAGATATAATGCCCACATCCCTGCTTTGCTTTAAATGCCTTATGAAGGGAAAAGCAACTAATTTTGTGTCATTAAAATGTAAATTATTCTTTTCTTAAGCAGTGTAATCAATGGGGTTTTCACAATAGCTATGTTACTTGCATAACAAAGTACCCACATTAGGCTTTATTATTTATTTAATAGATTTTATTATTTGTTATGCAAAATAAGTACTTTAGATACAACAGGAAAGTAAGGGTATTGGAAACCTGGGGCTAGATCCTCAGACTGAATTTGTAGATTGGGAGGGAATGAGAAAGAAGAAAATGGGTGATGCATTAAAGAGAGCATTTGGAAAAAACCCGAAGGATGAGAAGAATCTGAGTACATTTATTTTAAAGGCCCCAAAAGGAAAGGGCTGGAGTGGGGCTTGAAGGAGAGGCAGGAGTAAGGGCAAAAAGGAAAGCAAAAGGAAGGGTGAAAAACAGAGAGCTACTGATAATTCAAGGACATTGGGTTCAGCTGTAATGAGAACGGCTGCTTGTCCCACAAAAGACTGCAGTTTTTTAGCTTCTGAAACCATTGTTATTATTGTAATCATGCTTATGGGAAGACAAATTTGTCAAATTCACTAGATTCACATAGCATACAGCCACAATTTGGGATGTGTCCGTGTCCCAGTAACATTGTGCAGCATAATTAAGTTTAATGATTGTAGCTCTATAAGGCCTCAGCCCACAGTGCATATGAGCTGTCAAACACCAAAATGTTTTAGATGTTCTCTATTTCAGTTAGCATTTCCATTGACTATTCAATGTTTTGGTTTGGTTTAAATGTAGAAAATTTACTTTGATGTATATGAAGACATTTTATGCTTTTATAAAGTCAGGGCAGTTAAAATGGGGCAGTATACCATTTTGCCAATGCAAGAATGAAATAATTTTCAGTGAAAATGTCCCTGTGATTATTGACATTTGCTTCCAAGGGAAAATCACCACCTTGTCAGTACCAGTGTTATTCTGATAGGACCTGAGGTAATAGATATGTTTGTGTGAGGTGGCAGTTTAATAAGCAAACAGACATGTCAATCATGATAAACGTCTGATGATAAATCCCACCTCTGCCAATCTGTCATATGGAAAGACAATGCTGCTAGTAAAGTCCAAATCCTCTTAAATCTCAACACTAGATTGTAAAATAAAATTGAAGTCATCAAATTAAAGCACAGAATGCATACAGGGCTGTAGAATATAAAATTTTCTACCACTGTGCTAGGCTAGACTGTGCTGGGACATGGATGATTTACACATAATGGGTATAGATGGATCCTCAATATCATTTAGCTGATAAAGTCTGTACCCCAAAATTGTTTTAGAAAACCTACACCTGACTTTACTGCAACATGTCAACATGTTCTATAGTAGCCATGCAAAAAAATCCCAGACTGTATCTTATTTAAAAGCAGGATATATTTCAGCAGGATAGTGAACTTTTTGCCATGAGCAGTCTGTTGCAGAGGGATCAGCAGTGCTACCTATGTATTTCCTTAACCTGCTTTTCTTTCACAGAAGGCAAAGAACACAAGTACAGAGGAGACTACAAAACACAGAAGTTTCTCTCAGAAAAACTGGGTTATAAAAGAGTCATGGATTACTTCTGATGATGTACATGATGGACATGGCACTCATAACTCCTGATCTAACACCTAGTGGTGTGTGGTGTCCTGGGGGTGCAGGAGGGAGCTGACTCAGTGCTCTGTCCCTCAGTGCTTGGCCACACCAGGAAGAGCTGACTTTGGAAACTCCTGAGCAAGGCAGCTGGCATGGGAGGCAGCATTGCAAACAGATGTACTGCTCTCACAGAAATATCTTCTTCTGGCTTCTTCTCCTGGCTTGCATATCCCACCGGTGGGATGTACCTACTACCCTGTCAGCTACTTGTTGTGGAACGGAGGGCTGGTAACCATTCCCAGAACAGCTACTCAGGCAGAGCAATCCAACAGCCTGAGCCTGCTGTGTTTCCTAGGGCCCTGCAGCACAGAAGTGCTTTCCAGCAGACACTCTGCCCTCAGCCACGGCAACATTTACAATTAAAACTAGGTCGATAGTTGAAACCACAAGGAACTAATTGTCTGCATAACTAACAGTTCCGGCACTGGGAAGAAAAAGAAAGACAGAAAAACAGGTATTTCGAAAGACTTGAGGAAAATCTTCCTAGGTAATTAATTGCTCTTTGAACAGGAATGGCAAAAATAGGGGAAGAAAAGTAATTTGTGAATTTGCACAGATCTCCTCCCTAGAATTCCAAGTGTCTCTCTTGTTAAATCATGCAATACATTCTAAAATCTTCTCATATTTAAAAATTTGTAGTAATCTGCTTTGTAACTATTTCTGACTAAATACTCTGGCACTACAATTCAGAGCAAAGCTCAACTGAGAGTGTTTTCTGGAGCAGCAAGTTAAAATAAAATAAAATAAAAAATAAAAATATATATGTATTTACAATGTCATTTACATTTTACATTCCTGACCAATATATTCTAGATTTGATGCTGTGGATCAATATTACAGTTGAATTATATCACCTTCTGAATCAATTTCATATGGCTGAGATGCACTGAAAATATTAAAAAGAGAAGGAGGCAATTAATGCAGGGGAAAAAAAAAGCCACAAACCTTAAATAAAACTGCTTTCTATCATTTTGCTAAAATAAGCTTTTAGGCAGATGCTAATATTCTGAGCTGGCTGGTAGCCTGAAATGAGTTTGTGGGAATCAGGTAGCACAAATGGGTGGCTCAGAGAGAATATAAAGCCTTCTGTGAATTAATTTAGCATTTTCCTGATGTCCCAGGTATCCTCAGGGAGCAGAGAAGACACGATCCTTGTCCCTGGAACATGAAGCCTGAGCAGTGGGGTGTGCAATGCAAAATGCAGGTGTCATACAGAATGGGAGTGCCTGGAGCAGGACTCTTGGTACCATCACACCGTGCTGCAACACTTTCTAAGGGCAGAACCCCCTCCAAAATCCAATCCATGCAGAAATCAGTCAAGGTTTGGAAGCAGATGAGTCACAAGTATCTAGAGGGTGAAACTGTGTAGGTTATGATTTGAACTCTTACTGTTTTTTCAGCACACAATATAAACACAAAGTAATTTATTCAGCACTTCTATTACAAACATTTCTTGTTGACTGCTCTCTACAGAGTGCTTTAAAATAAAAGTTATAGCTATTTAACAGTTTTTCAGTTGTATATGAATGAAACTGAGACTGATCTTGACTAAAGTGAAGATCCTTGCTGAATATAACTTTGCTGTAATTGCAGACTTCTCAAAATGCATGTGCCTCTAAGAGCTGTTGCTACATCTCCAGTGGCAATAGCATATATTTGCAGTATTAAGTAGTTCTGGGTTCCCTCCACGAGGTTCTAGTTTTCCCTGCAGCACCCAAAGGTGCAGACCACTTACCCAGCTATAGAGCCTGAGGCTGTACACACCATGCTATCTGAGATCAAAAAAGGTACCAAGGTAATCATCTGAGCATGCAGCAAACATATAAAAATGGAGTTGGATTCCTAAAGTTTTGATTCAGAGGTGGGTACATCAACCATTAACAACTTTTTATTTTTTGTACCAACTCCCAGGGAATTAAATATAGTTGTAGGAATCTGCAAGTATGAGCATCATGATTATTATAAGACAAACTCTGATGGAAATCTACATGATGTCTCTTCTGTCCTGTGTTAGGCTTGTTTCTTTGACCAGCTATACAAGAGAAGGACAAGGAGCCTCATGCTTACCACAGGGTGAGATAATTCTCATAGCCAAGCACTGCAGGGGAGGTGATGCCCAGCCCAGACCCTCACTCATCTTTTCATGATTTTTCTGAGCACCCATATCCTATACCAAATGTCTCATTTTAGTAAAATACAGACCATGAACTGTTGTCTCAGGTGAATTTCCAAGTTCTGTTCAGAAAGGGCAGGTTTGGCCTCTGAGAGCACTTAACAGCATAAGCCAGTTCAGCCTCCTGCATAGCATATTTTCATGGTTTTGGTGCATTATATAGGGAAGAGGGATACCACTGCCATATCATACACACACCTTGTTCTTGCCCATTAATTACCAGAAGCACTTCTAAACTCACTTTATGCAAAGAACAGTTTGTATTTATGCAAGATTAATTTGGTCTTGATTTTGTTAAATTTGAAAATATGACAAAACAGCCTACCTCTACATCCCAGAGGCATTTGTGAAATGTTTAAATGCTAAATGTTAAATATCACAACGACAGGCAAAGTGCTATTGGTGCAGTAGTGAACATTCACAATGTACTGAAACCAATCACTAAAATATTCTTGTTTGTTTCTGCATAGCACAACTACAAGCAGCTGATATCTAATAGAAGTATCTAGCCCAGTATCTAGAGAGTAAAGACAAGTATTTCTAATTGCTGCTGATTTCAAGTTCCCATACTCCAGAAAGTGTTAAAAAATTCTATGCCGGGTTGGATGTGCCGGGTTACTCTGTTACTGTTGTGTGATACAAGTGAGAAGAGATGAGCTTTGCTCAGTGTTCTCTTGGAATTCTGCTTACTCTGCTTCAAATTAATTTGCACTTAGGTGTGGGAATTTTACAAACGTGATATGGCAGCTCAAAATACCACTTTTTCTGCATGAGCAAATGCTAGGAAAACTATCCATCTGCATTCAGAGCAGCACCCAACTGCACTGTTTCCTCCAATAAGATGGTGTCTGATGTCATTCAAACAAACAGATGCATTCATTTCTTTCTCAGGGTGAAACAGGAAATATTTGTAAGTGACAGCATGTTTATCACTCTGCTAGTGCTGGTACCATCCTTGTATCCTATTATTTTTCTCAAACCCTTCAGGTAGAGCAATTTGAAACCCTGCTCAGTAACCCTGCTTCATCTGTCCAAATATTACTGGGCTCTTATCAAGGAATTTCCACAAGAATTATGTAAGTGGATGAAGTTCCATGCTAATATTTATTTAGTTAACATCCTAAAGAGCACAGTTACCCCGAGCCTGGATCAATAGTAATTCCTTAATGAAAATGCAGTCAAAACCACAATACCCCATCAGAAATAACTGCCTTCTAAACTAATCTGCTTTACAGATGACAAATTCACTAAACAACCTGTTAAACAAATACTATCATGTTTACTTTCCACAATGCAAGACAGGAAAAAATCAAGAAGCATCCCTAGGAAGAAAAAAAACTCCAGTAATTACTTCATTTTAAACAATCCTAAGAACAATAACAGAGTATTTTGCATCTTTGGCTACCTCTATTAAGCAATTAATGTCTCACAGTAAGCTGAATGTCAAATGAATACTGCAGGTTGTTTGCTGCTATTTATGCCTGTGGAATGCAATTTTGTTTTTCTGCTTGTGTCCTGTTTCATCAGGTCATATCAAGTGATATTTTGTCAGTGTTTGTTAATTCAGCTAAAGCTAGTCACATGACACACACTTCAGTGCTCTTAGTACTAAAAACAAATGCTTTCCATAGTTCCAGGTGGGTTTTTTTGAAATGTGACTAGATACATCCAATTAACCAGTGACTTGCATGTCATATTTATTGCATTTCAAGCATGTTTTTACTTAAAGTGTTGAGCAGTCATTTGAATTAATATTCTCCTTTACTTTTAAATTGCAACCCACAGACTACTGAAGAGATGATTTCCTCTTTGCAAGAGGAGTGATTTGAGCTAATGCTGATGGGAATTACTGAAGCATACCATTAAAGTTCTAGACAGCCTCAAGTTTTCAACAAGACCAAGAAGTACCGCTGTGCCACTTAGAGACTATTTTGCAAAAAGTAAAATGTTAGCAAAGAAACATAGGCAAATTTTCCTTCCACCCTGCTATTACTAAGTCCCATTTTGGTTGTACAGTAGGACAAAAAAGAATTAAACATCTACATTGCATCCAGAAAAACAGAGAGGGAAAGAAAAGAATGAAGAGAAAAAAGATAAAATTAACTGGTTTACCTGATACTGTACAACACCTTTCCAGTTTTAGAAATCCTCAGCAACTTGTTGTCTGTTGTGACATCATGGAAATTTGCTCCTTTCTCATTGGCAAAGAATAAATCTGGCTTCCAAATAGAATCCAACATAGAGGGATCCAAATCCAGGGAATCATCAGGATATTCGCTGTAAGCCAGACGTGAGTCATTCCACTGCTGCCTCAAAAAAATGTTCACTCTGTAGTCCTACAGAAATGTCATGTAAACAGGTTACTAAGCCACCAGAACTTGAAGCCCACTTTAGCTTGCTTTATGTTCTTAGACATACTGCAGTACCAGCATTACAGAAAACATTTGTGTTATCCTTTGAACATCAGAGTTGTCATTTGAAAATAAAGTTGTCAAAGTGCTGCATTGAACCAAACAAACACAACTGGCACATTTTCCAAATCAAAATTCCCTCAGTGATGAGAAAAATATTAACTGCAATCTCCACAATTAAATGTAACACTATTTTAAATGTTGTGGATTACCTAAGAGATTTTTGTCAATTCAAAAAGCATTGCAGATAAATACATGCAATTTCATCAAAGATGCTAGAAAATTACCAGTTTAAATAAATTTATTCTAATACGTAAGTCATTTATGTCTAATGTACTCATGAATAGTTTTTAATTCCAGTGAAGCCAAAATTGTATAGCAGAAATTAAATCACCACTTCTTATTTACTACTTGTTTCCTTTTCCTTGTTAGTATGATTTCTGTGTATGTTCCTTCGTTTACTCCTCCCTGTCTGCATCCCATTAAAGTTGGCCTGATTGTATTCTTCTGCTTGGAGGTCTGCTAGTCACACTGGCAAAGGCAGCAATTACTTAGGGTTCATTTAGAACCAGCATTAACATTGTGTCAAGAACTGGTTATTAAAGGGGAGTGCAAAAAGATCTTTCAGGTTCTAAACTCTCTGCAGGGAATGGAAAGAAACAAATGCTTACTCTCCTTATCCCAGCTTTCCAAATTCAGCAAATAAGATCTTCATCTCTCTGAAATTACCATTTTTAATTTGTTTGTCAACCCTCTCTTAGAAAGACCATCTACTCTCTCTTTAAAAGAAAAATATTCAATAATATTTGTATTGATTATATTATCTGAAGGAATGCTTTATCAAATAATTCTGCTGATACTACAAAGCATTAACATTTAGGATTTTCAGCTGCACATATAAATGGCAACACTGTGCTTTTGACTTGGAAAATGTATGAGCTGTCTAGGTTTTAGTCAGGTACCTGAACTGCATAGAAAAGAACTTATCACCCTTGAAATGCAGATAAATATTCTCACTCTGATCAGAGTTGCAGAAAGCAGCTTTCCCAATATGCAGACTCTGTGAACGAGCTCCTCTGAGCTTCAGTTTTTGCCCCCTTTGCTCTGTGGGGTGGTAGTGAGGTGTGCTGCTGCCCTGACAGAATATTTCTGACATCCTAACAGATGCAGATTTTGAAGCCAATGGGAAGATGCTTTACAGTCTCAGTGGGTGAAGAACTTCTCTTTCTTTGTTTTTCATTTCCATTTTGCTCTTGGGTAGCTGTGGTTCCAAACAGGAATGTTGACTAATCAGAGCAAGACAGACCTGAGAGAGGTCTCAAGAATAGCATTTATCAAAGATACTTACAAAAGCCTGTATCTGTTTTTCACAAGTCATTGTACTTTTTATGAAGTTCTTCTTTCAGACATTTAAATATCAAATAGCTACTTGCAGTTCTGAGCTTATAAAATGTCATCGCATCTTGTGAGGATACAACATCCATAATCATACTATCCCTTTTTTCTTGGTTTTAGAAACTGAGAGTTTCTTATGTTTATAATGTGTCTTTAAGCTTATATTTATTTTTAAGGATATATGAGTCTCAGAGTTTATATGGAACTGCTTTAGCTATAAATTCAGGACTGCATTGATTAGAATTCTGCAGAAAAGGCAGGAGCAACTGCTGATAAAATAAAATTGCTACAACTAGCTGTGAGGCTGCCTTTAATTCTTCATTGTGATATGATATAATGAAGTCTATGGAAAACAGAGATTTTTTCCCCCATGACATAGAAATCATAAATAAGTCAGATCAGTAAATTATATAGAAATATCTAAAAAATTGCTTTGATGAACTTCAGTGGTTGGTGATTTAGATTATAAAAAACATTCTGGAAAATCTTTATTCACAGAAGGGATTTCATATGATAATATATATTATACCAAAATCATAAATAGGGCCAATAAGATTACCTTATATTTTTTCAATATGTCTCTTCATAAATTTATCAGTCATCGCACCAATACACTTAGAAATGCTTTCCCTCTGCAAGCTTTGTTGGAAGCAAAGCAGAACTGAAACCTTTGTTTACATCTGATAGGCTTTGCATATATATGTGTAGATATTTCAATGAGAAATAAAAATGTAGATATAACATGCATATCACAAGAACAGCATTATATTTTCCTCCTATGCTTGCTGTATAAGCAGTTGAGAGGGATGTGTGTTTACACAGTCAGACCTAATCATGTGCAGAATTTTGAATTTACTTTTCCTGAGCTACCACTGTAACTATGTTTTGAGGGAAATTTCTCTTGAGAATAGTAGAACAACATGGAGTAGAGGCACACTACCATGTGTTTTGGTGAGGTCCTGAGGGTAGAAGTGGGTGCTCTGTAGTAAAGCACTCCTACACAACCACAAGTACACCTACTCTGCAAATTCTTTCTGACAGCACCACCACTCTGAACAAGGAGTGTGGACCTGAAGATTCAATCTCAGATGCACTACCAGTGTTGGCAATAGCTCAAGGCAACTCAGATAAACAGTTTTCCTCTGTTCTCAAGCCATAAACTCACAGTAGTACAAACATATTGAAAGAATATTAATCTGATTAGATTTAGTAGCTCTATCTGAATATTTAGGGACTTGATCCACAGATATACTTAGTCTGTATTATGGGAATGTAGGTAGATATCATTTTTCAACAAATCTAAATCCAGATTCACTGCCCAGAGCAAAGCTCTGGATCCCTTTGGGCTCAGGCACTGCTGTGGCAGGAGGAGTGCAGGGGAGCCCCCTGCCCTGTTCAGTGCTGCTTTCTATCTCTGAACCAGCACTTGTCTTAGGTCTGAGCTTTCCTCCCATCTTCCCCTCCAACAGCAGTGATTGCCCAGGAGTTGAGTTGGGAGTCTGAAACAAACAGATTTAGCTGCCCTTCCATGAGTAGGAGGGGTTTGCCAAAACGTCTACTCTCTCTCTAAATCCTAAAGATAAATGCTAGCTGAAAAGCACTGGTTTGATGACCTATTCCAAGGCCATGCAACAGAAACAGCACTTGGCTACCTATGGGCATAAGCATGCAATGTGTCCCCAATGACTTCAGTAGGAGCCTTTTATTTAGTTAAAAGTATACATGTGAATTAAGCAGTATCTAATAAGCTTATTTGTAATTATGGGGTTTTTCCCTCTAAATGGGAGATAGTATCATACAGCCAGCCACAGCAAAGCTTTTAAAATTAAGAAATGGCAATTTTTTCTACTAACTAAGTAGTCAAAACACAACTGGAGTTTGGATCACTTACCCTAACAGAGAACCTGCTGCATAGTGTCAGTCATTGATTATAGGGCACAGCGACAATAATAATGTCCTCACAGTTAGTCATTTCTATAATTAACAATTAGCTTGTCAATGTACAAACCACTCTTAACTTCTCCTACAGCTGATAGCTAAAAAATTCTGGTCATTAGGAACACTGAATATTCGAATTCTTTGGGATGCTGCCCAGGCTGATGTAGATTACTCATCTGTGACACTCAACTGCAGTCATGCTGTACAGTGAATTTTCTCCTGAAGACTGCATGTGTAAATACTTCCAAAAATAGATACAGAGTTTACTCTCATAACTGCTTTATTCAGTGAAGTTATTCAGAAAAATCTTTTTCTCTTTCTTTGCAAGTTAGGGCTTATATTAAAGACAAATCAAAGAAAATTTTCAACTATATCATCTTGACTCTGGCCTTTTTTTACTATTTTCATTTTGGTATAATATATACCATTTAATAAGGAAGAAAAGCATTTATTTTGCAGGAAAAATAATCTATTGGGATACTGTCCCATATGTGCATTATAGAGCAGAAAGACAGTTACATCTGCATTTTGTTTCTCTAGATCCTTGGGAATAAAACTCGTGAAGAGTCTATGGAATTCATCCATCTGAATCAGCATAAAATCCCAGATTTATTTCTTAATGTAAGGTTTTTAATTTTGGAAGAGTGTGCTGGACATTGGAGTTGTGCTGGCCTTTCACATAGGGAGCAATTTTATCCTGTACTGTGTGTCTTAATCAGAGGACAGAAACTACTCCTGATAATGTTACTGAATTTAGTAGGTCTGGGACTGTCATCCCGTTTGCCATGTTAATTTCTCCTCCTGGAAACTTCTCTGAGCAAGTTTTCATCTTCCAAGTTTCCAACGAACTGCTGTAGATGGCCCAACTTATATTCTGATAATGTTCCTTTAGTGTATGTAGATGGTTTCACTATGCATTCCTCTCCTCTGAAACAGGAGTCCCTATTGAATTTGCAATCCAGGCTTTTAAATGAATCATTTATTTTTATGTCAAAACCATCAAGAGCATTTTATAGGGAAAAACGATTCCTAGGAGTCAAACAAACTTGTTATTTATCACAAGGGATGCCAACAATTTTACCACACAATTATATCTATTTCAGAAAGGCAAAGTACTTGGAACAGCAATTGATGTCTGCCTCTCAGAGCAGACTCCTAAAACTAGTCACAATAGTCATTAAAGAAGTGACAACATTAAGAAAATCAATATCAAATAACTGAACAGCATCTTAGAGAAATCTTTCCACACTTTCAGCAGATATAATGAACGAAGCAAAATAAGAAAGCCAATAGTCTTTGTTTTCATCTGCTTGAATGTTCGGCTGTTTTCAGCAAAATGTGTTAATGAACATTGGAAAGGTGCACATTAACATATTTGATAGAAGGTAAAATGCAATGAGGGGATTTAATCAAAGCAATGAAGGAGTCTAATTAATGCAATCAGCATTAGGTCGTGCAAATATTTTCATTGAATGCCATCTTGTAAAGCTAGTGACGTGCAGGATTTTTGCTACTTATGCTATGCTGATGTCTCTACACCCTAGGATCAACAGACATGGCTGGGTAAAAATGCTACCTTCACAGCTATCTTCTCAGAATCCTTAAAACACAGGAAAACAATTAATGTTTTCCAAAAATAATGAAAATTAAGTCTGTTGATAATTATGTTATATCCTGTTATGTTTATTTTCCTGTCATTTTAAAAGTTATTTTAGTTTTCTTTTAAGGTCTTTTTAAAATATTACAGATATGTAGTCCAAAGCATTCACTTATCTGTCTGTTTTATAGCTCTGTACAGCTTGTCATTTATAGCAAAGTCTTTCCCACAGTGTTAAAGAAACCTGGTCTAGTAATAACTTGCCTTTTATCTCTAGAAAACATTAAATAATAGGGTGGCTTTTTTAAACAAAATTGTTTAGGAGCAGAAGATTTGTGTTCCCACATTCTTTAATCACCACTTACTAAAGTGATGGCATGAGTTACAATTGAATCTAAATTAATATCAAACAAAATACATAAGTCAGGCTAAAGATCTTCTCTTCCTTCATAATGCAAGGCATGCAAGGCAGTATCTGTTCCATCCTACAAAAAAGCTACATTTTTGGTTTACTTCAAGTGGGCATCAAGTTCATTATTAATTATCAAGTTTTCAGTCCTACAGGAAGCCAAGCACCCTTATTGCCTCTGGCTTCAGCAAATCCATAAAAATCTGGATGCTGTGTAGGAATCTCTGGAAAACAGAGCTGTGAAACTACACTGCAATTTCTTCAAAAGTGTCATAGATATGAGCACCTAATAATTACTATGGGTTTATGACATTATTATGATAAATCTGTCAAAAAAAATCTCTGTGGATTAACCACCATAGTCAGGTGTATGCAGGCTTGAATAAAAAACAGATCTTTTTTATTCACTTTTGAAGGTGTTTTTAAAATATAGCATCTTTTAAATGGAATCAGAAAAATATTTTTTTATTATTTTTCTCCGCAAATATTGAAAAAAGATAATAGACTGATAGACTCCTAGACAAATTTTTTTTTTAAAGTTGGATGAAAATTTTAATTTTCATTTTTTCTTAGCTTGATTTTGTTTATACTATATTTTGTAATTTTTTAAATGAAAATCTGACTTTGTTTTTTTGACTGTGTTCTTTGCATTAGTCAAAATACAAATTTCAGTCAGGTGGAATCCCATCATTTCCTACTACTAATTTAACCTCAGAATACCTGTAAGTCTTATGTTCTAGTCATTTGACTCAAGTTTTACACTTCCTTTGGTGACTGATGTGTCTGCAATTCACAGAGATCTATCTCAAACAAGACCATTTTCTGCAGCAGCAGGTGATTCAGCATGTGGTGTAAAGCACACTCAAACATGGTGCACTTGGCAGGGAAACCCACAGCTGAGCTCCAGCTGTTCCTCTGCCTCTTCAGAGCTAATGAAACCTGAGAAGGCAGCTTTGCACTCACCTACATGTGCTGCCATCCCAGTCACTACAGACTGTGGTGCAGTCCCTATCTAGGTCTGTTTAGACTTGATAGGTGAGTTTAAATATATATATATATAAAATTATTTTATATTTATTTAATGTTATTTTTACTCAGTATTTTAGTTGGTTTTCAGTAGCTTCATAGTAAATGCCCCTACATCCTGAGCATCTCTATTCTACATCACATCCCACTCCTTCACAAGATGGCTTCAATGATCAGTCCCACTCACCATTGTAGTTTCTGCTATTGAACCAAAGCTGTTGATAAATATGTTGCAGGTAACATTTACAGGAGGACCTGCAAGTTGAACAATAAATAGAAAAATTGACAGGTTGTGTTCATGACATATATTAAGTATTGTTGTACTCTTGCCAGTGGCATCACAGCACTTACCATTGTTGTTTCTGTGACTGATCCAAAACTGTTGATAAAAATATTGCAAGTAACGTTTACTGGAGGACCTGTGGAATGCAATAAAAACGTTGCAATATACATTGAAATAAAAGAACAGATCCCTCAGCCTCCGTACGATCTGGTACAGATGTGGCTGAAAACAAGTAGAAAATGAGTTTTCCCAAACAGCTCACATAAATTTTGATCAAAAGAAAATCATTATCAACACTAATTTATTTAACCTAGTTTCATTGGAAATTGTTATATAAACACACAGAACTACATCCTTGCATTTAGAGATTGACAAGAGAGTTGAGTAAGGGTTTTTTTCTTTTTCCCAGTACCAGTGCAGAATAAACTTTAGCAACTACTGCAACTACTCCTCTCTCCCTTCTTCCATCATCCAGAACCTAAAAAGTTATCCACATTTACTCCACATTTACTCCACTCCGTAGGCAAACGTTTGCCACTGAAATTCCCCGCAAGGGAAATCTTTCATATTGACTCCAGTCCACAAGCAGCTCTTCCTGCACCTGATCTGGAAGTGTCTGGCTTGCTATTACCAATTATTTTAGTAATATCTGCTCTGGCTTGAACAGATAGTTTTCATTAAACAGCTATTTGTATTCTCTTCCCTTCCACCACCTTTGCTGTTATTCAGCAGTCACTGATGTGTGGCAGAATGAATGGGGACTTAATATTTAATTAGTTGCCTATTAGCCTCCTTGATTTTTTAGGTGTGACAAAATAAACAGGGGTTCTCAGCAGAATCAAAAAGGTTTCATGCTAAAGTCCTGAATTTCAGTGACACAGAAGTTGGTACAAGCATTGAGTATCAAGTACTTTCTTCTTTGTTTTGCCATTACTATTTTTAATCACAGCATATTCCTTATAAATGAAAATATGTCAGTGCAGAGAATATAAATATCCCCATTTGGTTTATAATTCAGGTCTGAAATGTATTTACGAAAGATGGAAACATTATTACTTTCTTTTTTGTAAAATGGAAGAATAAACTAATGAATCCATTGTCAAATTCTTGAGTGCTAGACTACCCACCTTAAAGGAAACAATCATGTTGGTTTTGGGAATAAAAACCACAACAGTAACATAATTTGGGGCTGTTAAATTCCAGTGAGGTGCGTTGCTCAACTCAGTTTTTTTTACAATAATTGTTTTTAAAGCACTTCCTTTTTATTTTGCAAATGTGTTTTCATTTCCAATACCAAGTCAAAACCAAGCCAAATAGTCTGCTATTTTTCCTCCATATTACCTTTTTTGTTCCTTTGAATTGGTGGTATTTCTACTAGCTAGGCACCTTGCACAATGTGTTTCTCTACATCCAGACATACTGAGTCACTGCATCATTGAAGCTGTAAGGAACCTCTGGAGATCACCCAGTCCTCACAGTCCATCTTGTCCCAGAGCAGGATCATCTAGTGAAGGACTCTGAATATATCCAGAGATGGACTCTCCACAGATTCTCTAGGCAACCTGTGCCAGTGTGCAGTCACCCACACAGCAAAATGCTTCTCTTATGTTTAAGTGTAATTTCATGGGTTTCAGCTTGTGTCCACTGCCTCTCTTCCTGTAACTAGGCACCACTGAGAAGAATCTGGCTACCTTTCCTTTACTTACACCTCTTCAGTTACTCAAGCACATGGTTGAGATTCCTCAGAACCATTTTTCCCCAGGCTGTGGCCTCAGCAATCTCAGCCTCTCCTTTTATGACAGATCCTCCAGTCTCTTAATGACCTTCCTAACATTTTGCTGGACCCATAGCAATAAGTTCATGTCTCTCTCACACTGGGGAGCCCAGAGCTGGGCTCAGCACTCCAGGTGTGTCTCAAGAGTTCTGAGCAGAGCAAAGGATCCCTTCCCTCAACCTGCTGGCCATGCTCTGCCTAATGCAGCCCAAGAGTCCATTTGCTGCAGGGGCACGTTGCTGGCTCATGTTCAACTTGGTGTCCACCAGAAGCCCCACAGCCTTTTCTGCAAATCTGCATTCCAGCTGGGCATCTCCCAGATTGTTCCTTCCAAGTTGCAGGACTGCATTCCCTTTCCTGAACACAGTGAGGTCCTGTTGGCCCATTTCTGCAGCTTTTCCTGATCCCTCTGAAAATCAGGAAAATCTCTAGGGCATCAACCATTCCTCCCAGTTTTCTGTCTCCTGCATATTAGTTGAGGCTGCACCATGTCCCATCATCCAGGCAATTAATGAAGATGTTCAACAGTACTGGCCCAGTATTAGGGTCTGTAGTACAATAGTAATGACTGGCCATCAGCTGGATGTTGTGCAGCTGATCACAACCCTTTGAGCACTGCAATTCACTCAGTTTTCCATGCCCATTTAGCTGGTCTGTTCCAATAGTCTGTTCCATGTTGTGAGAGAGTAACAAAAGCCCTGGTAAAGTTGGGATATACACTGCTCTGCCCTGATTCATTAAGCCTTTCAAGTCATCATAGAAGACTGTTAGCATTCCAATGAATGATTTCCCATTCAGAAATCCATGTTGACTACAACCAATCTTCCTGTCCTTCATGTCTGGAAATGGCTTCAAGAGGATTTGCTCCAGGCTTCGAGGTAAGGCTGGCCAGCCTGTAACTCCTGTATCCTCCTGCTTGTCTTTCTTAGAGATAGGAGTGACACTTTTTTCCCCCACATTATTAGGAACCTTCACCATTTGCTATGACCTTTTAAAGATAATTAAGAATGCAACCAGCCAGCTTCCACAGCTATGCTAAGCACTTGTGGGTGTTTCCAATGTTGTCTCATGGACTTGTCTGTGTCCAGTTTGCCTAAGTGCTCTGTAGCCTAGTTCTTCATCACTAAGGTTTTATTGATTCGGATCTTTTTACAGGTCTCAGTGGAATGGGATTCCTAAAGAGCATTCTTGATGGTAAAACTGGAGAAGGAGGCTCACAGCTGTTGTCTTGCAAAGGGGCCATCATATGTGAGCATCACAGTTCCAGCTCCTGAGTGCCAGCAGAACACAGTACACATGCTTAACTGTGTTAGGAAAACATGGCTTATGTATGTTAGGAAATATGCTGCCACATCACAGACTGCAGTCTGATGTGCAGGAGTAGATACATGGATAGGAGTTGGTACACACCAGAGCACTGTATTTTACAATAAAGCAAATACCTCCCTCTGTTTCCATACTTAATTATAATTAAATATTTAACTTGCCTTCTGCTGGTAGAAGTGGGGCATTAAGAACTATAAGAACTCAGTAAACTCAGTAAAAAACCAGAGAGACCAGGTTTGTTCCTCACCTGAGGAACTTGAATATAAAAAAGTCAATGGACCTGATAAGTGCATCCCAGTCTTGAGGGAATTGACTGATGTAGTTATCAAATTACTCTCCATGATATTTGAAAAGCTATGGCAATCAGGTGAAGCTCTTGGTGACTGGCAAAAGGGGAGCATTGCACTCATTTTTAAAATGGGAGAAAAGGGAACCCTGGGAACAGCTGACCTGTTAGCCTGACCTCTGTACTTGTGAAGATCACAGAACAGATCCTCCTAGGAGCTGTGCTAAGGGACATGGGGGACAGGGAGGTGATTTGGGACAGCCAGCACAGCTTCAACAAGGACATGTCTTGCCTGACAAACCCAGTGGCCTTCTATGGTAGAGTGGCTATATCAATGGTCCAGGGAGGGCTACTGATGTCATTTATCTGGACTTCTGCAAGGCCTTTGACACAGTCACCCACAACATCCTGCTCTGGGAATTGGAAAGGTGTGTAGAATTTGTTCAGCCTGGAGAAGAGAAGGTCCCAGGGACATCTTATTGTGACTTTTCAATATTTAAAGCAAGCCTGTAAGAAAGATGGGCACAAATTTTTAGTGGGGGCATTCTGTGGTAGGACAAGGGGTAATGGTAAACTAAAACACACTTCATCCTATAAGATTTTTCTAATCTAATAGTTCAATTAAAATGAAAGCAGCAAACTTCCATAAAGCATAGCCAATGTTTCAGGACACAATCTAAAAGCCTTCAAAGGCAAAGGAAACAATTAATTTTACTTTACTGCCACAATTCTAAAAAGAGTTGACATTACCTAGAAAAATTAATCAAAGTATACTTTATAACTAAATTGTTTGTTCCCCCTAGTTTTCCTTTTGTCACTTCCAAAGTCCAGGTGCCTTTCAGGTACATTCAAGATAATCAAAGGGTTCTTTGAGTCATAAGGAAAATGTTTCTCAAAAGGACTCAGGCAAAAAAACACCAAACCAAGCCCAAACCAGGCAGCTAATGCTCAAATCAACCAGAAAGTACATGCCTGGTATTCTGATAAACAGCAAAGATAGTGCTTCTGTTCCCTGCAGCTCTTTCCTCTGCTTCCCCAGAGGGGCTGGTGCTGCTGCTGGTGCCAGTCATCAGGGCTCTCTGATACACTGCCTTCTTGAAAAACCCTGACATTAGAATGTGTCACACATCTCCTGTGACTTTGGGGCACTTAACACTTACAGAAAGTCCCTGGCACTCATCTGCTCACTTTACCCACAAGAAACTGGAATACACGGAATATTTCCCTGAATGTGCTGCAGCATGTTGCCTCAAAACTCCTCTACCCAAGGTGTCTGTGAACTTATTGCCATCTGGCTAGAGAATGAATCTTTTCCTTATCAGCTGCCAGAGGAGGTGAATCCATCTCAATGTGTGGAACAGTCCCCATATGGAGTGATGAGTGCTGAGAGAAATACATTTGAGCCCCATCCAGCTCCTAACTCCAGCCTCTGCTAAATATTCTTCAGTATTGAGAGCACACGGTCACAAATCTTGCTTCATTTGGTACTTTCTTAAGAAAATTTACTCGTATTCTTTTGCTGCAGATGATCCTAACTGCAACTAATCATACCTACATCCTCAAGTTCAGCCCAATTCTTGCCTTTTTTGGTGTAGAGTTTCCAGGTCACACCTGGCAGACTTTTCTCTTCACATTAATTCCAACCATATAGCTGAATTGTCCTTCGTGGGAAGGGAATATTATAATCACACAAGAGATTTAACATTATACCTGTGCATGTGCCTATTTTCTTTGATATTTATTAAGGGATTGTGTAAGGCAAACTAAAATACAGTACACATAGAGAACTGTGGGCAAAGCAGAGACATGTGGAAGCAAAAATAAAGATAATGAGGCAGAACCACCTTATGGAATGACAGTGGAAATATTGGCAAGATATTTACAGATCTGTGAAGAATCTTGTATCTTTTTCTAGATGTAATATTTTTTGGTCTTCCTTCTCACTTTAACCCTGTGCCAATCTAGAGTTTATCACTATCTCAAATGGTTTATTTTGTATATACAGAGGAGAAAGCTGAGCCAAGCCTCCCTTCTCCACTTACCACAGAGAGCAGGATAATTAAGACTATTTGAAAAGACTAAAATCAATTCTACCTGAATGTGGAGATAGAGCAGGAATCCAGGAACAGAACCAAGGGGCTAAGTGGGGAGGCAGTGATCCCACCAGGGAAGGAGAATCCCATTGTCTGTAGGACAGAGATTGCATGTTGGAGCTCAAAAAAGGGAGGTGATCAAAATGTGAATGATGGCAGGACAAAGACCCACATGCTGACCTGACACCAGTAACACACATCCTAGGACAGTAGGGGAGGATAGAGGAACTTGTTGGAGATGTTGTTTTAAATGCAAGTTCTGGAGACAGCTGGAGTTTTATAAACCATTTCTCTCCAGCTAAACTGAACAGCCTCCAACACCCATCAGAGTCCTCATGAGACCTGAAGCAGAGCTATGGAGGCCTCTGCTTCTGCAGCTGCAGTACTACGGGTGCCTGAGTTACCACTTTGAGAGCTTGCCAAGGCGCCTCTCCATGGCCCTGCAGGCACATCCCTGCAAGTCAGACAAGGATGAACTGCTGCTGGGACACCTCAGCTGGCCATGGTCATTAGACAGGCACAAGCTGTTCATCATCCTAGCTCCTTCCCTGCTCAGAGTGTAGCACACAGGAGAAGAGCTGTCAAAGGCAGCTCAGCCAGTCCTGTGGCCAGTGACCATGGGTCTTGGGCCAGGGAGACAAAGGTGGCTTTGATGAACTGAAAAAGTTCCTCTGAGACATAGGGATCCTGCAGCTACCCCAGAAGAAGTGCAGCTGCACACTTGTTTCCAAGGGTCCATATAATGTGTAGTCCAAACTGTGATGAGAAAATTCACACAATTTAACGAGTTTGCTTAAGGTTATAGTGAGAAATCAGGAGGCAGACCACAGGTAGCTTTTTTTGCAAGCACCCAGGTAAGATTTTCTTTTTCCCTATCATTTCGCCTTTGGGCAAAACCAATCTTCTCCTCTATTTAAACATCATCCTCTCATTAGAGTCTTAACAGCTCAGTCACAGGAGGCAAAATGAACGGCACCAGGACAACATCGCTGCCCTAAGGCTGACAAATCAAGGTGACATTTTTTTGCTGGGTAGTGATGCCTTTCTTCCATGAGGCTGTCTTTCTATGGGATTTCTGTCAAGTTCATCACCCTGACTGCCTAAGTATAATCATGCCCAGTAAACACAGAATTCCTTCTTCCTTAGAGGTGTTCAACACAACACAATGTGGATTATTAAGTTTATGTCGCTTTTTATTAATTCATGATAATAATACCTACTAAATAAACAAACAAAAACCCTCTCCAAATTAAAAAAAAACAACAAAAAAAAACCAGAACAACAAAAAGAACCACACAGAAAAATACAAAAATCCAAACAAAGAACAAACAAACAAACAAATGCCAAACAAAACCAACAACAACAACAACCGAAAAAGGTAACCAATCAAGCCAAACACAAAAATCCGTAAGGCCAGAGGTCTCAAGAAATGCAGTAGTTGTATGCTATTTTGCACTGATTCAATTTGCTGGTAAAGTCAAATAAAGACAAAATTATTGTTCTGCTTCATCAAGCTAAAACCAGCATCCTCTGAAAGTTCATCTGTCATCTATAATAACTTAGCTTGCTGAGAATGCCATTTGTCCTGGTAGGAATATGGCAATGATTTTGGGTGCTCACTGTTACATTCAAGACTCAGAATCATATTTTGTGTAATCAATATATATTTATGACCAACAGACTGAGGCTAAGAGTCACAAAAGCACTTACAGAATCAGAGAAAAACCTGGACAGATCTTTAGGTGTCTAAAATCTTTTCAGGACTCTCATTCACATCGATATCACTCAGTCCAAGAATTAGCAAGTGTCTGAGAAATACATGTGAGCAATACCATTTATGAAAATGGTATCTTTCAGGCTGGGGGAGACACAACATGTCCTACCCACAGCAGGTGAGATACAGAGGCAATGCTGGATGGAATCAGCAGGAAAGCATGACAGCAGAAACTACAATTTTTCCCTAGTTCCAGCTTCCTATTTCCAGAAGTGCACATGTAAATATATATGAACAGACAAAAAAAAAAAAAAAAAAAAAAAAAAAAAAAAAAAAAAAAAAAAAAAAAAAAAAAAAAGAGAACTCTACTCTTATATCAAGATTTAAGCTGCTTCCATTCACTTGCTTGAGAAAGCATCTAAGCAAGAATGTGGCCCTATGAGATGACCTGGATGTAAAAAGGGCATGTGGTATTGCAGAATTGAAAGCTCTTCTTCAGCAAAATACCACTGAGGCCTCCCAAGACAAATATTCCAGTGATTGTCAGGTGATCACAGGAAGAGTCACAGAAGGAGAATTCTCTGGAGTAAGTACTGCTAAAGCCATCTATATATATATATACATTGACACAGCTTGAGCTCAAACAGTGAATAGTCAATTCCTGAAGTGGTATATGAGTTTTCAGCTGTGGGACTATTGCTGAATGTAACTGGAGTCATGCTGGTAAAATCCTATCAACATTTCAAGGAAGGAGAATCCCTGCTAAGATGCACTTTTTTGTGCCTTAAAGCTCTTGTGAAAATTGTTGGATTGGCATGCTTCACATTCAGTGAATGCTTTTGTCCATAGACCCAGTTCTGGCAGAGGAAGGTAAGTCTCACTCTACAAAGCCTCTCCAGTTCTGCATTTGGCATTACAGGATAGTCCATATGATGTGTTCATTCTTCCCTGACTCTTTCTGCTGAGGCTGATAACAGAAACATACATTACTGTCAGCTCTGGGTTACAGTGGGATATATCCACACAGGTTATCTAATAGACACTGAACAAGAACAATTTTCGGGCCCTATTTCATTTCGCTTCACAAGCCAGGAGTTCAGAAAAGAAAAGCCTGTTAAACAGTTGACATGCTCCTGATTTACCCAGCTAACCTGAGCTGGTCTACAGAGAATATACAGCCCCAGCAGTCACAATGGATTGTATAAATGTGCTGGAGCTGGCTTCCACGTGGGGAGTTTGAGGGATGGTACCAATGTAGTCATGGCAGGCTGGAATTCACCGGAGGCCGTTAACCCCAGACATTATAGCTCGTGCTGAGCTCTGTATCACTGCAGTGTTATGCAGCACATCTCTGAGTAAATCACTTGAAAGCTCACTCAGATATTTCTATGCAGCCCTCAGCAACAGTTGTGACTGGGTGCAGCCACTCCCACAGCTAAAATGTTCCATGTGCAAATGAAACAGCAGAAATAAGTCTAAAAAACAGTGAATCAGAAATCTTACATCTAGAAATTTCCCACTGGAACTACAAGATTAGAGTGTAAAGTTATTTAGAATTTATGTCAACTTTGAGAATATTCAAATCAAACCTTTAATCTTTCATATGTCCATCAAATTGTTTTTCTTTGTCTGAGCTTTGCATTAATCTTTCACATTTCCAAGTCATGACAAGCACCTCTTTGCAAGGCATCTCTTTCTAAAGTTTTCCTTTTTGCAATGCAATAGAGCAATGGACAGTATTGGGGCAAAAGGAATTGCTTGCTTTTCTTCTGACATGAAAAGATCTGGACCTCTATTTCTCTTCCTATCACAAAACAGTGCTCACTGAAGTGGCTCTCAGCAGAGATGCTCCTCCACCTGATCCTGAGAAACTGCTCAGTTGCTCTGTGTTAATGAAAACAGAGCTCTTCCCTGCTGACTGGCATGGGAACTGCATAATGTGTGCAGAGGCCTGGGACACTCCTGAATGTGGTTAAATAAAAGATGGTACTACATCTACAGTCATGAAATCATGAAATCTGCACTCCAGTATAGGGTCAGACAAACCCCTTCTGGGTAATCTTATTAATAATGTTTTATGAAGCCAGGGTAGCCAACTCATCTAAGAGACTGCATGGAACCACAAGATATAAATATGTTCACTGAAAAGAGAAGGCAGGAGGGAAGATCTACTTAATGACAGAAAGAAAAAAAGAAATGTATTAATAATAATATTAAAATGTTGCTACTAACCTAGGTTTCTATTTTAAGTCAGAATGAACTGATGACTCTTTCTTGGCACACATTTCAAAATATTTCTTTTAAAAGAAATGTTACTTTGTTCACTTCTCTATAAATATGTCTTACTTTGTTCCTTCTATGTGATTCTGACCTTGTGTTGCAGAAATTAATGGAAGCTCAGCCATAAGTGTCAACAGTTACAGTCTCAAATACAGGTTTATGCAATACTTATCTCTGTGGCTACAGAAAAGACTCAGAATTCATTTTAACTCCTTTCTTGTTCCTCTGAGCCTCAGCCATTCACTTTATTTAATAATTCTGCCAGCTTTTCTCCATAATGTTCCTTGTTTTACTGTCTGAAGGCATATGCAGGACTTGAATTATAAAAGCAGTTTGGGTGACTAATATTAGAGAGCAGACATTGATTTATGGCTGATATGGAATTATACACCAAATGATACATGGGACACAGATGAACAATGGGATTTAGACAAATAGGATGGCTCAGTGCTAGGGACAAATGACAAAAGAAATGGTCAGGAGCTGGTATAGATGTCAATCAGCAACAGGTCAGAGACACTGACACAAACACCCACCATATCTTGCACCAACGAAATAACATTTTCCTTTTATTTTTAAGTATTTCCTATTTTTTACCTCCTTGCAATTCAACTCATTTTCACACAATGTGTGCAGAAGATTATTTTGAAATTAATTCCTCCATACTGACTCTCATCCTCAATGTTCCCATCAGCTGATCTGTTGCTTGTTTAACTCAGCCTCCTATCCCTCTCCTTCACACATCTCCTTTCCTCTGGGGAATATCGTATCTTGAATCCCACGTCCTAAATATAAAAAAAGAATTTGTATTTTTACTGAAAGACATCCTTAAGGTACTTCTTGGGTGTCTTTCACAAGCATTTTTTTCTGTCTCGTGTTCTTTGTATATATAAAATGACTGAAAGAATGGGAGGGGAATGAGAACTGTTTGCCAGCCTAAAAAATAAGCATCTCCTAAACTGACTGCCTTACTTTTTTATCAGTACCAAATCTGCTCTTTGATGCAGGATGTTCACTGTGTTGCTGAGAGGAGCACCACACAGCTTTCACACAGGCTCAGAGCTCTGCTGACATAAACCACATTGCAGGGTCAGGGCATATGATCTTTTTCTGGCTTCTACCACCAACAGTCATGCTGAGCAGAGGTCTTCTAAAAAGTCATCCAAATGAGACTGTGTCCACACAGAGGAACTTATTCATCTAAATTGAATTTATCCCTAATTTTATTTAACTCTGATATATCAAATTTATATTTTACTAAAAAAACATGGAGTTAAAGTCTGGTTTTAACAGATTGTGTGTGCTTTGCCTCATACAAAACACACCTCTGAAGTGTGACAAAAACCAAAACTCTCGGGGGTATGGAGCCAAAGAGTGCAAAATTATTTGCAGGGGTACAGAGCCAAAGAGCTGAAAAATTCTCCCAAATGCTTATTTTTGGCTGCTTCCTATAACCAGACTGACCAAAGGCTTTAACACCTCAGACTGCTCCATCTGATGGGATATCACTGTCTGGAAAGGAAAATTGATGCAGTCTGAAACTTAGATGGAGTAAACACATCCTCCGTTTTAGTTTAAGATGAGGGGGAGTATGCACATGTGTTTATGCACAGGCAACAGGCAAATTCACAACTGGAAAAAAAAAAGGAATTTTTACATATGCTCCTGCTTTGGCACCATGCGTGTAAATTTGCATCTCTTCAACAGCTGATTTAAATTGCAGTGTGAGAGTTTATAGCAGCCTTCTGAGCAGGCTGTTCTGTTGTTTCATTTATTATTTAGGACTAATACTTTATCAGACATAGTAAACAGTGCAAGAAGAAATAGCAATTCTTGTACCATAGCTTCATAGCCTGAGACACAGACACAAAAACAACCCACATCGGGAGCGCATCGTTAGAGGCAGTCTAACATAATGAGTATTGATCTGGTAAATTTTAATCCTAGGCTTTCCCTGACTAATTATGTCAGTTTAAGGAAAGCATTTAGCCTTTTCTCAGATATATTTCCCCAAAGACAAAAACAAGGGAGATAACCCGTAGTTGTGTTCCTGGGGTTGAGGAGCAACGAGTTTGTTTGTACAGCATGAATCAATTGAGTGTTGGTTACCATTCTTTAATGGAGAGTGCCCACAATTCAGCCAGTCACAGCTGTGCCCAGTTGCTTCTCTGCAGCCCTGGGCTTTGGAGACACAGAAATACACAGAAATACACAGGTAGAGGTTATTATCTTTCGGAGAAGAGCATCATTCTGCTACTGTGCTTCCCCGGACAGCCTACTGTTTATTACAGCCAAAAAAATCTCAGCCCCATGGCAGGCAGGAGGTGCAGTGGCTGCTGCTTTGGTGCAGAATACCCAGGCCCTTGTGCAGAAACCATGTGGTCCATGGGGCAGAACATGATGCTTCAGCACAGCAGGGTTGTACTTGCAGAGAGCAAGTAATCTGCAAGGGGCTCTTTGTGTGCCCTCCTGAAACTGATTCTCAATGGGCTTGAGATACCTCCTTTCAGGATCCACTGCTCAGACCACTGCACCAGATCAGCATATAACTTTACACTGAGAAATCAGCCAAGAATTTCAGTTTTTCTTTCTCAAATATAGTCCGTTTTGTGGCCAATAACAAAATATTGAGAGATTTCATGAATAAAGGGTCCTGTCTAAGAGTTTCTATGCCTGTCTCAAACTGAAGGGATGCTGACTTGCATCTCTTAGACTACAAGGCTGTGGATTTCTAGGAAAATGGGGTGGTATATCTCTCACTGTCTCTTATTCAGAGGAGGTGGGATTCATCTTAAAGTGCAGCTGTGGTGACTGCTAAAAATACTTCTATCTTAATGGTTGGAGCAATCATCAGGAAATGTGAGAGAAGTGCTGTTTCTCATACCCTATCCTTACAACATTTTCTGTAACAGTCACATCAGTTGCCCCTAAGGTGTACTGGCTACAACAGACACTTCTGTGCATTTCATCAAAGTGGTCAAGAATAAAGGCTCTCCTTTCTCAGACAAGCAGCTACACTGAAAGGTTGAAAAGTCACGTTCCCTTTGCAATTTTTTCCTGGCTTAGTCAAGTTTGAATTCTTTGCTTCAAAATAGACCTCTCAGAATCATTTATACTCCTTTGGATCAGGTGGAGAACTATTTAAGCTGAGGGAAAACTGGACCAGAAAATCTTCTATGTGTTGTAGAGGATGGCAGGCCACCCAGGAGACACCATTTGTTTGGGGGTGGCAGCATGGCATGTTAAGTGATTACAGAGCAGCACTGAGAGGAATCTTTTTCCTGTGGAATATAAGGCAGGCTCTGACATGCCTGGTCCATTTAGGGAGATGGAGGTGGAGCAGTGCCTTATCAGAGAGTCTAAATCTGGATTAGGAGAGACGTGGGTGCTCTGTGAAGGAGACTGGGGCAGTTCTGTGCCCACTTAAGAGTAAAACTGAGAAAATCTGGGAAACTTTAAGTAAAACAGTAATGCACTGCCAAGAGTTACAAAGCAGGTAGATCAGAGATTCCTGGAGAGGGGGCATGGGATTTGTTTGTGGGCTCATATTCCACCTAAGTCCTGTTTTAAATGTTTTCTTCTTTTATTAACTCATGAAATGCTAGCATGGAGTTGCTGAATCAGGGTAATCATAAAGTCATCATTCCCTGGCAATACTTGAGGATTGCTGGTAGCTGGCACAGTTCAAATAAGCCACTAGGCTGCTCTATTTTAACCCTCATAAGCAACTGAATGCTTGGTGAATTACCCTTCTGTCTCATGTACTGTGTGGCTTAGATCTTGCACAGTTTCCAGTACGAGAGCCTTTCTATTTCTATAAATTTAGAATTTCAATCATGGACTTGGTGTTTATGACATTGACAGGTCACTATTCATGCCATACTTGGTGCACCCTTCATCACAGAGTTCTGCCAGACCCTGTCCCACCCTGTCTGCATCATCTGGGGAGCTCCTCTCTGCAGACTTAAAATCACACATTTCTGTGAAAGACTGAAATGCATATTTGGAAGCTCAACTGTCAAACATACATTTTTGGATAACTTAATCTGAGATTTATATGTACCCACAGTTAAGAACCTCCCCAACACACACACAGAGGGGGGCAGTAATGAAGAAGAATGGAACTTCTCTTGAAGTTCTTCATGTGAGAAGTGTTCTCATGACACCCAGCTGGGTGGTGTGGTCAACACACTGGAGGGAAGGGATGCTATCTTGAGGGTCCTTGAGAGGCTTGAGAGGTGGGCCTGTGTGAACCTCATGAAGTTCAATGAGGCCAAGGGCAAGGTCCTGTATGTGGGGCAGTGCCAAACTGCAGTACAGGCTGGGCAGGGAAGGGATGGAAAACAGCCCTGAGGAGAAAGACTTGGACATGACCAATGTGTGCTCACAGCCCAGAGAGCCAGCCCTGCCCTGGGCTGCATGAAAAGCAGTGTGGGCAGCAGGGAGAGGGAGAGGGAGAGGGAGAGGGAGAGGGGCTGTCCTCCTTTGCTCTGCTCTCATGAGACCCCACCTGAAATACTGCATCCAGCTATGCCACCCTCAGCACAGGAAAGACATTGATTAGTTGGAACAGGTCCAAAGAAGGGCCACAAAAATGAAGAGAGGGCTGGAACACCTCTTCTATGAGAACAGACTGAGTGAATTGGGCTTGTTCATCCTGGAAAAGAGAAGGCTCTGGGGAGACCTTCCAGCAGCCTTCCAGCATACCTAAAGTGAGCCTACTAGAAAGATGGAGAGGGGCATTTCAAAAGGACATGTAGTGGCAGGACAAGAGATAATGCTTTAAACTGAGAGCAGGTTTAGATCAGATATTAGAAAGAAATTCTTTTCTGTGAGAGTGGTGAGACACTGGAACAAGTTGACCAGAGAAGTTGTGTAGGACCCATGCCTGGATGTTCTCAAGGCCAGGTTGGCCTGAGATCTAAGTAATCTTGTCTAGTGGAAGATGTCCCTGCCTGTGGCAGGGGGGTTGGAACTAAATGATCTTTAAGGTCCCTTCCCACCCAAACCGTTCTAGGATTCTATGGAAATTTACAAAGAAAAAAAATTAAGTATTGAATCTGTCAAATAAAACTGCATATTTCTGGTTTATGAATTCATTTTTCTAGTAACTGGGTAAAATATATTTGCAGATTATAAATGTATATACTTATAGTAAATTTAATGTACATGTTTTTACATGTTCTAAATATAAACTGCATGCTTTCTAAAACAGCCAAAACACAACAGATCCTTAATGAGTGACCCCAAGGGCCTTGGCTTCAACTGCATAGAAAATTTAAGTGTGAACATGACACTGGATGTGATAAAAACATTACACTCATATTAGAATATGATCAAAACAATAGCATCTACTGCTTTGATATGAAAGGTCTTTGGCTGTGCTTTGACATTTGTTTTTTCATAAAACCCCTTTGCAGTTTATACAGCAGTAGAATAATATTCCATGACAAGAGCCAAATCTATTGATATCTCTCAATTAAATAATTGATTCTGAATAAAGGCAATACAATACAGGTGACTGTGGCTAAACATTTATGTATAAAAGAAGAGCTGGACTGATCCTCAGCTTGGATGCCAGGCAGCATTGGTTAGCTTGTGTTTTACTCTGCTGCATGCTCAAAGACTTTCTGGCTTGCCTTGGAAGCAGCTGGCTGTGGGCAGCTCAGAAAGGGATCCAGGGAAGGAGCAAAAAGCCAAGCACTGTAACTAATCAGGGTGCCTTGAGCTTGCTGTGAGGCCCCATTTGTCTAGTAGCCTAGACATAACCTAAATAGCCATGCAACTCATCCAGTCTATTCATATTCTGAGAAAGAACCTGAAATTAAAGTAAGAGAGGAAGAAGTGCAAGGTCCATAGCCCTTTTCTTTTCCCCCTAGCAGTTTTAAAAGAAACACAATTAAAAGGCTCCTTCTGCCTGAAAATGTGCATACCTAGGGCAGAGACTGAGCATCATTTCCTTAGCTTCATTTTTGAAGCTGAAGAAAAATAAACCAAAACCAAATAAACCCTGTCCTGTGGGTAAGTATCCTTGTGCAGTGTGTTGTTGCAATGAGGTGTGTGTACATGGCTTTATCTGAAAACACTGCAAAGTTTTAGATGTGTTTCAAGACAGAAATTAAAACAGAAGCTTACCTTCCTAATAATATATGCTTGGACATCTCAAGCAACAATATTTATGGAGTGCAGTGGTCTGGCTAGATCTGAAAAGTGCCCCGTTAGTTGCCCTCCTCCCATAAAGAATCCTCATCCCATGCCCTAAAACTTGAATGCACCAATAATGTGCCCTTTCCTACTACACACTGCTCTGCCTGAACAAGATTTGAGTCTCCATTGGATTGCAGTCTCCCTCTGAGCCTTTGAACTTAGTCCTTTGTGAAGAATAGCCCAGTACAGGATATTCACCACATTTGACTTCAGGGCCAGTAATTGTCACCAACTAAAGTGTAGTGGGAAGGTTGTTGACCACTGGAGAACAAATTGCTACAGTCCCACAGCTTATCTTTGCTATGTTTTTCAACTTTTGTATGTCTAGATAAGTGTCAACTTTTGCAGACAGATCCTTTTATCATGTGCATGAAAACTGCTTTTATTTATTAAGCTTGATGGCACTAATTTCACCCTTAAATGTCATTCAGTGTTTTTCATTCATGTTTTTTAAACATTTTAGTACTGGTCAATTCAGGGGCCAAATAAGTAAGCAATGGGTTTGAACATATGGGAAAACCTGATCCTTGCTGCCAAGGAGTTAAAGTATTAAAGAGCATAAGCCATTTCCTGTAACAGTTGTCAGGCTAATTGTCAGTAAATTACTTAGTCCATGTGTTTATTATTCAGATATAAACCCACGGACTCGGCATGAAAATGGCATTACACTGCTGTAATCACAGACTAATCTTTTACAACTATGGCCCTACACCCCCAAACTGCATCACTAACAAAACAGCAACTTTTGAGCAAGTTAATCCACATTGTTTTGCACCATCCAGTCATGAGGGTAACATTAACAGGCACTATTACAGTACACCTTCGTGTAATTCCATAAAAATCAGAATAATCTTTAGTAAATAATGATTCAATCAGAAAGACTGAATTTAAAACATGGAATGAAATTCAATACAAAGAAAATCACTATCATCTTCATTGTAAATGTTTTCTATACCTGAAGATAATACACTTCTTCAGTTCTTGGTGACCAACTCCCCTGCTCTGTACCCAGAGCATGACAGCCAGCCTATTACTTAACGTATTTGGCATGATGGACATAGCAGTGCCTATAGATAATGGAATTTTTTTCTTTCTGATAATTTCTAGATTGCATTTAGAGTTTTAGTGGTGGTAGATGATGAAAGTGTTAAAAAGTTGAAATAATATAATAACCTCTGAAGATCAACACCTGCTCAGAAATGTTAAATTCAAGTTGGCTCTCCATTAGCCCCACATCTCAAGTTGTAATTCAGTTTTAGATTGATCCCTTGTATCCTGGCATTACATGCAGTGTTCTTGAGCCTGAGCTGAATGTGCACTAAACTAAGACATCACTTCACCATCCTTTGTTTCTAGCAATGAGAAAGCACATTCTTGGCTAGTTTCATAACAGAGGTGCTCTACACTGTTGTTTCTGGCTTTTTTTAACTCTGAAAGCAAAGTGAGCACTGGAGAAAGTAAAAGACTGGTTCTCTTGTGTTTTTACCATTTAAAAAAATAGAAAATTAATATTAATAAAGTAAAAATGCATTGTCCAAGCCTCACCTTTTATTATATTTCAGAAACCATGCTCAACTGATGTCAGAATTGAAGAAGAAAGTGCAAATCAACTCACAGGACCATGAGCATACATTTGCTGTCAACAGAAAGACTCTCAGGGACTTCAGTTAGTACTAGATTGTAGTCTTCATATTTACATTTAAAAGTCTTCCCCTCTGTGTCCTTACACAAATTATTAGCCTATTCAAAATCAATGAAAGATAAGTGGAAGATTAAAAAGTATGCATTAAATATCTGACAGAGAGTGATTAAAGAAGGGCAGTTTTGAGAGCTGTCACTCTGGCACTTCCTTCTGGCTTTTCATCAGGGAGATATCCCCTCTTAGTGTCTGGACATTTTGTATCCAACCACTTGAAATCAAAAATAAAAATAAATTTGTTTTTACGTCTTCGAATGATTGTATGAGACAGAACAATACAAAAGAGAAAGTATATTTCATTATACAGTACTGCTGCAAAAAAAAAGCAGAAAACAAAACAAAACAAAAAAAAAACAGCCACAAAAAAATCACAACCAAAGAACCCCTGTTGTTGATGTCTAAATGTTTATATATTCACCTGTTGCTCTCTCACTATCTTCTTGAATTTTTTAATTTGCAAGAACAAGATAGGAAAAAGTTGTCACTAATGAAGAAATGCTTTATCTGGATAAAACACCTTGTTCCAGTAAGTAGCATTTTCCTCTCTCTTTAGAGTGCACAGCCTTTATTTCAAAAATTAATCTAATAGCTGCTGTTTTCCAGTAATTCAAACTAGTCATAAAAGTATATTTAATTATTGTATAATCAGTGGCATAAGATAAATGTGTTCTACTCAGTTGCATTTCCATGAAATCAGACTTTTCTGACACTTTAAAATCCCTGTTGTGGCCTCAGAAAAAGCTGTGTAACTGGTCTAAGCAGAAAAAGCCAGACAAATGCATGAGTAGAATCAGAGAATCACAGAATGAACTGAGATTGGAAGAGACCATCAGGATCCTCAAGCCCAACTCCTGGCCCTGCACAGGGGCCAAGAGAATCTAACCATGTGCTTGAGAGCATTGTCCAAATGCTTCTTGAACTCTCTCAGGCTTGGTGCTGTGACCACTTCTCAGGGAAGCTGTTCCAGTGCACAACCACCCTTTGGGTGAAAAACCTTTTTCTAATATTGAACCTAAACCTCCCCTGACACAGCTTCAGGCCATTCCCTCGGGTCCTGTCTCTGGTCACCAGGGACAAAAGATCAGTGCCTGCCCCTCCTCTTCCCCTTGTGAGGATGCTGATGACAACAATGAGGTCTCCCCTCAGCCTTCTCCTCTGCAGGCTGAACAGACCAAGTGCCCTCAGCCACTCCTGAACAGCTGCTCCTCAAGACCCTGTGAGAAAAAGCTGAATAGGGGCACAACTATCTTGATTCACAATGTCTTTTCTGAAACACAGCAAACAAATTTTATCCCCAGACTAAAATCAAAACCAGATAGAAGATCCCCAGTTTGAACCATTGCTCCAGTAGCCTCTTTTATGATAAAAAGTTCTTTCCTTAAAATATGAAAAATGTTATGAATCAGGTACTTATTCAGCATTTCATACATTCTTCCATTTATATGATTTAGAATATCAGTATTGTACAATAGGTCTTACCCCCAAAATTATCTTAAACATATATATAAATGTTTAAAACCAGAACAATTTATTATGGACACAGTAAAGACTCAGTAAAAAAAGTCTTTATCATACTAACTTCAAACAAAATAAATTTATTTTGACTCCTTTGCAGCTGAAAATACTTATTGTTCTATATTACATACTTCTTCCTTTAAAAGGAAGAAGTATGCAATATAGAACAATAAGTATTTTCAATTTTTTTTGAAACATTAATGAGACTTGGGCAACTAAAACATGGATGTTGATTAAAAAACAGGGTTATTAGCTGACAAGGTTTTGACTGGTGATGTGAAGTTCAAAACTGCATGATTTAACTCCCTAGTTCTAAACTCTAAGGTCCAAAATGCCATTCAAATGAACATAGCAAAGAACAAGGAGAGCTTTCAGGCCCCTCACCAGAAGACTCAGAGCTCTGGGAGAGCTCACAAACACGAAATTATGAGAAAGAATTGAAGATCTATTTACCAGTTCGAACTACCGCAAAGTAGGAGTGTGACTTAATAAAAAAATCAAAAACCAAAATATGGCAGATGCTTTCCCAGTAAGGTCTCATATGTGTCAACAGGCAGCAACTTCACTTTGGGAATGCAAACAAAATACAGGATTCAGAGGGGAGAAGTGTCTGTCAAGCAGCTCAGCATGCATCCCACTACTGTGCACCACACAATATCTGCTCTACACACTTCAGTGTCAGGGCAGCAAAGCCATGAACCTGCCTCCTGTGCTTTCCTGAAATGGTTGTAGACACATTCTGGGGAGCAGGAGAGTGCTGCTCAAAGCCATGTATGTACATGGGACTGTTGCTATTACTGCTTTTTGTCTGAGATACAAGAGATGAAGACTT
>VZRH01003987.1:728820-829463 GCA_013397555.1 Urocynchramus pylzowi | reverse complement strand
CTGAAATACAAGAGATGAAAGCTTTTTCGTGCCCCCCCCCCCCCCACCCCCCATTTAAAGAGCAGGAAAATACTCTTAAGAGTTGGTGTAGTGCTCCATTCAGGCAATTTCTGCCTTCATTTACATTCTCTGAAATTTCACTGATACTCATGCAAACACGCAAAATGAATGTGAGAGACTAATACAATATTACTTACTATTAGCTGATGTGGACACCAGTTCAGGAACTCAATAAGCACTTTGAAAAATACTCTGAAATTAAGACTTTAGACTTCACTAACTCGGTTTTCTTAATTGTCAACTTTCAAACCTTTGGATCTGAAATCCATACTGGTTTGCTCCTCACTCAGGCATAGGAAGCAGTCAAAAAAAGGCACTTTGTTCTAAATCTTGTAATTTGCACATGTGGAACAGAGGGAAGAAACCGATCTTTGATCTAAATTTAATTAAACACGTTTCTCATTGACATGTGAGCTTCTTCTCTCCTTACAGTTCATTCACTGGCTAAGAAATTATTATTTTTTCCAGCCATTATCAGCTTTCACAGGAATGCTAAAAAGGTTTAATACAGGAAAAAATGCATTTCAGTGGCCAGAACTAATAGATATGAGTTGCAAATGTACATTGCCATGAGATTTGTTAAGGAAGAAAGCATTCTATCAGTTTTCAAAGTAAAACCATATTCCAGGCTTTAAATTGCCATAGAGGAAATTATTTTGGTGGAATTATAAGACTCCCCCAAAATGCTAAATATTGGCAATGAAAACTTCTCTCCCAACTCCTTTCATAGAAAGCCACAAGATATTCTGTGCTCTCTTCTTCAGGGATTTACAGGACTACAGCAAGGAAAACTTGCTTTGAGTAAAAATGTTTGCAAAAGAAGCTTCCAGTACACAGCCTTCTTTGTGCTGGGATGGTGGTGGAGATGTTCCATAATTCAGCCAAAATTTTGGAAGAAAAGGGGGCTGTCATAGAAGTACCAAACAAAATACAGTTTCTATATTTTATAGGGATCCTGAGCCATTGGTTCTATCATTCATTCAGCATTTGCAGGATAAAATCTTCTGTCTATATTCCTTGAGTCCCCCCTACCTTGGGGAAGAAGATGTTACTTTAAGTTGAAAGAAAGCATAGATTTTTTTTTCCTTCAGACACTGCTATAAGGAAGACAATATCTCAGTGTGAAAGTTTTAACGATATTGTCTTTGTGGCTTCAAAATTTCAGGAACAAGTAATCTCATTTGGTTTTAGTCTGAAGCCCATAACCCTATTCACTATGCTAAATTAGTAAGGTCTTCAGAAGCATTATCTGATAGCTGAACATTATTGTCATGTCAAAGTAGGGTTTTCAAGCTCTGGACCCTTATTACCTACACTGCTCTGGCTCCTAGTCCACCCCATGGATCAGCTGTTTTCCACGGCACTATAGCACTGGAAAAGTGAAGTTACTGAAAACATAATCTAAACCCAGAGGTTAAAAACCCCTCAAAACCTATCATTTATTCCAAACTTTATCAATTAATTAATTAGAAGTCTTAGAACACTTACCTTTAAAATTTGGTCTGATTCTAGCATCATACCCGGATGTCCTTCCCATCAATTTGTCCAAAAAATCTGAAGGAGACAGGGTCTGTGAGGGGGATTTTCCAGATCTTGAATCATGTTCTTTACAGAAAGTCGTCCTAAATAAATTATTAGCCACCATTAGCTAATATTTATCTTGTATTGTATTCAAGTCATGGAGAAATTACATAACTAAATAAAATTGTCTCAACTCAGTGAAGGTAGAAATTAATGTCTTTAAAGAGCAACATACTCTACCTTTCATCTGAAAACTTTATTCTAGAAATAAAGACAAGTTTCAGGTAAGATGCATGAACACAATTTTCTATTCAGAAAAAGCCTTAGCTTTAAAAATAAATTGTTGTCATTACAGTTTTAAGACTTTAGAAGATTCAATTTACTCTTCACCTTAATGTGTAGATCCATCTTAGAGTGATTTTGATATCCTATTTTATATCATTATTTTAATTGCATGGATGCTGTTGAAGTGTTATGTTAACACTGGTTTAAGGTGGTCTTAAACTTCCAAACAACAGCCAACAACATCTAACAAGCAACACCAAAAAATATTGGATTTGTTAATGCTGGGAAAGATACAGATGGAAAAAAAAATTAATTGTTTTCAACAGCTGATACCCAAAAAATATTTAAATTGTGCAAATGAGTGTCTGGATTCCTTCCCAACACGGCAAAAAGGGTTCTAGAGGCAGTCACAACTGATCTTAGGGGGGTTTCATCCCCACTCCCTGAGCACTGAATAATAAAATTTAGTATCACCAGGTGGTATTTAGATGTGAGTTCATTGAACACGTCTGTTTCAAGGATTTAAGAGAAAACTTCTGGTAAGATATCATGTGTGTGAAATGCTGTGTACACAGCACATTACATATTGCAAACACATAATACATTGCAGAGGAAGACAGTTTAGGAGTTCCCCATGGTTGTTCCCCAGGGAAAAAGAAAATAGAATGAAAACAGTCATATTTGGTGTGTAGAGGCACAGACTTAATAATAAAACATTATCTTAAGTCTTAAATAACCAATTTCATTGTATCTGTTTCTGCTTCATCTTTGAACTAAATTAAAAGTAATTCTGACTCTGACTTCTTAACCACTCTCTGTTTAAATATTTGCCCAAAGGGAACCTCTCCGTTTCAGGAGTGTTTCATGGGGTATTTTCATGCATCTACATTCAAGTATAAAAATATCAGACATACATGTGATCATCTGAAATGAGAAGGAAATATCAAATCCTATTTTGCTACAAAAGAGAAACAATTCACCAGAATTGTTAAAAGGCAATGTTATAGTAAATTCTCGTGGTGTGATTCCACACATTTTTTCAGGTTCCATTTATAGGAGGCGGTTTCTTCCTTTTTTTTTTTTTTTGTCAATGACAGGGTACCATTGCAAATATTTTTAATATTTAATACACAGCAAATTATCTATCCAACTTAAATAAAGAAATAACTCAGTTAGGAAAATAAAAACTGGAAAATTAAGATAGTACAGTTGTTCATATACAAATTACTTCTGTTTTCATTCAGAGCTCACTAGTTATGAGTGGTGTTGTGAAGCCAGGCTCACAAATATAAACAGTTTCACTCTGTCACTACATGTATACCTCATTACTCTTAGAACGACACTTTTATGTGTAGATTCATCTGTACATGCAGATGCACAGCAGCATATAGTGCAATAGTGAATCTCATCTAAAATGCTATTCTGGTTAATAAGACTGACCTGTTTGCTTAGTACCACAAAAAAGTCAATAGCTGAAGCAAAAGCTCATGAAATGTTAAAAAAAAATTCAGAAACATTGGGACTTTAAGTGAACACAATACTGGTCTGAACAAGGGTTTTCCCAGAATCAGAGGGCTGGTTGTCTAATTTCAAATAACTACGTCCCTGACAAAACTGGTACAATCATTTCCAAAGATTGAAGAGGAGGGAACCAAAGCAACTTCCTAAACAACCTTTGCCAGGAGCAGAGAATTTGCATTTAGGAAGAGAAGCCAAAGAAAATGTTCTTAGCTGTACTGATACACAGTGAAAAAAAAAATCACATCTTTGCATCAGAAAATGGAAAATAGATCACCCAAACTTGAGATTATTATTTTTTGTGTTTGTTACCAAGCAACGAGTCTCTGAGTTTAAAAGGGATATTCTATATAGAATGAACACAAAACACTCTCAAATACAGCAAACAAACTAGGTTATTGTGACGTAGTATCTTTATAGTTATGATTCTCACGACCTTTTGACAAATATTATCACAGAGTGGTATCACCTACCTGAAGTGGTTTGTCTCTAAGAAAAATGCAAACAAGGTTGTCAAAATTTTCACTAGCTGCCGGTTCATTCCTCCTGCTTTCTGTGATGGTTTGGAAATATCCCAGAAACGATTCCAGAGAGATGCAGGGAAAAAGTAAGCTGCTGCTGCCTAGATTTCCAAATTCAGCAGAAATTTAATTTTCTCGACAATCAGGAAGAGAAGGTCTGGATCTCTACAAAGTGGGGGTAAAAGAGAAGTGCCAGTCCTTGGAATCATGGTCAGGTCAAGCCTAGGCTCATCTCCAGCAGTCAGCACGAAAGAGATAAGGCATCAGACACAGTCGTTCCGACTTGCTTTTGGTGATGGAGGGAAAAAAAAAAAAAAAAACCCAAGCAAAAAGAAGAAAAGAAATTGAAAGAGAGGGTAAAAAATAGGAAAAGAAAGGAGGAGAAAACCCAACTATGCTAGTAGCATCAGGCAAAAGGGAACAGCGCTGAGAGCAGTTCTGTTGTCGATATGTTTTATTCCCCTTTCGCTGAGAATTAGTATTTATGAACGGTGGTGGGGCTACCGGGTCGCTCTGCTTTCCCCCTCTTTGGGCAGGGAAGCGTCGGCGTTGCCGGGGAGGGCGGGAGGGTGCGCGGGAGGGGGGCTGCGGGACGGCGGGAGCGCGGCGCTGGAGNATGGAGCTGCGCCCCTGCCCGCGGAGCTGCGCCCCTGCCCGCGGAGCTGAGCTCCTGCCCGCGGAGCTGAGCTCCTGCCCGCGGAGCTGAGCTGCCCATGGAGCTGCGCCCCTGCCCGCGGAGCTGCGCCCCTGCCCGCGGAGCTGAGCTCCTGCCCGCGGAGCTGAGCTCCTGCCCGCGGAGCTGAGCTGCCCATGGAGCTGCGCCCCTGCCCGCGGAGCTGCGCCCCTGCCCGCGGAGCTGAGCTCCTGCCCGCGGAGCTGAGCTCCTGCCCGCGGAGCTGAGCTGCCCATGGAGCTGCGCCCCTGCCCGCGGAGCTGCGCCCCTGCCCGCGGAGCTGAGCTCCTGCCCGCGGAGCTGAGCTCCTGCCCGCGGAGCTGAGCTGCCCATGGAGCTGCGCCCCTGCCCGCGGAGCTGCGCCCCTGCCCGCGGAGCTGAGCTCCTGCCCGCGGAGCTGAGCTCCTGCCCGCGGAGCTGAGCTGCCCATGGAGCTGCGCCCCTGCCCGCGGAGCTGCGCCCCTGCCCGCGGAGCTGAGCTCCTGCCCGCGGAGCTGAGCTCCTGCCCGCGGAGCTGAGCTGCCCATGGAGCTGCGCCCCTGCCCGCGGAGCTGCGCCCCTGCCCGCGGAGCTGAGCTCCTGCCCGCGGAGCTGAGCTCCTGCCCGCGGAGCTGAGCTGCCCATGGAGCTGCGCCCCTGCCCGCGGAGCTGCGCTCCTGTCCGCCCCCCTGTGCCCCTGCCCGCGGAGCTGCGCCCCTGCCCGCCGCCCTGCGCACCGCACCCACCCCGCAGAGGGGCGGCTGAGAGGGACCTCATCACCGTGCGGGAATATCGAAAGTGCGGGCGTCGAGGGGAAGGTACCGCGTTCTTGTCGCTGGTGCCAACCGCTAGGAGAGGCACCAGGCAGAAGCTGATGCACAAGTTCCACCTGAACGTGAAGAACTTTGCTTTCAGCAGTGTGGAAATCAATTCCTGCAGAGAAGTTGGGATTTTTACCCATCCTGCACTCCCAAAATAAAAGGAAGTATTGTTCTTTCTTCAGTTTTAGGGGTTTTTTTTAAGTCCAGCTGTATTCTCCTGCCACAGAACTAGTGCACCTGAACACTGCTTCACTTCCACTAGAGTATTTGCACACACACACATTTTTCATATCTCCAAGTAAAAACCCTACAGATTCATGACAAATTTTGTTACCATGTGTCTAGTCATCTTAAAAAAAAAAAAATGCTTCTGAGAAAGTGTAGTTGTGTTCACACATTAGCAAGAGATCAAAGCCACATACTGTTCATGAAATGAAACTCAGCTGTTGCATTCTGTTTGTTTATTTTAGTTTAATAAGGTAGGATGTATCTGAAAAAAATAGAAATGAAACAGAATATATAAAATAAAATATAGAAAACCATAGAATTGTTGTGGTTGGAAGGGACCTTAGATATCATCTAGTTCCAATCCCCCTGCCATGGGCATGGACACCTTCCACTAGACCAGGTTGCTCAAAGCTCCACCCAGCCTGACCTTGAACACATCCAGGAGTTGGGTGTCCACAACCTCTCTGGGCAACATTTTTCAGTACCTCACCACCCTCACAGTAAAGAGTTTCTTCCTAATATCTAAACCTGCCCTCTTTCAGTTTAAGGTCTATCAGTACATGTTCTTGTAAAATGTCCCTCTCCAGCTCTCTTGTAAGCTCCCTTTAGGAACTGGAAGGCACTATAAGTTCTCCCTGGATCCTTCTCTTCTTTGGGCTGAACAACCCCAACTCTCTCACAGGAGAGGTGCTCCATGCCTCTCATCATCTTTATGGCTCCCTCTGGACTTGCCCCAACAGGTCAATGTCCTTCTTGTTCAGGATGACCCCCTGAACCTGGACACAGCACTCCAAGAAGGGTCTTTCAAAGCAGAGGGGGAGAATCACCTCCCTCGATCTGCTGGTCACTCTGCTTTTGGTGCAGTACAGGATTTCTGTCCGGATTTCTGGGCTGCAAGCACACATTGCCAGCTCATGTCCAGCTTCCTCTCTACCAACACCACCAAGTCCTTTCCCCGAGGGCTGCTCTCAATCCATTCTCTGCTCAGCCGGTATTTGTGCTTGGGATTACCCTGATCCAGTGCAGGACCTTGTTCTTGGTCTTGCTGGACTTTACAAGTCCAGCAAGGTTCATGTGGCCCACCTCTCAAGCCTCTCAAGAGCCTTCTGGATGGCATGTCCCTTCAGCCTGTCCACCACAGCATACAGCTGAGTGTCATCCTTGGGCTCGTAGAGGATGCACTCCATCCCACCATCCATGTCGCTGTCAAAGATGTTAAAATCAACCTTATTAGTGATCCTTAGGCATGAATGCTAGATAATGCACAAAAGATTGAAATAACCAAAAGGGCAACCCAAAGTTGCAAATGTAAACTAAATTCCTTATTTCCTTAGCTGCTGAGTCTGTGTCAGTGACATAAATTAAGGTCCAGTAGAAGGAAGGGCACTGTATTTGCTTTTATTAAAACAATCAAAGTTTATCATTAGACACGTGGCACTTATGCTGAATCACTGCACTGTAACATCACCTAACCCCTTCAAAACACAGGTCTTCCCACTGTCATATTAAAGAAGAGAGGTTAAGTTATGTTTCTTATTGCAGTGTCTCATTCTGAGCAATAAAGCTCACAAAGCTGCATCTGGAAATAATGGAATACTGTTGAGTCAACAAAGGGGTGCATTTCAAAGTTCATGCCTGCTCCCATCTAGATAGGAACCCAGTAACAGTGCTGTATATTTTTACCTTAAGTTGAGATAAATGGAAAAATTGGAAAATATGATTTCTATCAGCTGCAGGAAAAATCTACGTCTCTTTAACCTACACTGCCACCTGCTTAAAAGTGTGGGGAATCTCAGAAGTGCTTGCAGAGTTTGTAATGCAGAAGTCACTGAGTACAGCAGATGTCTTTCCAATGAGTCTGTTAATATGGATTTTGTGACATGAAATGCTTTTAAAGACCTATAAATGTTCATTACCCTTCTTGGTAACTGCAAGTAACTGAACGTTTCCTTAAGTTTTCTAACTGTAGAAAACCTACTTAAAATTCTGCTTTCCAGGATTTAGCTGCTACTGGCCATTTTCTGCACTTCATGGCTTATTTGAAATGCTAAATAACTATATCTCTAAGCTAAATAAAAATTGCAGGAAGTTCTTCAAAGCATGCTTTCCTTAATTGATGTGGGCTTTTTAAAAACATGATGAGAGATGTCATTATGAAAATTTAAAGTATCTGCTCCACCATTCCTTACACCTCCAAATGTCTAGTCTTCAGTGAGATATTACTCAGCATGGTGGTTACATGGAAGTGCCAAGAAAAACTTAATTATTAAGGGTTGAAAACAGTGTGTTACTGATGCTTATTTAACTAACAGCAACAGTTATTCAAATAGTTTTCTGCTTGAAATTCTGGGGGTTCAAAGCAAATGTTTTCTCTAATTGTAGGGTTCCAGGTCAAGCTCCTATGTACACTGGGGATGAAGGGGATCAGATTTCAGTCTATCACCACTTTTTAATGAATTAACATGAGTGAAAAACTTCTTACTTTCAGCTATTCTTGCAACACAGTTTCTCCTTATCCTCCTCTCATAAAAAATGGAGAAGTTGTTTATAGTTGTTTAGAGTACTGTAAGTCTCCGAGCTGTCATTCATTCACAATGAAATAGTGTTTATTAAATGTGCACCCGATGGCAAGGCAGGATTCAGAGCTCTGCAGAGCAGGGGAACCACCTGGGAGCTCAGTTGCCTGGATGTACATGGCACTTTGTGGTGCTCCCCTCCTGTGCCAGAGCCAGAGCTGTGAGGAGTGGTGCCACTGACGAGCAGCAGGTTCTGGATGAACTTTGTAAGTTCAATTGCACAGATGGGATTCTTTTCAATGTCACTCATTTGTTATCTCCCACAACACATTTCTGACAGCAGAAGTGTTGCAAATGAATAGGAGTCAAAGATTCCCACCTGGGATTGGAGGGGAGGCTTGTATAATGGCATGGGGATGTGCACGAAGACAAGATGGAAATGTTTTCAGGTGAAAAGGCTAAATAACACATCCCTGTGGTTTCCCAGGCATATACAGAAGCTCAATAATCGTGCCAAAAATGGCATATTATTTCAAGTATGAGCTAATTCAGTCCAATTTCTCTATTCCACCTGAGTTTCTTAAGCACTAACTTACTGGGCAGGAAATAGGACAGAATTACCCTGTTTCCATGTAGATGGTTTTATAACAGTTAGTTGATGGAACATGATTTATGTTTGTTTGCACTGTTTATGCGTTTCTGAAAACCTAAGAAGTGGAAGAAATAAGGTCATACCTCTTTCTCAAGTTATGATAAATAAGGGATCCAGATGCATGCTTCTGAGAGAACAAGATCCATCACTTCAAATATGCAATTAGTGTCTATAAGAAGAGAAAATTCAATATAACTTTCAAAATGGTAAGTCAAATTATCATAATTGTTGGATGCTGGTTAACAATGACAAGTGTATTTCAATATAGTGCCAAATATAAATGAATTGAGAGTACAGTCTATGTAAAATGTTCAATTATAGTGAAGGCAAAAAAAGCCAAAACAAAAACCTGAAGGTAATCTAGTGTGACTGCATGTTGAGCTAAGGGTAAGAAACCAGCTGGCCTGGATTTTGAACCATACATAACTGTGTATGAAACATAACAAACTGTGTAAAGGATCAAACAATGTAATTAAATCCTGTTTCTTTTTAATTTTGGAAACTTTTTTAATAAGAAGTCTCTTTCAGTGTATGATAGTGATAGCCTTAGTTGTCAGGAAAAGGCAATAGCTAGATTTTCAGCTGTTCAATATGAAAACAAATGTTTTATTTAAAACATTTTTATATGCGACATTAACAGATGCAACAATGCATTTGTCATTTGTCAGCACAGCTCCATTTTGTATATATGCAAAATATTATCACATCCTTCCCTTTTTATTTTTTTTTTTCTTTTGGTTATTACTTGTCTTAGTATCCTTAGTATCTCTAAATTAAAATAAAACCTCCCACATAGAAATTCCTTATTTTACTATATTATGCCATTTTTCCTTTCAAATAGTAACAAAAAGAGCTGGAAAGAGAGCATAACAAATTTACTTTTAATGGAATTAAGTATTTTAAATATACTACTCATATTGAGTTTACGTCCTCTATCTGAATTTTGTTTTCTGAAATCTTGAATATATATTATATATTACATAAATAATAATTTATAATATATGCATGTATTTCTCTTTGTATTATAAAATGCCTTATAATATCAATTCCCAGTGTAATTTTTTATGCTGCAAATGTAAGAAATAAAGAATGAACTAAATCTCATTTGAAAATTTGTTTCCTCCATTAAAGGTCAGGTAAATTTAAAATTATTAAAAACAGTGTAAAATTATGTAGGGAACTACATCAGTTTCACCAGCTGGCTCAAGTAGATCCAGCTACTGAGTTTTAGATTCTTGATTTACATGATTTGTAACACTTTACTTCTCATGTGGTATGAATGGTGCCATTACAGAATACGGGAGCATTTCATACAAATAAAGTGAAAATATCTGGCATTTGGAATTTGATAGCATTGGAAATAAGAAGAAAACATGAATAAATGTTACTTATGTTTCAATCTGACTGTAGGAGAAGGCAGGAAGGTTAAAATGAGCAACTCATTCAGTCCTTGACCTTCAGCCCCAGTATGTGATTCATATTGGGAGGGGCTGCCAGACACTCAAACAGGAGAAAAAACAGTAGTCAGAAACAGCACAAAATTGTCTTATTTCCCCTTTCATATTTCCTCCTGGCAATTTAGATATGAATTGAATAATTCCTAGCACTTTGTGTCATTTATTGCTTAAATTCCTTAAAACAACATGTACCGTATATTGTATTGCAAGAAAGTATCCAAAGAGGACCCTTTCACACAAGGCAATCTAGTCACGATGAGAAAACCTGTCTTAAACATTTAACTGGTTTCTTGTTTCTTTAAAGCTCGTTGTGAAACCAGAACCTCCTTACTTGGAAATACTGGCTGGCTTAGAGCAAGGGATTCCAGTAGTCAGAGGTGATTCCAGACCCATTCCAGCAGGGCATTTCTCCCACCCTGCCCTGTGATACTTGAGTTCATGATAGCCAGGAGGCAAAGAAGGTGGCATGAATTGACAAGATAATGTCCATTACCTACCTTCATGTAGTGTCCAGGGACAGGGAAAACAGAAAATTACCTTATTTGCTTCTGCAACTTACATCCAAAATAGAGTTAAATGAGTTGTGAGATAAGTTCTTGTTCCTCTGAGTGAGTCTGGGCTTTGGATCACCACCCTTAGATCATCATTGCTGCAGGAAAACAGATTAGACTCTTGTTTTGATCGCACTTGAATGGAAACATCAGTTACGATTTCTACAAACACATCATGTGCAAATTGAGATCACAGAGTGGGGCCACTCAAAAGGAAAATCAGTGATTTGAACTAGGTTATGTTTACATTTTCTGTATATGAACCTGTATACAACAACTTTATTGAAAATATATGCTATTACCCACCTCCTTTGTTTACTTTCTCTGAAGTGAATACAGCTATGAGAGACATTATTTTCACAGAAAATTAACATGCCATTCATTTCTTAGAATTTAGTAGCAAAAATTAAATGTCTGACCAGCATTAATTTATCTTTAATATTTAATTTCTTTAAGTTCTGACAGAAAGAGCAGCAAGAAGAAACTATGCAAGAGTTTTATCTAATGTATGTCTGATAGGTTAACTAACAAGGAGCTCTGCTATATTGAGATGATTTATCTGGTGAACATTTCCTTCCTATATATATGTATAAATACATGAAAGTTCCACCACACTTCTCGATTTCATTTGCAGTAATTATTTTGTGCCAGCTGTTATACGTTAACCTGATGGCTAAAATATCTTACTTCTACTGTAGATTAGCTACTTCAGCAGACAGCAGAATTGTATAGTAACAATGACTAATGCTGTGCATAGTAATCAGTTTAATCATGTCTTCCCTTAATGCTTGTAAGCTGAATTTGCTTCTGTTCTCATAGTATTATTTTGTAAATTTTGGTCTTTGATATTTAATCAAGTATTCATTCTTCCTGCCTTGCAACAAAACAATTTTTTTACCCCATTTAATGCTTATCAAGCTTACTCAAAATAACATTTTTAAACAGATTTTACAATATGGTATCTGATCTACCCATAAGAAAGCTGTGATCTTGAGTGGTATAATAATGCATGCGGACCAAAGAAAAGCTGTAAAGCTTGATTTATTTATAAATGGATTACAGGAGTTTTTTTAAATTGATCTTTAAATTTTATATGCCTGCTGAAGAGCATAATGAAAATAATCATGACACAAAACATAGATGTTTTAGATAATCATGTGTGCTCTGCTTGTGCTGATTCTACCTTGTCAGGGTTAGCTACTCTCTAACAACTCCAAAATGTAGACACATATTCATATCAGTACTGTTAACATATGTAAAAGCCTGACATAACAGAAAGGGGAAAAATACTTTATCCCAGGTGATATTTGGGACACTTACCTGTAGCATAAGAACTACTATAGCATGGAGTATGCTATAAAGTATCAGCATCACAAGACAAATACCGATGTGGGCTCTGAAAACTTCATTTTATGATTTTCCATGCCATAGAAGTGTCTGGTTTCTATTTTTCTCCCTTGTGTTTACTAGAGAGGAGTATCAAGAGCAAATGTGTGAATGTGTGGGTGCATAAATTCTTTGCCTGTATCTTTTCCATGGTTCTTCTTACTAGGAGGGGAAGTGTAATTTCTACCTCAGCTGACAATCTCTTTGCTTTCTGTGGTGCAGCGTGGAGAGGGAGGGATCTCAGGTTCTGCATTCTAGTGACTCACTGCTGGCTCTGCAGGTGCCTGGTAGCTGGCAGAATTGGGGTATTCCTGTGATCTTGAGTCTGTTGAACTTCAAAAGCAGAGAAAAGACCTAGCAATGCACTGAGTGCAGCCTCACAGTCTGCATGTTTCTGGTATGCATGTTCATAGTTGGCTTTCTCTGTGAATATTTTCTAGGAATAGAAATACCTGCAAGGTATTGTCTAAGTCATTAGCAATATTAGAGCTGTGATTGTTTCTTAACTTTAGAACATGTGTTTGCTTATGCCAATAAGGCATGCTGTGGAAGGATCAGCTTCTTGGGACCTAGAGGAATTAAAATTCTGCTGAGGTATGTCTCAGTCCCCTGTAAGGCTGTGTGAGATCCAAAGAAGAATAGTGTTACAGAAAGAGGTGATTTATTTGTAAATATATCGAGCAACATTAGCATGCTATGTCATTTTATATAAAAAGACTTTCTTGGATTCTTTCTAGCATATACTGAATAATAGACAGCAGTAGAAAAAAATGCATAAACCAGTATTTAAAACATGGTGAAGAAAATATTTTTATTCAAGAAGTGGCATACAATCATATAGTTAAAGGCTATTACATAATGCATTGGTCATTGTGGGGTAAAATGAAGATTGCCCATGCATTTCCTGAAAGGCTTAGCAATGCAGGTCTATATTCTCTCACCTTGCTTTTTATATTGAAGTTTTGTTATTCCAATGGTTTAAATGATTTTCTCATATCTAGTGATATTCAGTGACAAAACCAGTACTAAGTAACAGAGAGCTACAGTAAAGATTTTTTTACAAAACATATATATTAGCTACTCTCTTTTCTCTTTGGAGAGTAATTAAAAAACAAGTTTCTATTAAACATTTTACCAATATTAATCCTAGTGGATTCCTGCCCTGGCAGGAATTTGACTAATGCTTATTAACCCACTGCATCGAACAGTGGCCTATAGAACTGTTGTAATAAGATTTTATGAAGAGTTACCAATTTAAAATTTCATTCCTTCCCAGTGCATGTACATAATTACTATCGACACCAGTGTGAGTTACGGATTCATTACACAGAACGCACTGAGAGGAGAGAAAGGCTCCTACAGAGAATGTGGATCTGTTCATATCTATCTCTCAATTGTTTACACTCTAGGGAATAAGTAAAGGTCATTCTCCCAGGCTTTTCTCCTTTCCTGCCAAAGTATGAGCCAAATTAAAGTCAATTGGAGTTTCATTGGAGCTTTCAGACATCGTAAGAATTCAGCTTGTTAAGCAGGTTTATTTCAAAGATTTATAAACAACCTCTCCCCCACCCCCCAAAAACCCAAACCTTAAACAAACAAACAAAAAAAAAAAGCCTGCTTTGTAAAGCAATAAAAGCTTCAGTAAAAGCTGCTTATGCCAAGGTTTCAGTCTAAACTAGTTATAGTTAGGTACATGCTGGCTCTTCTAAAATCATCTGGGTGATGGTGTACCTTAACAATAGCTCTTAGAATCTCCTATTCATAAAGGAATATATATTTTTCAAAATTGGAGTGATCAGGTTTTGCTGCTTCAATAATTATTACTATATAATAGACGACAAAAAGAAAATAAAATAACAAACCCAGTGCCTTCCTAACAACATAATCTAAAAATATTAAAGTTGTCTTGCAGCTGTTGATCTCTATGTTAGAAAAAGACAAGAACAGCCCAGATGTTTTGAAAGAAAGATATTAACCACCTACTAGTTAAATTTATGTTGTTGTGGAACTAATCCTGTTAGCAAGCTAAAGGTTGACACCAATAGAGAAAGACAGCCTTCATATTGATTTAAGCAAATACAGATCCAGGAGCATTCATCACCCAAAGCATAGCTACAGAGCCTTGGTGATACACTTAGACTGTTTCCATGATCCAGTTAGAGACATAGGGACCCTGGACTTCCAGCACCTTCAATCTTTGTCCTTTCTCTTAAACATGAGGTCTTCCAAGTTAAAACATGCAATCTTCTGTCTAATGTTGAGTGACTCAGTCACATGACCTCTACAGTACTTTAAAACCATGGGAAAATACCTTTAGAATAATACCAACCAAACCCTACAAATTATGGTTTTGTTAATGACACTGAGAAGGAGGCGCCATTAAAAAAATTACTGACCCTGCATACTTCTTTGTTTGTTTGCTTGTTTGTTTGTTTGTTTTAAGGAAAAGCCTCCCCATAACATGAATAAAAGATCCAGTACAGTGTGGAATGTCCTCTAAATCAGATCTGGAAAAACAGGATTCAGAAAAGGTTTGAAGCTTGTGAAACTTTACTGAAACTCAGAAAACAAAAAGCTATCACCCAGGAAAAAGTAGCAGTTCTCCTGCATCCTCTAATCTCTCTCTGCTGGTGCAAGCCAAGGCAGCTCTTGTGCCTGGCTGCCAGATCTGATGTTTCAACAATTCTTCAGCACTTCTAACTCTGACCTCTTGGATGCCAACCAAAAATTTTTTAGGAGAGGTGTCAAGAAAAAGAGTATTTATACTATAAATGCAGGGGAAATGCTGCAATCACAGCAAATGTGCAGCTATTCCATAGCATCTCCTAGAAGAGATCTTGGAGCAGAAGACAATGAATGTGTCAATTTCCCTGGTATTTAAGGTCAGAATTGCAATTCACTTGCATGTGAAACTTTTGAGCATCTGAAGGCAGACTTCTAAAAGACCTTCAGATAGTTCAATTGAGCATCAGCTTGCCTTAGCTGTCCCACCTGTTTCATTGCAAACAGTGAATTTCAGCTGTGTCTCCTGAATCCTCATGCACTCCAAGATACAGAAAGCTCAACCCAAGGTGCATGTGTTCCTACTGTTTCAGAGCTGTGGACCTGGAAATTCACAGTATGTATTGAGAAACAATTGGTGTGTTTGAATTAACCAAAAGCTCATGTGTTTCAGTTTACTCTTGACTCCTTCATCTTCTAAAAAAAAATTTGCTAGGGTGCTGAGGTCTTCCTTTTGGCAGTATGATTATTTGGAATCTTAATTTGGGCATATCCTTTGGTATCAGTTGCTGGGATAACACAAAGTAACTGGAACATGCCACAAACCTAAGATAAATGGTAATCAGTGTATTATTAATTAATCACATTCCCTCTTGTGCTTAACCCAGAAGGATAATCAAATGTGCTTCAGGCCAAACTGAAGTGTGATATACTGTACCAAGTGTGGTAAGTTGCTTGCAGACTTTTAAAAATTTAGATTAATTTATAGAGTGGACCTAAATAATTCCTTTAGAGTACGAATGATGATGTTTATTCAACCTGTTTTGAGTATTTGAATGTTTATTGTGTATCACTGATATTGCTGTTTGTAAAGAAGCAGTGCAGAGACTTGAAAAGATTTATTTGGAGTATACTCTGAGCACATCCTTCTGTTACGTTGCTACCTAACTTTGTCTGGAAAAGGAGACTACCCTCAATTAATGAGGAAACATTTACACAGTTGAATTTACTAACATATTCTTAACATATTCCTTATCTAGCTCATGAATCAGTATTGCCTTTTTTTTTTCCTTCTTTTTTTCCCAGAACTACTGATAGGAATATATTTTATATTCACTTAGTTTTGGGTTTTTTAATCTAAATTCACTTCCATGACCTGCACCACTGATTTCCATATGTCTTCATACAGAACTCATATTGGTATCAAGAGGAATTTTGTATATTTAAGACATGAGTTACTTCCTAGTGCAATCAAAACAAGTGTCTTTTCTGACTTCAATTAGAACTCAAGTTCATTAGGAAAAGATGAAAAAATATGTGAAGAAAGCAAAGGGAGAATTCAGGTCTTTGATGAATTTTTTGTACAATTTCTTTTGAAGCAGATTTTTGTAAATATCTGTGAATAAGACTACTAGTCTTTTCCATTTAGCAAACATCAACTTTTTTGTTCTATATTTTCTTTAGAGCAGTATTTCTTAATTTAATTTCCTTTCTTGTGATGAAACATTACTCATGATGTCTTGACCCTTCACAACAAATTCACATAGAAGTGTAGTCCTTCCACATTATTTATTTGTTTTCATTTTTTTAACACAAGTCCTCAAAGTAGCTTCCCACTTATTCATATGCTAGACACTGCTTCTGTCCCACAAAAAGCACTGTTCCCTCAATAATCTTCACAGGAAAGATCATCTAATTCCTGTGTAGCTGTGAATTTCATCAAGGGCTTCCTGCTCATTACAAAATTTAGGACATTGCTGAAATGCTGTGTCACTTCATGATCTAAACAGGTGACAAGTATCTGTAATAAGAAATGCCCCCTTTCCCAATACAGAGCTATAACATTGCTCCCCATGGAAACAAATCTAGGCTTAGTCCACAATATAAATAGCTTAAAAGGAAGATGGTGTTCAAGCTAGAAGGGAGCAATCCTATATGGATAAACAAGGGAGTATAATTTATGTGTGGGATGCTGTTTGGATCTGGGTAAAGATCTGTAAGTATTATCCAGATTATATCATTACTAAATCTGATGAACACAGTCAGATTGCAGAGCAGTATTTCTGGTTCATCAGTGCAATACTTTTCCAATAGAAATCTTGTTTCAGAACAGCTGCTTGGGAACACTGAAAAATCCAAATCTCCCATGTGATATCTCAGTGACATTTGCAGTACTTTGAAATAGGGGAGGGTCTTATAATTACTAATAGTACTTTATCAACATTTGTACCATCCATCAAATAATTTTTTGTTTGGCTTCTCATCATACCTGTAGAACAATGAGGTTAACCTGATGTCCTTTACACCTGTTTTTCATTGAAGTGTGGTAGGAAATGAAGATGCAGAAAGAAAAAATTACCATAACCATCTAACAAGGGACAGATAAATGAATAGCTACAGATAATGTTTAATGGAAGATGTTAGTAGAACATTGAGTGGAAACTCCACGAACAAATGGAATTTCTAATCTAATTATTAAAAACATCCATTTAATTTGCACCGTACTTTAAATAGTAGTATGATACTTATGTATTAAAGTTTTAATTTCTCAAATAATGAACTTTTTTTTTTAATTAGAAGAGCAGATATCTTGCTTTTTTATTTTTATTTTCTGCTGTGCCATGCATTCTACAAGATGTATCCACATATTTATTCAGCTTATGACTTTGCCACATTTTCTTTTTCAAAACACTGACTTTGACACCCAGTGCTGTTCTTGGTCAGTAAGTGGAATCAAGCAGTGAAATCGTGAGGGAGAAAATGACTGGCTTGCTGAGATGTTTCAGACCATTCCCTGCCTGCAGACCAGTCCATTACCCCTCTAAGGTCCTCCTTGTGTCTGTGAGCAGCTTCCTCCTGGGCCCTGTCTTTCCTATCCTGCCTCCCCAGTTACAGTTCACAGTTCTTTTCCCAGTAACAACCACTGTTAGTTCTTTTCCCAGTAACAAACACTCTGCTCATGTGTATAGTCAGGGTCAGATATCATATAGTCTTCCTTTTATCTGGATTTAGTCGTGGTGTAGTGACTGGATGCTTAATGTTGCAGGAAAAACTAATTACTACAACTGATTATATGAAAGAATTGAAACAGCCATCAATCAACAGGCAAAAATAGCAGGGAAAAAAAAAAGAGTAGTCTGCACCAGATTTTGAATCAAACAGCTTGAAATGATCAATAAAGTTATTTCTGTGTGGAAAGAAAATAAACCTCCCTAATACAAACTGAACTGTAGCTGTAAGTGCTAAGCATTTTCTTATTTGATGCTAAGCCCTGGAAGTTATCTTGTCCATATTGCTGGCATAAGTATGTGAAAATGCCAACATTGTGACACATCTGTTCAGACTTGAATTGAATTGTGCCTTTATACCCACAGGAGACTGCAAGATCTTTGTCATCTATGTCTCCTTGTGTTAATGACTCCACAATTATAGTCCACAGTCCACTGGTGTCTGTGAAATGGTCAAAAAACATATTTTCAGTTAAAAGTTTGAGATAAAGAATGGCCAGTAGTCCATGAAAAGCCATGAAAGTTGTCAGTAATTTACTAAAGGATGCTGAGAATCACTGTTATAGACAAATTATGAGATGAATGGGAAGCTTTGCTTTTGCCTTGAGTTTAGTAGGAGGTGCACAGAGCCAACACTCCTGACATTTGATGGCTTTCCTGCTCTCCTTAACTCCAGCTTCTTTCATCTGTATACCTTCAAAACAGTAAGTACCTGAACCTAAAATTGCATGACATGTCTCATTTAGCTTAATAGTCACATTTTGTGTCCTTCAGTTGTTTAAATCAGCAATAGCTCTGCACCTTTCAGACCAGGATTCATTGGATGTGCCCCATTCTGCCACAGATCTTTTGCAGACTGGCCTCACAATTCTCCCTGGTCTCAGTTTTCTTCATGCAGGAAAACATCCAATTACTACTAATTTGATGGATTTGAAGGATGATATCTCACTGTTTTTTTACTGTAGTTTGAGATACAAAGAACTAAAAAATGCTTCCATAAGGCATCATTATTTTATGTAATCTGAATTTATCCAGGCTGTGCATAGTACTCCTGAGGCATTCCTAGAAGCATTCATTTAGGTGACAGTGTTTTGTGGGTATGGAAGGCAGCATTCCAAAGCTACCTCATTATTTCTAGATGTCCCTCAGAATACTACTGTTAACAATTTCATTTCATTGCACAGAGCACAGGACTGAAATTACAACATAAATAGTACTGTAGCTAATAAGGAACCAACCAACTACAGGAACTCCACTTTTGTTTTTTTAACTCCTTTGCAATGAGTAGGAAATTTAATGCAGACTGATGCTCTTTCTGATAACAGATGACAAAGCAACACAAAGGTTTTGCAATAATTAACTGAAAATACATGCCAAGGTATTATTACTTGTCTGTAAGTATTCATTGCTTCCTTTCAGAAGAGGTCATATATTTCTCTAGCAAAGGGAGCATTTAGGAGAGTCCATATTCACATTTTCTTGTGAAATACATCCCTTCTGAGTACCAGAGCATTACAGCCAGTGTTCTCCTATAACTTTTGTTCCTTGTTGTAGAGAGCTGTATCTCACCAAAAGACATAATTATAGCAATGTGATAGTTGAAATATGTTTGAGAACACTTAGACTGAGGATCATGCTTTAAAATGTTTACAGCTGAAGCTGAGTCACTGATATTATGCTGATTTTAAAGTGGCAAAATTGTACTGTGATCTACTAAGGGGAGGGTCATTGCTAAAACATTTCCAATAATCTCAGTTCTACTCAGCACTGGAAAGATCTCATCTCTAGAGTTAGGTCTAGGTTGGTGCTTTGTTTTCCTGAGATTTTTGGACTCATTAGAGAAGGTTCAAGGGGAATAACAAAAATGCTTAGATGTCTACATGCCCTATGGACTGAAAAAATCTGGGTTGCTTAGTCTAGGGAAAATGACCCCAAGGTGATGTACAGCTGGCTTCAGCTGGAGAAAAGGTAGCTGCAAAACAAATGATTAATGAACTCTTCTTTGCCAGCACTGAGGTTAGGGCAAATATAATCAGCTTAAATTACATCAGGAGAGATTTTGATTTGATGTCAAGGAAAAGTTCCAAATAGTAAGAATTTCTGGATGCTGGAACAGATTTCTGGGAGACTGTAAAAATAAATGTCTATGCACAAAGAAAATTCCCAGTACTTCAGCCCTGAGAAAAAAGAACAACTGAGAACAGATGACATTGAACTGGGAGAGGAGGGACTAAATGGCCTCCTGAAATCTTGTGCAGAGCACTTTTCTGTGCTTTTTATGTTATAAAAATACACCTATGGAGTCAAAGAGTAGGTGGCTTTGTAAGAGATCTCTGAAGGTCATCTGGTCCCATTCACTTGCTCAAACAATGCCAATTTATATTGCAACTGCCCTGTTTGGTCAGGCCCCTTGAGTCCTATTTTTTTCTCATTGCTTGAAGAGGAATGGTTCCATCATGGTTTGTGTAGTTTTTTTCTGTAATTAATATTCTATCTCCTCCATCTTTCATCTGGTAATCTTAGCAACTCAAAACTTTGTGTGTCCTTATGTACTGGCATACCCATGAAAAGGACAGTTGTCTTTCACAATCCATGCACATGAGTTAAGGCTTCAGATTCCTGAGTCTGGAGCAACAGCAATGGACAATATTTCAGATGGAGATAGAAAAACTATCAAAGTCCCATCAAGAGGGTAGTTTGAATCCCATAATGTGTGTGGAAGCAGTGCTTGAAATCAGCATACTTCTGGAAAATTTTTTTTCTGAATGTTTCTTGCAATTTTCATGTCTTGAAAGAAAGAGGTTTGAAGACCAGAGCTGCAAGGAGCAGTTCCAGCAATCAGTGAACTGCTCTTCCTAGAAACATCCATTGCTTGATTAACAGGAATAGCTGAGGAGAGACAGATTATGCTGAATTTCAAGCATTGCTCAGCTCTACAAACACCAGACAGAAAGCACTCTGAAAACACCTCTTATAATTTCCCCTATTTAAAGTGTTAAATATCTCTAAAGCTATACGAGATAACACATTTAATTTTAGCTGCATAATATTCCTCCACAAATGCATCTATTATCTGCAACTATTTGTTTCACCAAACTAAATGGTCAGTTAAATTGGACTCTGGAACTTCAGAGCACAATGATATGCATAGCTACCATCCAGTAGCCAAAAGGCTTCCTCAAAGCCTTCCCATGCCTTTTCAAAAACCTCTGTAATGTAATTACTAACACCACAGAAAGTAAATGTTTAGTTGTGGGAATGCTCAAATTTTCACAGACAGCAACAAATATATGAGAATGGTTTCTAGCTTTTTGTGTTAAAAATTAGCTGGGTTAGGAATTGAAACTTGCTGTCTTACTTCTCACCTTGAGGAACATAGTGACCTGATTTACAGTATGAAAGCAAAAGTCACCCACCATTGCCTTCCCTGCAACTTTGAGACACTTAGCACTTTTGGGACTCAGCATAAACCAAGTTAGTCCTGCAACATGTTTGTCCTTAGACAGTGCTCAGGCAATAGCCTCCATTCTTAAGATTTGGAACTAAACACTGTTACAGAATGCTTTGAAATCTTCATCATTATATTTGGGTATAGACAAGATAAATATCAGTAAAGAATGATGAAATGTGAAAACTTTCTCCCTGTTATTTGGGACAGGGATTGGACTTCCTGCCCTTCAAATATTTTATGATATTCCCAAAACCAATAGATTTACATAATCTGGTATTTGCTTCCTTTGTCTCATAGGAAAAAAAAATAGGTTATTACAGAGTTTTCAGATTTCTAATTTAATGTGTATTCTTGGGGTAGCTCTTCAAAGTATTCTACCATTAATATTGTACCTTTTACAGAATTATAATATACTCCCAAAGAGACAGAATCACTTTGAATGCACTTACTTCTAATTTGCAGAACACTGAATTTAGGAAGAACAGTTTTAGTATTTTTAAGAAACTGGAGGTATGCCAACATTACTGCTACTAAGATTTTTGTTCCTAATTACAATGTTTAACATGGTTAATTTCATAGCAGTCGTGGGATTTTACAATAGTTTGTAATATACTGTGAACCTACACTTCCAAATTATATCAGAAGTGATAATTGCATTGTACCATCCTACAATAATGGTCCAATTAACCTATCATACTCTCCTCCTGTAAATCCCATTTTGATGCTGTAGATTTGTCTAGTTAAATTTAAAAAAAATAGGTAAGAAAATATCTTCACTCTAAGAATTAAATAAATAGATATTCTATGACAGAGAGAGCATTATATCCTAAATAATTTTTTTTCCCTACAATCTGTGTTGTCCAAAGAAGGGTACCCTGGGGCATTCTGGAATATCACCAATAAAATTCTATCTGTGATGAAGATGAAGTAACCAAACAGAGGAGTCTTGGAGTCTTGATAGCAGCCTTCCTCTATTAGTCTGAGGCTGGTACTGAAAAATACATCTTGGTTTTCTATACCTGACATAAACATCCTGATTCTGAGTTTCAGTTCCTCCTACTGAAAGTTGATTTCTGTAGACCAATTTCTTGGTATTTTCCCATTTTCCCACAATGTATTTCCCTTTTGGGATTTCTGAAGTGCACTTGTATTTCAAATGAACTTACACTAACATCGAGTTCCCACAATCTGCCAGAAACAGTGAATTGTTCAGCGTGGGCTACCATGAGGCTGCTCTTTGCCAGTGCTCCCACGTTCATTTATGGCTATGCCTAAAGGAGAGTTTGTGGAGCATATCCCCTTGCTTAACACCACCTTGGCTTTTCCCTCAGGAACCTGGTCTTACACCCATCTTAGAGTTCCTGTAGGTAAAGAGAAGAGGAATGTCTATTCCAGTGGACAAACAGTGGACTTCTCTGAGAGAAGCAGAACAATTCAGTTCTTCAGGAAAAAATGGATCTGTGTTTATATAAAGCCCCTTCACAGTGAGGAAATCACAACAGACAAATATCCATACAGTGTGGCACAAGAGTACTGGGGAGAAGGAGTGGTGACTTTAGTGTCCTTTCTGTGAATTCCCCTCCTCAGTTCACTTCAAGGCTAAACTTAAATCTATCCTGCTGGGCTTCACTCCTACAGCTATTATAACTGCTATGGTGCAATCCACCACTATGTCCATGAGTGAGATGGATTCAGGGAAAGGCTTCAAAAGAATTGATTCTTTTTCCAAAAAGCAGCTGCTGGAAGGAACTTATCCTCCTGCTGGTGGGAGGCTGAGGTTGACTTTCAGTAGAACCAGCTTTTTTAATAAGCCTTAATACAAGTGTGGATCTTCAGAACTTAGTTGAGGGTGATTTTTTTTTTCCTATGATGAAACTTTGTGGAACTGCAGGAACTGTAACTTATAAATAATTTTCATTAAAAGGGTGAGAAATCATTCAGGGAAGAGGAATACTTCTACTAAGGCAGAATAATGAAAAGTGAAACTGGAATGCACTGGAACTATTTTGGCAAATATTTAAGAGGAAGTAGTCAAGAATTAAGGATCACTCAAAGATAAGTCAATTAAGCTATTGTCCCAGAAAAAAGTATTTAAAAACCAAAAAAAGGGTGGCATTTATGCTTTACAAATACATATTGATTTGAAACGTGGAAAAATGTTTTCTACAAAATAGAAATGAAACACTTGTTTTTTCTCATTACTGTCACTAAGCAATATCTAAAGTCAAGTTCACAGAGTATAATTGGCAGATTTCCATTTATGCCAGTTTCTTGTTTCCTTCACATTTCTGTTTCTGGTATCAGAAAAAAAGAAGTGTTAATTAACCTTAGCAGCAAAGCAATGTAAGACTATGCTCTAAATTCAGAATGTCATCTGACAGGAGGCTGCAATCTGTAATGCTGGCCTGCCAATTAAACAGGACAAGACAGGGAAAGAGGGCAGAAGATCTTCATGTTGTTTCCTTGAACCAAAAAGATCAACAACTCAGTCAGTCAGAAATAATTACCTGCATTACTCTCTGCAATTACTTTTAATGGGACTGAGATAATATCTGCATGCTGTGCCTGTGCAGTGCTTCTGAGCCAGAGAGATGAAATAGGGCTTGTTCAACTTTTTGAAAGAAGTGAATCAAGGAGGGATCTTTCACTGAAAAATTATGGGTGTGTTTCACAAAGAAATGCACAGAACCATGATGTTCTGTGTGTTGTCTGGAAACTGACACAACACACTTCTGAAATGGGGCAGAGTTATTGGGTTTGGATAACAACAGCAATGCTATCCATGGGCTAGCAAAATAAAACTTGAAGAGCTGCCTTTCCATGGAGGGGAAATTTCAATTCCAGTGAGAACTGGCAAGGACCTGTATGGTTTGTGGTTTTTTGCAGGGGATGTTTATGAGAACGGATCTTCCTTGATCCCCTTAGAGTTTAAAAATCTGTGGTTTTTTTCATATCTTGTTAGCTTTTTATGTGTTTTTCATAAGCAGTTGATGTTTGCTTGTTTGTCAAAGATCATATTAATCAAAAAATGGAAAAATAACGTTTCTAGGAAAATGGTCCCAAAATTCGAATGGTATTTTCAATATGTAGAGTCAAGAATGATTGGGGTATGTGAGACATTTTGTTTGTTTATTTGTTTGTTGTAAATAACTGTGTAATTATAAGTCCATTAATTTATCAAATTAAATACAGAATAATTAAATTTTAACAGCAAGCTAGAAAAGATGATAAACACCACAGGCCTCCTTAGTTTTCCAGTAATTAAAGTTTCACATACACAAACAAAAATTTATGAAAATGCACATGCACAAAAGGTTATGATTATGGATGGCATACTTCTCCATTAATTAAATAAAATCATCATCATGAATTTCAATGGATTTTTTTTTTTTTAGGTATTTTCTTTTTTATTCTACCAAAGTCTTCTTGCATAGAGAGTCTTCTGCTTGTTGTCAAAATCATCTCATGATTTTTTTAATAAATAACACAATAATAAATAACAAAAATGGGGTTTGTGCCATTAATGAGTAGAATTTCAGTTCTGAAGCTGCAGACTACTAGTTTCAGTTCTATAGGGATAAGTTACCCCAAGAAACTTTTAAAAATCCCATTTACTGACCAATGATGTGCTCTCTTCTCTCAAGGGTTTTCTCCACTTACTGCCAGAACCCAATTCTTCCACTCTCCACCACTCTTGAAAGAACCTATTTAATTCGTTTGGGAAAGGTATTCAGAGTACACACAGTCTGCATAAGAGATGTGCATTGAATTTAAGATTTCTACCAGAAAAAGTCACCCCTTTTACAGTTTGACTACTGCCAAAGACAAATTCTGCATTTCATTATCACGACCCTATCTCCAGATTCATATTAAAGGTATGAAGAGAAAAAATTTGCTGTACATTAACTAGAAATAAATGCCTTCTGGCATCCATATGACCAGTCCAATACTTATGTTTCAGAAACAATTTGTTCACATGTTTTGCATGGGCAAGGAAGCATGAAATGACTTGTCCCTAACATCATAGCAAAGACAGGAGAGTTCACAGCTTATGCTGGATCTATCATCTGTATTTCTAATAGCTGAATTCCAATGCCATCAACTCTTCCTCTAAAATTATTTAGAATTGCCTGCAAACACTTGTAGGTTTTTTTCTCACTCTTAATACAAAGGTGGACATTCTGCTTAATACAATTTCCAAGTTTGAAGTGCCATGGTGTTTCTATAGTCACTAGGATGCCATCCAAGTAATTCTGTGTAGCAGCTGCTCTATATGATTTTTTTAAAAAATACATTGCTGAATTCTTGCATTGCAGGACAAGTTACACTGGTATAATGCTGTCAATAACTAATAGCAAGGCAAGGTGACCAGCCAGCACCATCTTCTGGTAAACAAGGACTGAGCTTGGTGAGCCCCTGCCCTCCTGTGATGAGCTGAGGGAAGGAGGCATTGATCCATGTCTGAGGAAAGATTAATTGCTATTTTTTAATCCTCATAAATGTGTGCATTGCCATCTGTTTTCACAGCAGCACACATGTAACAGGGAAGATTATCCCTTCATTTTCTATCCATCTCCATGCACCTCTGTTTCACAGAGGCTGTTCCTTTGGAAGCTTTTGGGGGCTTTTGTGTGGATTGTGAAACCACTCTGCTTCTAGACTTTTGGACTCAGCATTGTTAGCAGAGCTTGGTCCTTAGGTGGGCACAGACATTTGCTCAATGAGCAGATTCCTGCTGACCGAGCATGCTGAGACCAGCTGGGGTAGCAGGCTCCTGTAAAACTCCAGACCCCCACCTACCCTTCCCCCTGATGCTCCCGTGCCTGCTGCCAGTGCCCAGCAGCTGGCAGAGCATCCCAGGAGAGTATCCAGCAGCCTGATACAGTCTCTGGGCACACCCAGCTCCCCTCAGGTGGAGAGCTGTGCTCAGCCCCTCAGGGTTGCACTCACTGCAGTAGTAGCACCAATCTGTCAAAGCATGCTCAAGGTGCTGCCTTTTGTACCATACTTCAGGCATAAAAATGCAAAGAATACGGCATTTTCTGTCTTACTGTATCACTGATAAATGAACAGGGGTGACCAATCTTTGAAATGAAGAGCAGAGATTGCACATTTCTTTAGAGAACTGAAAAACTGCACTCGCATCAAAGAATGAAGTATCATTAGTACTGAGATCTTCTATTAAAAACCCCAGATGGTGTGGCAAACTCTTTGTCAGTTATGCTTTTGCTCTGGCTAGCTGAGAAACAGATGAAATTGCACATTTAATGATATTTCATTTTTCAAACCACGGTTTTATGATTTGGGGTTTTTTAGGCTTGTAACAGACTCTGCTATTCTTTTTATCTACAACAGTAAATAAGGAGTTTTTTGTTTTGCTATACCTAGAGGTCTCATGAGCTTAATAAATAGAAAAATATCTCTAGTGTTGAAATAAAAGCAGCAAACTTTCTATGTCTCATCATATCCAGGTACTTTAAGTTAGCTGATCCCACCTTGAAGAGATGAGGTTTATTTGCAATTAAATTAAATGAAAGAGAAGATAAAACCCAACAGCAGACAGGCCTTCAATTTGTATGTGTCTCAAGTAAGAATCACAGAATCAATCTTTAGGTTGGAAAAGACCTTTGAGATCATCAAGTCCAACCTATGACCCAACACCACCCTATCAACCAGACCATGGCACTGAGTGCCAGTGTCATGTCCAGTCTTTTGTCAAACACTCTCAGGTGGAGGTGACTCCACCTTCTCCCTGGGCAGCCCACTCCAGTGTCCAGTCCCTCCTTCTGTGAAGAAATTTTCCTAATGTCCAACTTAAACCTCCCCTGGTGCAGCTTAAGTCTATGTCCTCTTGTCTTATTCCTTGTTTTGCTTTGCTTGTGTACACAGCTGTGTACACAGCTTTTGCTTTCCCTATTAAACTGTCTTTATCTCAAACAATGAGTTTTCTAACTTTTCTGTTCCTCTCTCCCATCCTGCTGGGAAATGAGTGAGAGATTGTGTGGTATTTAGTTGATTACTGGGGTTAAGCCATGACACTTGGAAAAACATTTTTAAAACATTTACAACTCTCAACACACTCTGTTACTCATACTGCATTTGATGGCCACAGGTGCAAGGAGCAGCAGTCAGCAGCAAAGTGCATCAGGGAAGGCCACATTTAGAATTTTTAGGTGAGAAGAACAAAGGACCCTTTAGCCCAAACTATACTCTAACCTGACCTTTGCATATTTGGTACTCTCTCTTCAATCTGTTTTCTGTTTAGCTGTTAACTTAGCTTGAAAAAATTAATCTTAACAGAAAATTTTGCTACTTTTCATTACGTACTAAATCTGAACCTTGGTAAACTTTGTTGTTCTGCCTCTGTTGTACTGCCATAGCACCCAATGGCATCTTCAGAATCTTCTTGCTCACCATCAGCTAGTTCAGCCCTCAAGGCATCTATCTGGACTCTCCTGAAGCCCCAGCCTGTGATACCTCCCCTGGTCTTGTTGGTGAACACAGCAGGGCCTTTGGGAGATGATCTGACATTTTCCCCTGTGTCACCATCCTGTGAGCTTGTTCCAGCTGCACTCTGAGGAAGACCCATGCTATTTTTCAGTCACAGTACTGAAAACATGTACTTTTATACCAAGATCCAAGAGAACAAGAGAAGATCACACATAATCACACTCAAAACCAACCAGTCATCACAGAACCAGATGCACTGTGCACTTTGTTACTGTATAAAGCACAAGGAAATTTTATAAATCTTGCTACAAAGAAACAAGATCCAATCCCATTTACTTCTAGAAGTATCTTTCCTCTTCCTCCTTTTTTTTTTTTGTTTTTGTTCATTTGTTTTTGTTTTTGTTTTCTTTGTTTGTTTGTTGGGGTTTTTTTTGTTGGTTTTTGGGGGTTTTTTTGTTGTTGTTGTTTTGTTTTTTGGAAACTCATTCTCTACATGATTTAACAGTAGACTTCCTTTTTTATTCTCAGGACAGGAAAAATTGTTCACAGATAGAAAGCAAATTCTTGAGATAATCAAGCCTGAAATACAGTCAGCAGACTTGAGCAGGAACAGGAGCTAGGAAATTACTGGAACTATTTGTGCAGAGAAAAGCATTTAAGATTACACAAGCTTAGGATAAACCACTGGGAACAGAAGTAAATATTATCCATTTTCTTGGATGATCTGGAATTTTACTTCTACATTATACAGGAGAAAACAGTTATCTATACATTTTATTTGTTAACAGCAAATGAAACAATACTGGCTCCATGCCATGGAGATAACTGCTCTCGTTTGCTCTTCTCTGAACTGGATACTTGTCTAGCAAGCAACACAAGCAGTGCATGTCAATGCCAGCCCATTTCCAGCAGAGTCCAGAACAGCTGGCATCCCTGTACCTAAGCAAGAACAGGTGAGCAAACAAATGATTCATCCTTCCATCTCTTCAGATGAACTGGATAACTGACTCTTCACCAGGTAACACAGAAGCTGTTGCTGCCAAAGGAAATGAAAGATGGGAGAGAGGAATTAAAGAATTTCAGTGTGAAAAAGAAAAACATCTGCCTATAATGATCTACTGGAAGAAAAAATGACACTGGAAAACTCTTTTTCATGCTTCTGCATGCTGTCATAAACCAATGCACACTGAAAGGCATTCAGAGTGAGCTTTTAAATGATTTTAAGCTTTACTGCATATTGCCCTGAAGATATCTTAGTATGACATGGCATAAGTTTGTTGCCCATGACATTTATTTTAATTCCTAAAATGTGACAGTTTTCCATTGCATCTTCAGTGCAACTGAAGAATGAAACAAAGTGCAAATAAATGCTAATGTGCCATATGCATGCAACAATTAAATTTGCTGCTGGCAGTATAATTTTAAGCATTATTCAGGAAATTTCTGGTCATGGCCCATATCAAAAATGCCAGTCTTCTGTGAAATATTTGCATGTACATTAACAGTAATAAAAACACTGACTTTTTAAAATTAGTGATTGGGATATGCTTAAACTTTTTAACTTACTGTTACTGGTACTAGTATACACTTTCTAATCTTGACAAAACTTACCTTTATTAATGGAACATTGAACAATATACTTTATCTTGTGAACAAGATGGGCTTCAACCATGAAAATAGTTTAAGATCTAGAATGTTAATTTTGCTTTTTAATTACATCAAAGCTGACAGAATTTGGCTCAAAAAGAGTAAGTACTCAGAAAGAGTAACTACAGTAAGTTTAGCCACAATCCTTGTAACCACTTTGTCTTAAACAGACTTTTTGTTCAGGAAGTGTCTCCTAAAACACCCTTGTTGATGTCTGACTTATTGATGCTTGGCTTCTGATGAACGTCCATTTCAACAAAAACCTTGTTTCAACTGCAAGGTGCATCTTTGTAGAAGATCTGATGTGCTGGTATAGCCAGTAGAATATTCACTCTCATATGCTTTCTGGTAAAAGTGAAGCAATTCCTCCTGTTTAACCTCAAACAAGAATATAAATCAAGGTCCACGGTGTTCACTATGCTGAATGTGAAATTAATAAGGAGGTTTTTGGGGAAACTGTGGAGGATGATCCTGCAGCTGCAGCCCTCCTTTCATGTCAAGCAGCAATGGAGATGTCCCCAGTATGCTCAGCCCTGTGTCCTTGGACAGTGAGGGTATCACCACACCCCTGGTATGTACCTGCCCACTGTAATTGGTGCAATACACTGGACTGATGCTATCAGTCTGACTACCTTCTGATGCTATCAGATTTCAGCCTTGTCAAAAGAGAAGTAAATATTAACATTTTTCTCAATAGCTTTTGATGGCACTATAAACATATATAGTGTTAGCACTTCAGATACATGTGTGTGCATGTGTCCTATGAGCTTGTGTATAGGTGCATGTGTTTGCCCAGGAAAATCTTTCATCTGAGGTTTTTCAAGTAGCAATTGCAGGACATAGATATCTCTCCTTAGCCAGTTTGTTCTAATATTGTTCAAAATAAAGCCAAATGCAGCCAGCAAGCTTAGATCCATAAATATACACCAAAGGTATCTGTATAATATTTATTGCTAACTGGCTATGTTTATAGATTTTGTATTTATCAATGTTGTGACATTACAAGTTAAAACCCATCTAGCTGTGTATAGTTCAGGTGGGCTTTGTTTGTACTGTGGTGGAACTCTAATTACAGTTTAAGGTTTTCAATATACTGGTTTTGCAGAATGGTTGGGGTTGCAAGGGAACCCTAGAGATCATCTAGTCCAACCCCCAGTTTCACTAGTGTGAGCTCTGTTTCAGGAAAAAGGTGGTAAGACAGTATTTCCAATGTACAGTATTTTCAATCCAGATAAAACCACAACATCCTTACAAAGATACAGCCATTGATTTCTGTCTATGGCAAATAGGGCCACTCAAATGGATCAGGTCAGCAGAGCTGGGCACAAGATGACTTGCATTTAATGATTAAGGAATCTCATTCAAGAGAGATCCTCATATCTTTTTGAATTTGAGATTCTAAAATTTACCACCAAGTAATCTTAACTTGGGGTTTTTGTTGCCAGTGAGGAGGGGTAGATATAAGTACTGTGCAGAAGTAGATTTGGGAACAACAAGGGGTGGGTTCAGACCCCAGTTCCAACACTCAGAGGAAGGTGAAGCTGGAAAGCTGCACAGACAACAGACACTGCCAGATTCCCACTGTCAACAAGCTCAGAACAATTCCATTAGACTGGTAAAAGTCTTAAAACAAGAAACCCTCAAGTCAGTGCTAGTGAAATTCTTCCAGGCCATTCATTTCTCAGAATGTTCATTCTTAGACTCACAACAGCATCACTGCACCCCTCCTGGCTCACTTCAGCAGGCAGCTCTGCCCTTGGAGCCCCTCATGCAGCCAGGCCCAGCCCCAGCTCTGTGTGACAGTGCTGCCCTGCCTGTCCCCTTCTGCGAACACTGGCACATCACTCAGCTTTCAGGATACTGAGCAAGGGCTCCAGCAAGCTTTAGACACAGGAGCCTTTGAAGCTTTGTGCCAGAATAGGAGAGGGTGTCAGTGAAAAGAAAGGAGTGTGGCCTCCTTCAGTCTCTCTCACCCTGTGGGCACCAAGGCAGAACATGCATTAGCTTTAGAGTGCATTGAATTAATTTGTACAATTGCAGCTCATTATGATTTCATGGTGCTTTACCCACATTGTTCTTGAGGTGCCCTAAAGCAACACACATGTTCTAGCATAATCTGCACCTTTACAGACAATTACAAGAGCATTGGTGTATCAGCTCCCTATTGCTCTTGTTGGACAGTAAGGAACAGAGAGCTGGAGCTTGCAGGGGCTCCTTGTGGTCTTTCACCCAAACAATGTGCAATCAGATCTCACCATTTATATTCTAACAACAAACTGACACAGGGCAAAATGCCTTTGATGTCTCTAACTCCTAAGTTTATTAAAATAGGTAAAGAGTAAAAAACGATTAGCCAAATCCCAACTCAGCTGTCTGAAGCTGTGACAGATCTCATACCTCATGATATATCATTTTTTAAGTGATCTGACACCCCTGCAGGTATGACACACCCATTCTGTGATTCCCCAATCTTTGGGAAGATTGTCCAAAAAAAATCCTTTGGCTTTTCATTTGCGTGGTGTGGCAAGCAAAGTAGGGTGTTTGGATAGTCATCTTTCATTAGGCAAAGAAAGTAGGTGTGTTTCTTTTCTTTGGGTAGCATCCTCTCATTCATTGCTCACAGAACTCACCTCAAGAAATGTGGAAGATGAAGGTGTGGGAAGCTGTTCCTCTTATCTGGGGTACATGAGCAGAAAAGACCCTTTACCTCTTTGGGTATGGCCCAAGTGAAAAGAAAGACAAGCGACCTATATCTTGATCACACTGGCCATATTTGTCTTTTGCTCAGACCTTGTGCACGTGTGATTGCTTCTATTTAATACAACCAAGAGATTTTGGGGGGTTCCACAGAACTTCACATTGAAGCAACTCTTTTGGTTGGTTCAATGTGAAGTTCTATCTTCATTTTTATCCCCGCAGCATAAATGAACTGATGGTTTGATCAAGGAACAAAGTGGCACCTGATTTTTCTGATTGGCATGGAACAGGGCCTTTGAAACATTCACTTTTTCATCAGGAAAAAAAAAAAAAGGCAAAAAAAAAAACCCCTTTTGATTATTAGGCTGGGGAAACAATTAGTAAAACTAATGAAAGCAGTGAAAAACTCTTTTCATTGACAAGTGTCTCTTTGCACCCCTTCACATGAAACATTTAAATAAATTTATTTTGTCTCCATAAAGGAAAAGGTGGGTCTCCAAAGCTTTCTGCTCATATTAGACAATTTGCTGTAGAAATAAAAAATCTTTTTTTCTCACTTGCTTAGTTCCAGTTAACTGTTTTGAAAAGCCTGCTTTTACTTCTGATTAAAGCCTCTCTAAAATTCTTAATCAATCTGAATACATCCTTCGTCTTGAGTTGCAATTAATGTTCTTATTATTTAAAAGAAATTTATTTAAAATTAGTCCATAATTTCAGGAAAAAAAATCTGATATTTTGAAGATCAAATATCTGATGTGAAATCCTGTCTCTCTGAAAGTCAGTGAGAATTCTACAGGGGTGCAAAAGTTGTTGTAAAGGGTGGAGTGAACAATGAACATTTGAACCTCATCCCTTTAAAATATACAGGGGAGACTTCTTCTGAACCTGCTTTTCAACCTTCCACTTCAGGAACAGAGGCTGACACCCTTAGACACAGAATCTCTGAAGTCTCTTTAAGTGAATATGATGGGAAGAGATGCTACCTGATGAATGCTGTGTCTGATCATAACACAGACAATTGTTATTCCTGCTCTAGGTAGTGTGGGATTACAGATTGCACATTTTAGTCTTACTAGGTTCAATTTTTGTCACGTAAATCAAAGTTGCTGCCACAACAACCCACCGTGAAGATTCCCTCATCCTATTTCATAGAATAATTATTGCTCTTGTTATGTCTCTGTTTGCTTCTGAGGAAGATGTTGCATGTTACCTCCTTTAAATCTGTGTAGTGACACAACCTTCAATGATGACAAAAACTAGAAAATTACTTCTGGACCCCATCCTTAGTACACATACAATAGAAAGTTGTGTAGCAGCTGTAAGAAAAACACAGCACAGGGCTGATTTACCTCACTGTCAGAGGATAAGGCTGCCATGGTTTCCAAGCTGATTCCTATTTAACTAAAAACCAAGAAATTCTACCAATTAATATAAGACAAACTTCAAAATTGTCGGCTTATGGCATTTCTTCCATTTTCTTTCCAGCAGGCCCTGGAGTTTTGGCTCTTAGTTTCATAATGCTGTCAGGTTGTATGAATTCATTTTCACTTTTCAAAGGAAAAATTCTGTCGAGGCTGTCAATCAAAAGGTAATTTGAGTGGTTCTCTCTGCTTCTGCCTTTCACCTGCCTCTTTAAAATATATTAAATCAAATATATGCAATCGAGCTGGGGATTGTGTGTATTACACAATTGTGTAATATACACAATATTTTCTCTACCATTCATTAAGATTTTTAAACATCTCAAATTATGTTTTATTTGGTAATGACTATGAGCTTTCCCTCTTGAAGATACTCCACCAGCAGGATCTTAAATCTAGTTTGTGTTTCTTGCCTTGTCCAAGAATATTGTAAACAGCAAGTTTCATCTCGGGGAAATCAACTTAAAAGAAAAAACTGCAGAAAAGTTCCTTTTAGATGTGTACTAAGGTGTTCTGCAGAAAGAAAACTGTAAGTTTTCTCTTAGCTGGAAGGTAGTGGAGTTTGCAGTGCATGAATAAAGTGCTTGTGAAGGCTCAGCCAACCGAACTCGTATTCTCCTTCCCAGTTATGGCTGTGTCTGAGGGAAACCAGGTCAGCTCCCTCTGTTCCTCTGGCAGGTGAACAACTTGTTCCATCCTTTTTCTGTTGTTTGTTTGGAAATCAAAAGGAACAATTTTCAGAGAGGAAGCTGATTGTGTATGCATTAATCATCGCAGTTTGTGGGGGAATCTCCCCTGGGGCTGTACAAGGAGACATGTCCTTTGGGACACTGCAAAGGCAAGTCAAGGCAAACAGTTGCCTTGCTGGTGAGGGTGGGCTGAAGAAAACCTTGCTGTAACACACCCCAGCAGTGGGACTTGGAGGAAGCTATGCAGGGCAAGAGTTTTCAGAATATTTCAGCATATAATAGGTACAATCAGGGTCCACTGGGATTTTCCAAAGCATTGGAGCAACTCAGGTGCTTTACACCTGCTTATTGGAAATTCCTATCTTTTTCTGCTGCTTCAGAACTTGTAAATCTGTCTGATCATTATGTACCCACAACTGCCCAGGGCTAAGTGGGAAAGAGATGGTCCTAGAAACCTTCCTTAGATGTAGATCCAATTTAACAGGCCAAATTTCAGCTGCAACAAGGTAGCTTGCTCAGCCAAGTGCCCCATTGCCACAGACTTTGTGGCAGCTGAGGGGACAGGTTGCAAAGGCAGCAGCAAGAGTAGTTATAATATGAATTTGTAAAAGTGCAACCTAATAAAGTTTGATGGCATACTTCACTCTGTTACTACACAGATGAAATATACAAAGAAAAATCAAGTTAGAATTGAGCTAGAATAATTTACACAGAGACCAAAGACCCCCCCATTTAGTCATGAGCCTCGGACTGGGCACCCTAAACACCTGATGGAGCATAGGTGCAGTTAGGTCCAATCTTAGTCTCAGGCTTGGACAATGAATTATGTCTGAAGGAATTAGCTACATGGTTATCATTGGTTTAGCATGCTCTCAGCCACTTCCTAATGATCTGTTGTGAATAAGGCACCTTTTCACCTTGGGTAAAGAAAATCTTTCAGTTCTCAGGTAAGGTATCTCAAAACTTGAGAGACATCCCAGCTCCAGGGGAGAGTCACTGGAGTGCAGTCCAGTTGAAATTTAGAGGGAACTCAAAAGATCTGTCATTAGTAGAAGGTCTCTCTGCCCTAAAGAGCAACCTTGAGAGGTGTCCCAGCTCAAGGGTAGAGCTCTGCCCCTCAGACAGAGTGCCTGGCAGGGAGAGCTCAAAGGCAGCTCCCTTAGTCCATCGTAGTTATGGGATAAGAGGTTTCTTTGTGGTCGGATTGCACACATTGGAAAAGGTGTGCAGGAGACTCCCTGTACCTTCATCTTTCTTCACAGAATCTTGAAAAAGCCAGCTGCTATTAATGCACTAATGCACAATCAGAGTTCCAAGCTCCTGTGCATGTATGTTCTCTGTGTCATAGCTCCTTTGTGGCTTTCCTAGAGGAGTTCTTAGCCCAGCTGCAGCAAAAGCCTTTGCCTCCTTTGGAACTTGTACCAAACCCCACCTCAATCCATAAAGGGGTCAAGTGCATCCATTACATCCCCTTTCCATCACCCTGCACCACTCTGTACTGACCCCACAGAGATCCAGTATTCACTTGGACTTCAAAATACCTTTTCTTCTTTCTTTTTTTTTTTTTTTTTAATATGTTTCAAAGTGCCCTTGTAATTCTGCGTGGTCACATATAACCACTGTTTCAAGATTGCTGTGGTTTCATATCACCATTAATCAATGCAACACATATTAACTAAGTACTTCGTTCTGCTTTTGCATGATTTATTAGGTCTTCCTTCATTAATGTGTTTGATCAGAAAACTAATTAAACAATGAACTGTGACAGTAACACGTACTTTGCATTCATTATTAAAAACTGGTTTCTTGGAATAAAAATGTGGTAATGAACACTTGAGTTACCATGGGCTTCACTTTATTTGCAATTAACTGAACTGTTATTAACACTAATCCTTGGCTTTCCCATTTATTAGCAAGCTAGATATGACAGTGCTAAAGACAAGCATGCTAAGTTTATTTCCAGCACTAGTACTTTAAATACCAGTAAGTAGGGAGTGAGTTCCAAGAGGTGAATTACAATACAGGAACAGTCTATATATTAACATCTACTTTTTTTTGAAACAATGTAAGGCCTCATTTTTCACCTTCATTACCAGTCTCTGAGTATGCTCATGACTCACCTGGAGTTTGCTATGTTGAACATGAAGATGTTATTATGTCTTCATGGATCAAGCAGTATTTAGTTCTACTACATAAAATTATAACTGTCCTGGTTTTGGCCAGGAGAGGGAGTTAAATTTTTCACAGTAGCTGTGAGGGGGCAGAGCCTGGAGCCATGTGGGCGTGTCTGGGTTATTATTCTGTCCCACTCATGTCACTGCCAGGGACAGAAGTAATGGACTCTTGCTTCTGGGAAGAAGGGCCACATTAAGGTTGTTGTGGTTTGGGAATGGTATTCCCCAATTTAGTATTTACACCTAAAAGAAAACCTCGACCTGCTCCCCTCCCTCTCCAGTGAGAGAGACTAGAGGCAGAGATTATGAGTTGAGATAAGAATTTATCTCAATAATTTACAGCAACAAGATAAGAAAAACAAACAGCAACACCAACAAAATTAATAACAAAAGTGTACAAAGGACATGATTTACTTGCAAAGTGTTCACTAAGGACCCAACAATGAACAATGGTGGAAGGGTTTCACCCTCCTGCCACACTTTTTCTTAACCTGAAGCCACTCCCTTCTTTCCAGAAGCAAGACTCTCTTAGGTGACAGATGGTGGTGACAGATAGAGCAACCTAGACATGCCCACATGGCTCCAGGTTCCACCCTTCGAGGCTGTTGTAAAATATTAACCCTGTCCTGGCTAAAAGCAGGACATTGTTTTAACAAATTTCAAAGCTATTTGCTTACTTACTCTTTGGAAAGCATTCTTCTTGCACGATTGTGATTCGTTTTCCCATTGTTTATTGAGCTTGGTTCATGCCAGTCAGATTACCCCTGCTGTCAGATATTCAGAGCTCACAGACAGCAGAGCTGCTTACCTGCCTGAAATTCACACCACACACATTCCACCTTCTCATACTGAGAATAGTGCTCAGGGGACATAGTCTGTGGTTTTTTCTCACAGTGTTTTCTGAGGAGAGTCTCTCATATATTCGTGTAATGGAAGAGTAAGAATATATAAAAATAACTATCCCACATCCCTAAAGAGGGAAGTACTCAGTATCACTTTTCATTACATGCCACACTGCTATTTAAATGCTCTCTTCCTTGTCACAGTTGAAGATTGACACAATAATCCATCAAGCTGGCTTGATTCCTCAAACTGGAAACCCAGATTGTTTTGAGAAATACTGCATCCCAGGAACCATACATTCATAGGGGCCTTATTGAAATGTATAATTTTGAGAAGTGGTTTCCAGTTTATTCCCCTGTTCATCCAACTGTAGCTTTAGCATTCTACACCATAACTAGGTACTTGGGAGTGAATTTCCTCAGTGACAGTTTCAGATACTGCTCAGATCATCTCCCAGATGAGGCTGGCCATGAGCTGATCAGCTTCTTGACCAGTAGGACACTTGAAGCAATACATTTCTGTAATGGTTTTTAGTTTGTGCCAGGGAAAGTGAGTATTCCAGTGAGAGGGAGTTTCCCACCTTTCCTGTAAACAGCTGCCAGTGTACCATTGCCATCTGACTTACAGAATGCACACTTGCTCCATCTGGGTGAGTTAGTGAAGTACTTGCCTGCACCTATCCTTCCCCTCTAGCTGACTATCACATACTACATAAACCCCTGTGCTCTGATGGAGAGCAAAGATAAGCAAGAAGAAATCATCAGTTTATTATCAGTATACATTTCTTACAAATTCTGTTTCTGAACAGATGTCCACCTTCCCCACTGCACTCAGCTGAGTGTAGCAATGATCCTCCTCTAAATAGCTACTTACTCTCACTCTTACCAGCACCTACTTTCCTTTTTTAAATTGGTGTCTTACTAAGAGAAAGATGCATCTGTCTGTTTTCTGTCTTATGCAGAATCCAGAGCAGCATACCCTACACATGCAAGAAGTATGTAAGAGCCAAGCTTCTGTCTGTGTTAAAAAGAAATGGGCTGCTGTTTTGAATAGGGGAAGGATTTTTAATTAAAATGGTTTTGAAATTCATTGATTCATTTCGCTGCTACTCTCATAACTTTTAAGCTTTTTCTCACTATGAATTTAGAAATATATATTCTCTGTTTCACCTGAAAATTTTAACAAGATAAAATCAGTATCCCAGCTCAACCCCCAGTTTTCATGTCACTAAAACCAGACTTTTATCCAGAATTCTCTAACAAATTTAATTTCATTAGACAATATAGTGCAAGTACCAGGATGTTTTGAATTATCCTAATGTTGCACTATAACATGCTTAACACTTACGTTATACACTACTAGACAAAAACTAGTATTTCAGCATTTGCAGTACCTGCAGTATGGAAAATATATTATCCAAGCTTTGTGGGCTTTCCAGAGCTTAATACAGCCTCACAGCTCCCTGATATTGCACATTCTAGAAACTAAATCGTTAATTGTGATGTAGATAAAAGAACACTATTATCTGCAGGCGAGGTGGGGGGGGTGGGGGGGGAAGAAAAAAGAAAACACAAAAAGCCCTAACACTTCTTCATGCAAGACACACAGTCCTTTTATTTAAGCAAAGATAATTTAAGGACGCCATTAGCCATTACCTGAGATAAAGACTTAAATGTCAAACCTATGAAAAATTAACTCTGATAAGCAGGCAGACATGCCTCTGCCCGACCCACAGCACTCTCACTTGTTTCACTCTCCCCACAGTTTGCTGTGTCACTAACTCACTCTTGCTCTGCATTATCAGCTCCCAGCCTCGGGCTGGGCTTTCGGGCCCGTGTGCCGTTTGAGCACTGTTGGCATCAGACTTCAGAAACTTATCTCAGGCATCTTGTGAGGGTCTGAGTGTGGATATTTTTCCCAAGTGGATGCTGGAAACAGAATGCTTTATTTTATTATATGCCAACTTAGCTGCAGCCCACGCTCCCTGTGCAGATCTCTGAAAGTGATTTTAGCTTGTAATACACTTTATAGTTCATTCAGAGCTCAGAGGCCACAGATCTGCACACATGTTTCTGTTATGGGCAATGCCAGAGATCCCTTTAAGGTGATATGTATTTATGCCTTTTCTGCAAGCCAGGGCACAGACCCTCAGAGCCAAAGCAATTTCACATAGTCCTGGCATTGTCCAGCTTCATTGTACTGTTATAGTAAAGCTACGGAATTCTTCTAGCTGCCTTAGGATATGGTAGAATGTAGTGGAAAGTGTTTCAAGGGAAATTCTAATGCTGAATATTTAATGAACATTTGTCAACAAGATCCCGAGCTACAGATGTGATGAAGGATGATGCTCTACAGAAAAAACAGTCACTTCAGAGAAGACCACACACATAGAGATCAGATCATGACAGACTGTTTCTGCCCTGACAGTTGCCCGGAAGAACATCTGCTCCAGAACCTTGTCTCCATGGGAACATCTTCCTCTTGAAGCTGTTTTAACTCAGTATTATTTTGTCCTAGATTTTATATTTCTGCCAGTACACCAGAACTGTCTATCCAAATGCTCTAGAAGACATGATTTGTCCCTGTTTTTGTGAAGAAAAATCCACTAACTTGTTGATAGAAAACTACAAGCGGAATGTGTTTTACATTTCTATCTGCATTTTGCTAATTACTGCAGCATCTTGCAGCTGAATGACTGATGAAACAAAAGAAAGAAGAGTTTTAAGACCCATTCACTACCAAGAGTGGTTAGAGAGAAACCACTTAAAATTAAAGCATAGGAGCTGCTAGTTTGCTAGGCATTGCTTTCAGACAACTGTTTTCCAAGTCCTTGTTTACTCCCCAAAATGTTTGCTGACAAGGCTTTAAATTACAGTGCTTCTGCCAGTTATAACTCATCTCCTCACCTGTGGGGATGGCTACTCGGTGTATAACCCTCCAGAGTTGTGCAGCTGAAGTTCCATGGAACCCCAGTTTCTCCCATTTATACTTTCACTCTTCTATCTGTAGCAGGAAGGGAAGTGTCCACACACTGCAATGTTTACTGCATTCCTGTCAGACTAATTCGTTGCCTTTGAAGACAGGCAGCCCAAAACTTTAGTAGACTTACTGTTATTTCAGAGTTATTTGTATAGCAGTCTAGCCCTCAGTCTGCATCAGGGTGGCAGAACAAATGTCTGTACTTTTTTTTCCGGTTATACAAAGTATTGCTTGAGCACAAAGACAGCCAGCCTTCTGTCACTACACAGAAGATATACAGACTCACTTTAAAAACAAAAAAAAAATGCCCGATTTTACAGTTATTTGCAGGAACATGAAGATCCCACAGATATAAACCAGCTGCTGTACATTGATATTTCAGCCTTCAAAGAGCTCTTCTTCCTTCTATATTGAGCACTTCCCATACTAGGAAGCTTTAGATGGATTATTTATGCCTTTCCAATGTCCCATTAGATCCACAGTGTTGTGTACTACAGGAAGCAAAATACGTGCCGATTTTGGAGTCAGATTAGGTTTTTCTTAAAGGATTGAAGAAATAATGTTCTCCAAGAGCAGCATTTTCTTACTGAATTATCCTGAAGCAATTTTGCTGTGAACATGACTCTAATTAGACATTGCACTTTTAAAGTCATTACCACTCTGTCAGCTACTCAAGTATCATTGAAGAAAAAAAGCAGATGTTGCTGGGGAATGCCTGCATTCTTCAAACTAGACTTGAGTCTATCCTTCTTATCATGGTACAGTCAAGAGAAATGTGTGCTTTTGTATCTCAAATAAAACTGCCAGATTTCATCCCAATTAATGGGTGTTAACACTCAGGCAAGCATTTTCTTTTCATGCATACCATTTTATCAGACATTTTTTCAAAATGGGAAACAAAACATATCACTCAAAAGTGAGTGTTATAGAAAGAGCCATTAGACTAGAGTTAAACCAAGAACAGTTTCTAAAGCCAAACATATTTTATTTGACCAAAACCAACCAAGCCCCTTTCCCTGTCATTTCTGTGCACTTTTTTAACATGCTCAGAAGGCTGTGTGTTCTAAAACACATATGAGTAAAATATGTACAATGCCATCACACAGTTGTTGGAACTATTTAGAGAACAGAGACTGGAAGTCCAAACTAAATAAGACACTTTCTAGGCCATGGAAACTGAAGTATGAGGAATTGTAGGCAGATATCCAGTGTAGGAAGAAGCTCAGCTCCTGGGAACTGGTCTTTCACCCTGCTGTTAGTTCCTGAGGCAGACAACACCAAAAAGATGCTTGTGTATTTTCTGGTCCCAGTAGGTCTGACTGGAGCACTCTCTCTCCTGTCTGGTCCTAGGGAAGGTGATCACAGTTCCATCCAAATTTACTGGCTACACATGAAACAGCAGAGAAGGTCAGTGAGTTGCCCTTACTACCACCAGCACCTGAGGAGAAGGGGGCCATAAGGAAGGCAAAGATTCTTTCCCAAGAGATATTTTAGGTCTGCAAGATAAACGTGAACAGAGAGTACCTGTGCCTGAAAGCAACACAGCAGTCTGCTTGGCACATCTGGGGGCAGGTCCAGCACTCTGCAGCAGCAGCTTTCTGTATACTTCTGCAGCCCCACACACACCCACAACATGCTGGATGCACACAGGCTGCTCACCCAAAAGACTGTGCCACAAACATAAAAAAATGAACCTGCAATTCACACAGCAAAATGTCTCTTTCATGGTACCATCAAATGTGCTCTGCTGAGTAATAGCAGAAACAACAAGCCACCTGAAAAAGGCAGCTGGTCCCAAGCTTGTTACTCAGAATGTTTTAATTTGTGCCTTCTTTTAGACTCTTTCACCTTATTTTGGAAAAGTCACACAACCTCCCAATATTTTCTTTCTAAATGTAGTGCAAATTTTCTTGAGTATATGAAAGGGTATAACTTTGTCTCTCTTACTGTATTTCATTGAATTTGTGTGACTAAAAATTCAAAGCAAATGTAGAGTGGATGAAAGCATTTGGGTTTTCCTGAATGTGTTTTGTCATACTTCAAGGATAAAAATTCTTATCCAAGATTTATTCAGATAATTTTATGAGGAGCAGTTGAGATCATTTGGTTTTCTCAGCCTGGAGGAAACTGAAGGGAGACCCCATTGTGTTCTTCAACATCCTCAGAAGGGAAAAGGAGGGGCAGGTACTGATCTCCACTCTGGCAACCAGTGGCAAGACCCATAGGACCAGCATGAACCAGAGTCAGGAAGGCTTAGGTTGGATATCAGGAGGAGGTTCTTCATTAAGAGGGTGTTTGGGGACTGGAACAGGCTCCCTGGGGAAGTGGTCACGGCACCGAGCCTGACAGAGTTCAGTAAGTGCTTGAACAATGCTCTCAGGAACAGGGTGGGATTCTTGAGGTGTCCTGGGCAGGGCTAAGATTTGGACTCCATAACCCTTGTGGGTCCCTTGCAACTCAGGATATTCTATGATTATGTGAAATAACTGAAGTTATTTTCACCAGGTATTTCTAATATGTACTTCAAATGTTCTTTAAAATATCACACTCAGAGAATTATTTGTAAGCATTCTAGACATCTTTTCACATTCAATGTTCAAGAAATCTGTATTTTTCTGTGTTCTGTACTTCAGGTATACCCTTCAAAGGAAGAAAGGAGTCCTTACAAGTCTTTAGGTGCTTATGGTATTGACAGCACTCAAGGTTAAGTGCTGAAGTTTAAACATAAGCAGTAGCAGAAAAAAAAATATTTTCTTCACTTGTACCTCCACAATTTTCAGTGCCCCTAAGAAAATATTCTCTTTAGCTCTCTGTCCATTCCTTTTGTTACTATACTACAGTTACTATAACTATAGCTACTTTTAGAACTCACCAAAGAGCAATGCAAACACAAATTAAGAGTAAAATTTTAAAGTAAACACAGCATCAAGGGTTTTTCATGTGGGCTACTGCCAAAGGTAATTCTGAAGGCTCTTTTGTCAGTACATGCTTCAGAGCACAATAAAACAAAATCTTTTAAGGCAGGCAGTCACAGGCTCTGAAGGATATCACATAGAGCACAGTGACATTTAAAGAGGCTTCAGAAGTTCTGTTAAGTGCAACCTGTATCTAAGTCAAGGCATTATGTCTCAAACTTGCAGCTGTACATTTTAATATTTTGCTTCAATGTGACATTAACTCCCTTTGGCATCTTTCGAAATCATAAATCCATACAAATCAAAAGTTTAAATATTGTCAAGATAAATATTGTCAAGATAAATAAATAAAAGTGTAGTGATGTGCCTGGGGGGACTCTTAAGGTCTTTGACTCCTTTTAGAAACTCTGTCACCAGACTGAGGAGAAGTTGGGCTGATTTTCCTGCTTCTAATGGAGCTAGCACAGTGCTGGGTACTGCCAGAGCTGAAGCTGTGGGAATGGGCAGTGCACTGCTGGGTCTAATGCCCTGTATGTGGGCATCTCAGTGCACTGAGATATGTGTATCTCAGTGCACTGTATGCCATTTTTTGTCTCCACTCGTCTCAGTTGCATTGTATTTTTTGAATACAAGCAGTTCTGAACAAGACAACAGGAAAAGGAGTTAAAAACCTGAGGAAGATTTCTCCATGTTGTGTTCACAATCTCAATTTCTCCTGAACTAAGTGATTAATTCATAACACACAACAGGCTCAGGCTTTCCTTCCCTTGTTTAGCGACGAGGAGGAGGAGCTTGCTGCAGAACTGGGACCATTTTCCCTGTAAATGGATCAAAAACTTATATTCAGAATTGCAACTGTTCTTTTGCTGAAATGACAACTTTTTTCTTTACATTTATTTCTATGAAGAGGTGGGACATCTAAAGAAAACATTTCCATAAACAGAGAGAGAAGGGATTACAAATCATCTCCAAAGTCAGGTTAAGGGTGTTGTGTTCTGGGATAAAAAAAAAGCTGCCTTATATGTAAAATACTTCATAAACTTTTCATGCTATACTGATGACTAATTAAGACAATTAATAATGACACACTGACAAGTCTGCTGCTCTTACTATCATAATGAGTTTGCAGCTTCATTCATCTGCCACTGTACCCAGGGGACACCAAACAGATTTGTACTAGACCATTAAGTATTGTTGATCTTTAATGTAGATCAAATAGAACCAACTCCTACCCAAAGACAAAAAATTCTAGGGTCCTGAAGGATATACAGAGTTTTATCTCTTGTATGGAACACCTCACAGTATTAAAAAAGGATGGGGAAGCATAAAGGTGTGCACACACAGGCACACACACATCCATACACAGCTGCATGCCTGCTTCCCTCTGAATGTGAGAACTAAATAAGGAGAGAGGGAACTGGGACTGAGAGTGAGAGAAAGTGAGAGTCTCCATTCTTGAAGATTTTCAGAAGTCATCTGGACATGGTCTTGGACAATCATCTGTGGGTATTCCTGCCTTAGCAGGGGAGCTGGACCAGGTGACCTCCAGAGGTCCCTTCCTATCTCAACCACCCTGAAACTCAGATTTTGTGATTTCTACAACTAGAAATTCTAACAATAAAAATAAAATAAAAAAAAAAACCTAAACCCTACTCTGCTGAAATACAAGGCAGAAATTCAAATTTTGTTATCTCCTTAGCACTACTATGATTTCAGAAGAATTAAAAAGAGTAAACGTGGCACACATAAAAAGTCCATCTCTCCATTCATCCATCTGGAAAGTGCTCTGACAGCACTTGTCCTAGAACATGGTGGTGGGATGTAGGGATGTCAAGAAGGTGATTTTTTGTATTGCCTTTCCTGCCTGCATCCCTGGATCTATCCTCAACTACAATTTCATGCTTGTTTTTCCTTCTGCTCTGCTTTTGTGCAAGTGGAAATTGAATCCCTTGTCCTAAGCTGAAATGGCAGCCTTCCCATCGCTACTGTGAGCATCAGAGGAGTCTGCTGACTGTCAGTCAGTGCCTCCAGCTATGACTTATTTTGATGCTGTAATTGTCTCATGAAATGCTAAGGTCTACAGTGCAGAAGTAAAACTATTATTAGAGAGTTTAAAATGTACTCAGTATCTGCCCACACCTTCAGTAACCAAAAGTTCAACTGGCAACTTACCAGCTCCAAGAAGAAAAGGATCTTAAATTGAAATAGGAAGATCCTCTAAAAATGTCCTTGCAAATATCATGAAGTATCTATGTGGCATACAGCCATTAGAGCCGAAGATTTTGTAAACTCTAAGTGAACTCACCTGTAAACTAGGACTTTGTTAGCATGTCTCTTGGGCATCAGTACTAAGTATTAATGCTTTACTGTCCCACAAAAGAAAGGGAGAAAGCATCTGCAGAAAAAGCAGATAAGCAAAAATATACAAAGGGCAGAATGGTTCACCAGTGATGCAGACATCTGCTTGTGTTAAAGTATCACAGAGAGAAAGGTCATGAGAGAGAGAACAAGGTCCCTTGGCCCCACCACTACTCAGCCTTATGCATCAGCATTTCAAAAATAAGATGTTTGCTTTATCTTGCTTAAGATACCTAAAGGTTATAGGATAATAAATTCCATGTAACAAAAGTGGCTGATTGGATACCGTGCGTAGGGATGGCCAAGCCTAGAGCTGTGATTAATCATGTTCAATACCCTATTTCCAAGAGCAGTTAAGTGCCACATGTTTCAGAGAATGTTACAAAAACAGCCTGTCATGAACAATTAAGGGAATTACTTTTTCATGGAGAAAATAATCTTTCAGGCTCTGGGTCTTAATCAACAGAACCCAGGACTGATCTGTGAATCCAGTCCCTTGCTATTTTAAGCATCCACAGCTTGTAATGTCTTTCAGGAAGTGATCAAAAAGAATTGGTTAAGCCCTGAACTGTGAAAGTTTATCACATTACTGTAAGTGGATCTGTCTCCACTGTAACTATGATATATCTACACGTTTCTTTTTCATCCCTGAATTCCTCACATCACTAATGTTTTATGACAAAATGCAGCATATGCTAATACCTTGGATTTGTCGGCAGGCTTTAATTTTATATCCTTTCAAAGCAGCAGAAATGGAGTCCAGCTCAGATCCAGGAACCAAATGTGTGTGCTGTAGATGCCTTAAATTGGAATGCTTAATTGTTACAGTCCCTGAGGGAACTGGGTTGTTTAGTCTGGACAATAGGAGGGTCAGGGGGAACCTCATTGCTCTCAATTACCTGAAGGGAGGTTGTAGTGAGGGGGGGGTTGGTCTTTTCTGCTATGTCTCAAGTGAAAGGATGAGATGAAATGGCCTGAACTTGTGCCAAGGGTGGTTCAGGTGAGATATTAGAAAAAATTGTCTCACTAAAAGAGGGGTTAGGCATTGGAATTAGCAGTCCAGGGAAGTGATGGAGCCACTGTCCCTGAAAGTGTGTAAGAAGCATCTGGATGTGGCACCTGGGAGTGTGATTTAGAGGTGATTATGGTGCCACTGGGTTGATGGTTGCACTGGATGATCCTGAAGGCCTGTTCCAGCCTTAACGACCCTGTGACACCGACAGTTAATTTAAACAAGAGCAAAATAGGGTGTAAAGCAAAGGGAAGGCCAGAAGCTGTACTTCAAAAACCAATTTTGAACCTGGTCAAAGCCAAGACATTTGGCTTCAGAACTTAAAAAAAGCCAAATCCACAGACTCAAGACACCTCAGTTAGGCTAAGAGGTGACAACACATAAATACATTTCTAGCAGTTTACTTCTGATTTTTCTTAAAAGCTAATCAATTGCTTCAACCACCTCTTGGTGTGCTTTTCTCAGATTGGTATTTTGGAGCACAGCCAAGCATTTCTTGACTTGTTGCTGCATCATTTATGTGCCAAAACCTTTTCTTTGTGTTAACTACAGATGCAAACTTATCATTGGTGTGCCTAAGCCCAAGACTTGAAGCACCTGTATGATGTTTAAACTGTAGGTGGTTCCTATTTTTCCATGAGTGGCTGCCATCAGATTCAGCAACATTTCAGATAGCAACTCAGCTGACTGAAAAACAGAGATTTAGATTAAAATTGGGAATTCATAGATAATTTCTAATGTGCTTGTGGTAGACAATTTTATATTAAATGTTTGGCAACTTTAAAACTGAAAACTTTGCACTGAACTTTTCTTCATTTATGAGTCTCATAATTATGAAAATGTGGCCTGAAATGCTTATTTTAAAGCTTTTTTCTTATTTATTCAAACACAAATGTAAAAGAATTTTATAAAGACTCAGAGAACTCATTTAATTACACTCAGTTAATGTTAGAAATTTTTGCACTGTGCAGTCTGAAAGTTATAAATCAGTTAAAATAAAAAGTTTAGAGAAGAGACTAGAATCTATAATTAAATCTTTGAGTGTAAATTTCTGTCTTACATAATGTGAATGTGGGCTCTATAGAACTCCTTAATTTTCTAGAGAGAAGTTTTAAAGGTGATAACATGGAATGACTGGTGCAAAAAAGACAGTTAATAGCTCTGTTGTAAGCCTGGAGTTTAAATAGGTCATGAGTGTGTCAATCTGCACAGATGTGTGGGTTGAAAATTTCAGATTAAACTGGCTTTGGTACCCAATAGGATTTTGGCAAAACTCATGTTTTCTCCTTCATCAAAAAATTATTGCAATGACTTGGAAATATCCTCCTCCTAGTTCAGAGAAGTTGTGTTTCAGTCATCTCCTGTACTAGTTCTCCCCTACTGGCTGCTTTCAGTGGCTAACTTCATTTTCAGGTCATTGACACTCATGATGACAAGGGCTCCTCTCCCACCAGAATGGTGGCTCTTTCTTCTGTCATATATTGTATATAGAGAGGAGTGGAAATTTAAGGCAACCAAACTACAGCTTCCATGAGACATCATGGAATTGATTTCAAGCTGAGAAGCTAGAATCTCTTGGTATGATTTTTGGGGTGGGCAAAGTATTTAAATTTGTGCTTGAAGAAATACTAGCACATTTAAATCCATTTCAATTGCATATTTATTTAGTTTATTTTGGTAACATCTTGAAATGTGTATCAGCTAAAAGGAGAAACATGCATAGCCCAACATCAGACAAGTGCAGATGGGCATTACACCGTTAGGGATGTCAGTTTGGGTTGTTAAATTGCACTTTTTTCACAGCTACAATGTGCTGCAGTCACCAGCCAGCTCTGCTGTAGTTACATTCCTCCAGAAGCACAGGCAGCCTCAGCCATGCTTGATTGGGTTGGCTTGCAGTGGTTTGGTGTTGGCAGAATGGTGTGAGGACACAAATTGACCATGGGAATCAGATACAGCAATTTCCCTTTCTCCCAGTGAAGCAAAGATGATAATATCTTTATTTGGGATTGCTTACAAAAGTCATGTTTCTTGACCTTTGTTGAAAAAAAGCTTCATGAAGAAACTGCAGAGGCCCAGCTGGGGCCCCCTTAGATGTGCAAAACCCCTGAGATGTCACTGGCTGCTCTGGTAAGTTTCTGGCAGCTTCTTAAACACAGAGCAAAGTAAGAGTCAACAGGAGACTGAACCCTTTCCAGGAGGGTTCCTCCATTCTTACACATTGCATACAAAATTGAGGAGAGGAAGTGCTACAAGATTTTTTTTTTTTCATCTCAATCATGGTCCAATCTCAAACTGACACTGCAGAGTTTTAAAGCCATTTGTGTTTACAAAATCCAAGCACTTGGGGCCTGAACCATAAAAGTAACAACAGTGTCACAGCTGTAATATCCACCAGTTCCAATGGAAGCTGGGCAATTTCTCAGCACAGAAACATCAAACTTGCACCCTCAGTTCACTGCAACCTTATGATCTCTTGGTTTATAAACCTGCCACTACAACTTACTTCCATAAACTCAAATTGAAATTACTTTAGTACAATAATGTCTGGTCTATTAACTTACAAATTGTCTTGATCCTTTGAAGATGGCAGGAGTTGCATTCCTCAACAAAATCTGAAAAATAATAAAAAACAATATCTCTTTCCTCTTGCACAGAAAATGTTAGCCTACTGCACAGTATCTGATATGAGCTCTACATCACAGGGAAGTAAATCTGTGTTTGGTTTGTTTGGTAAATAAACCAGAGCTCAGAACATGCCTGAGCCACAGGGGGGACCAGTTTATAAGTTAAAAAATCGTAAGGATTCAGGGAAGAGAGGTGCCAAGTCTGATAACTATCTGATGAGAAAATTGGTAATGGAGAAGAAAACTTAAATTTGCTTTAAGTGAATGCTTGAGCAAGTAGGTTTCATTTTCCCTAAATACTTATGGCTGAAGAAAACTAATAACATATCTACAGAAAGGGAAAGCAAAATAGAAAAGATTGTGAGTGATTTTCTATGAAATTACAAGTTAAGAACCAAAAGTTCTTTCAGTAAATACTGTAATAAGTATATTTTCTTGAGTAGTTACCAAGAGCTTTTTGAAGGTACCCAGTAGGCAAATAGGACATACACCCACAGACACCATTCAGCCAACTGTAACACAGAAGAAATCAAACTCTTTTTCTCTTTCTGTCTTTTTAATCCAATTGCAATATTATTTTGATTTTAAAACCAACTTTTTTTTAAAAGAAAAAATTAAAAACTATTTTTGTTTGTTTCTCTGGTTTAAATTCTCTTTGGGCTTGAAGTTAAACTATAATTAATCTCAAAAAAGGCATCATGGATCACATCACTACTCTTTTAGGGACCTCTATTGGCATAGCAGTCACTTACATTAGCTGAAGAAGTGATAAACTTTCTGGTGGCTAACTTAAACTTCCTTTTTTTTTTTTTTTTTTTAATTCTCTTCCTTAGTTATATTTTCTTCTCTCCCAAAGCTTTGTACCAAAGCACACATCAAAGACAGAGCCTGCGATGATGGATATCTGGCGTGATTCTTCTCAGCACTCAGTGGGCTTTTCCTAGCATCTCCCAGTTGCTTCTTCTTGACTGTGTTCATTATCTGCCTTCAAAGCAGTCCCACAGACCTCCCTTCTCAGGAGGATCTAAGAGTTCTTACACAGCTCCCACTGTGCATTGGCAAAATCTGCTCAGGACTGTCTTCACCAATTTGTGTGAGCAGTTTCGCTTCATATATTCCTTGAACATTTTTCAAATTAAAATAGCAACTTTGTTTTATTCAGCATACAGTCATAATTAGTTTCCTCCTGATTCCTTTTTGCCTCTCATTTCCAAGTGGAAAATTGTCACTCAGAGACACTCTTTTAACAGCAAGGTGCTTCCAAATTACCTGGAAAGATTCACTGAGTCCAGATGAGCCTGACTTGAAAGAGAAGATGTTCCAGTTTTCTTTCAGCTCCTTGTCAAGTTATCCTGAAGTCTTGATTGTTTATATGTGAATATTGACTGATTAACAGCAATGTACCAGGGCTGAGTTCCCAGTCTACCAGTGCCAGTTCAAGCACCACCACATGACACCCCAAACTTACCCAGCCAGTCAGCCTTCCAATGCAGGATCAGATCAGCCACCTCCACAGAGAAGAATCATGCAACTGCACTGCTGTTCATGTCATTTTGTACCTGTAAATCTACTAGCCCAGCCGTGGAAAGCTGCACTAAACTCTCAGGAAGCATTTATTTATGCAAGTATGAGATGGGTTGCAGAGCAAAGTGCCCAGCTGCTGAATCAGGGCTGCCATCTCACTCATGATGGGAAAGGACATTGCTATGAGATTTTACATGATGGAAGTGCTGCAGCAGAGCAAAGCTCTTGGAATAAAAGAGTTTGAAGAATTAATCAGCTTGTTTTGAGGCATTTTGATGGCAAAGGATTTGGCTTGAGGCTACTCATGTCTGACACTGTCATTGCTTGCACTGAAACTATTCACATGGAAAGCATTTTGCCCAGTGTAACTCACAAAGACAACCAGGGTATCTCAGGCTAGAGTTCCCTTCCCTCCCCCCTTCTCTGAATAAATGAACTTCCTTACACTCTGACAGACTAGGGAGATTAATTCAGCATGTGTGTGCACAGTACACCTGGCAGACATGATAAAGGCTGGGTCAAAAAGCTAAGATGAAACAAAGGCATAAATAATTCTGGAGAAGGACAAAATATGGGCAGCCATTTAGTGGTGGCAGTAATTACTTAAGTAAATGCCAAAACTTTAAAGAAATAAGAGGAAGATATTAATGAATATTTAAGGCTGGAACACATGAGCATGTTGATTTGCCATTTGGAAAGTTACGCTCCTGTCTTATCTGGCTGTGATAGATATGGGAATGGCTATTAAAATCTGTTGTAGGACAAATTGTTATTGCTTAAGAGCCTATTGGTGCCCAGATGTACTGAAACCAAGAGTCTTTTCATTCACTCAGGGTACCTAAAAAGGTTTTCATCATTCCTGAGCCTAGCTACCAGCATGGAAACAAGCAAATAGCATAAAGCACTCCAGATACATGTAAACATGAACAGTACAACAAAAGCTCATTGGACCTCAACTGAAATTTACAAAGACTGAACAGCATCTCCAAAGATATGTGCTAGCTGTCCAGATCAGCAGAACATTGTAAAGTCAAGTGAATGTCAGATAAAATTGAGTATATTTCATACTATATTCAAGGGATGCAAAACTCAGTGCTTGAAATGATGGGCTCTGGGATGTCTGTTATAACACAGAAGAAAAATCTTGACTTTATCATAGACAATTCAATGAAAACTTTTGTTCAGTACCTACCAAAATAGCAGGTCAGTATTCAAAATAATTAGGAAAGGAATAGAAGAAAGAAAAAAAACCCCAAACTTTATTATGCCACTGTAAAACATAATGCCCTGTTTGCTTAATGCAGTCTTGCTCCTTGTATATCAAAAGTTATAGAATGTAATTAGAGATGAGCTGAAGAAGGGCAAGAAGAGTGATCAGAAATAAACAATGGCTCTTACATGGAGAATGATCAGATCTCACCAGCACAGTAAAGGTATGGCTGAAGGCAATATGACAGAGATTACACAGTGATGGCAGCAGAATAAGGGGCAAAGTGCTACACACACCCATTTTCTTTCACACTTCCCTAGAGAACTGCTTCTGGCTGACCTTGGAAACAGTTTATGTGGTAGGAAACTTGGATCTAATTTAATTCAGTCACACTTAAGCTTTTACCTAACATATCACATGAAACTCAGCAGCTGTAGAAGTTACATAGCTCAGTGCTGCACAATAGTATTATCAAATGTTGGGGGATTTTCTGCCCATTTGATTAGTTCATTTTTAAACCTTAAACAAGTCCACTCTATCTGAATCCAGAGGAAAATGTGAAAACCATTTTATATTGCAGCTAACCCCCTTCTTGACAGGTAGAGGTCATCTTGACTAGTATAAGTGACATAATCTTCAATATTCTCTTACTTGCACTAAAGACAAAAGGAGCAGCCTCACAGATCCACAGTTGGTTGATAATTGTATCTCTCTGCTTTTTTTTTTATTGTGCTGAGTACATACGTATCTCCATCATGCCACATCTCCAATAAAGGCCATCAATGCTGACCTTTAAGTACAGAAAGGGTTTTAGAGTGTTTTATATTGCAGACATTTAAAAAATATGATACAGACAGTGATGAACACAGTGGTACCAAATAGTTTCCTTTATTGCAGTGATCTGTTTCAATTGTAAGTTTTACCTGGAATAAAATCAGCGAACTAGAACTTACTTAACATACTTTGAATGGTCCAGATAAATGCTCAACAGCAGGACATGGGCTACTTGCAGTTAGCCAGAAGGTCCCTTCTTTGTTCTCACATCTGACTAATCTAGGTTTGATATCAAGGGAAATGATTTAAGCTATTCAATGTTGGAGAAAGAAAAGGGAATTGAGAATTCAATCTCATGGCAGTTGAATACTGTTAAATCCTATAGTCTGCCATACTAGGTAATCCAAAGAATGTTTAGATTTGAAAACCAATGACATATTTTCATTTTAAATTATCATAAGTGATGAAAGAAATGATAGTTAGTTATGAATTAACCATAGTTAATATGAATATATTTTATCAACTGCAGTAAAATTCGCCAAGAATTTACTTTTTTTTATATATAATTTGGAAATACAAATTCTTCTGAGGTAAGAAAATAATGATATAGAGAAATTTTGGTAACAAGCATTAAAATATTTGTCTGCACAAGGTATATGCTCTAGTGTAATGAGCTATATCCCAGTAACACTCATAGGAACTCAACATTGGAAGGGGCAACCTGATCTCCAGTGACAAGGACAGTTTTCTGCAAATGCAAAAATTCCTAAATACTAAAGGGTTCACGGAACATCTGCTGTCCATTATTCACACAGCACCCTTATCAGCCTGTGTTAATCTGAAAGCCTTCTCAGTTCCTGGCTATCTTCTATGTTGTTGTTGTGATGAAGAGATGTCATGCTTTAAAACAATGATGGGATAATAAAAAGCACAGGAGTAGGGGCAGTCTGAGTGCAGAAGAAAGAAACCAGTAACTTTGAGAAAATTATGTCTTGCTTTTCCCGTTTTAAAAGCCCATATCTGATGGAAAAAAAGGCCTTTAGGAATGACAGTGAAAGTGAAGCTCACATGCATCATAGAAGGACCAGAGGTCCAACTGCCACCTCTGTTTGTGACTCTGTCTGCTCCTTCCACTTCCAACAGAATTCTTGATGCTTTGTGGCAGTCCGGAGAGATCAGCTGGAGGGTGGATTATCCCAGTGATGTTGTCTGAATGGTGGCTTTGATCTGAGATATNGAACATCTGCTGTCCATTATTCACACAGCACCCTTACCAGCCTGTGTTAATCTGAAAGCCTTCTCAGTTCTTGGCTATCTTCTGTGTTGTTGTGAGGAAGAGATGTCATGCTTTAAAACAATGATGGGATAATAAAAAGCACAGGAGTAGGGGCAGTCTGAGTGCAGAAGAAAGAAACTGGTAGCTTTGAGAAAATTATGTCTTGCTTTTCCCTAAAAAGTCCATATCTGATGAAAAAAAAGCCTTTAGGAATGAGAGTTAAAGTGAAGCTCACATGCATCATAGAAGGACCAGAGGTCCAAATGCCACCTCTGTTTGTGACTCTGTCTGCTCCTTCCACTTCCAACAGAATTCTTGATGCTTTGTGGCAGTCTGGAGAGATCAGCTGGAGGGTGGATTATCCCAGTGATGTTGTCTGAATGGTGGCTTTGATCTGAGATATCCATGGTCCCAAGTTTTTTTTCCTTATGCCTTTAATGCTTGAAAAGAATAATCTATGAATTTCATAGCCAGATGAGAATAATTGTTCTTTTGCAGAGATAAATGCTGTTTAGCTGTTTTCAGACATTGGCATTCCTTGTTTCCCCAATAATGCAAATCTGACCTCTTTATTGTAGGGTTTCAGTCTGTTTTTTGGGGTTTGATTTTATCCCTGATTATTTTATCTTTCATTTTCATTCAGAATCTTCAATCCCAGTGTAAAAAAAAAAAGTTAAAAAATTTATATACCATCATCACTACCCATCCCACCACTACCCCAATCCCATGTGAAAGACCCCAAAGAAACATGTCATTATTTTCTGGAATCACAGACAATCACTGAATTGCTTTTTTTGAGTGCCTGGCCTCTTTTACTAGGGCCTCTTTGNATATATATATAAGAAAAGGTAAACAAACAAAACTCACATGAAATCTATTCATTCAGTGAATTAAGTGTGCAGATGCTGAGCACAAGTCTCAGAGAAACTGGAGATCCCATGAGCCTGCTTTCCCTGGAGGTACTAAAACTGTTGGGGCCTTTGCTTAGCCCCATAAGTCCTTCTAAGCTTCTGCTTCTCTAGAAGCAAAGCCAAGTATTGCTCCACAACTCCAGGAATTTCCTGCATGCTTAAAGCCAAATTGAGCTGAACTGGTGTCCTCCATCCCAGCCAAGGTCTCACCCCTCCTGTGCCAGCTATTATTACCATAAGTCCAAATGTGTACCTGTGTTCTCTACTCAGTTCATTTTGTTCCAGGAAGATAATCACTGCCACCTCACCTGCCCTGCCATCAGCTGTAGACTCCAGCTGCTATTCAGGCATGCATATGGATGTGGGCAGGTTTTGTCTGCTTTTGTATGCTTCTCATACTCAATGAAAGACAGACACGTTACTAATATTCTGCATCTGTGGGCACAGCTCCTTTCTCTGTAGAACCTGAGAGAGACTAAAGGCCTTCTACATGGTTTCTGCAGGCTCCTGGAAGGCCTCTACCAGCTGTAGCAGTTTAAAAGACTGCTGGATGGCTAATTAAAATGATATCATTCACACCTAGTTATTCCACACTGCTTCATTTTCTCCACTCAGCTGAGGGCGAGACCAGGATCCTTCAGGACAAAAATCATCACGTTTGGTCCACCTGTTGCTATTTAGAGTAATAGCACTGTCATCACTTTCAAAGGGAATCTAATTCTTCAGCCATGTGAGATTACCATTCCTTTCACTCAGCTGTCTCAGGCCATCCAGTCACCTCTGAAGAACTCAACCAGCTTCATTTGATGAGAACTTCTTGTGCCTTTTCCTCTGAGTATACTGTCATGCTCTAAGACACCCAGCTCTATACATACCAAGAGCAGCTGGTTTGAGGAAATATCAGCCTCAGCTTTCTTAATTCCTGGTGTTAGCAAGACTCTTGTGTTGTTTATTTCTGACCCTTCATCTCACAATCATTTTCATATGGCAAATTTCTGAAAACTTACCTTTTCCATAGAACGTACTACTGACTTCCAACAGATGATCCATTTTACATTAATATACATCTATTTATTTTGCTTTGGTCTCAAAAAGTGAAAATTGGTACTTTAAAGGGATTTAAAACATCTACATTTAAAACCACGTTCACTCACCAGAATTTAATGAGCTTTTCTACTTTCTGATCTATGCATTTATTCCAGCAACTCTCACAGCTTTGTTCACATCTACATTTTTTCCACCATTTTTCATTGTAGCAATTAAAAATGCATAAACCAGGCCTTTGCTGACATAGGAATAGATCAAATTTTTAAATCATGTGATGAAGCAGAAGAAAGTCTTGAATACATTGTGTTTGCCATAACAAGCTGTCTTGTGATTCACATAATTCTTGAGAAGCTCTTGTAGTGCAAATAATACCCAGGTATTTGCATAATACCTTCAACAGTCTAGCCCCAGACTCGCTGCATACAGTGAATGAAGACACTCATGTCTTCCATGCTGGCTAGAAAGGTACAGGATACAAAGATATCTTGCTAGTTTTTGCAGTAGGAGTGCACCTCCAGGTTCTTCCCATTCAGGTTAAAACTCTGTGCTCATTTGTTCAGGTTAAGCACGGTCCTGCTTGTACAGTCTCACACTAACACATCCATGTAGTCTGGTCCTGGAAGGGTGAGCAAGCTCCTTGCACAGGTTTCTCAGAGGCATCAAATTCCCTTGAGAGAAGTTTATAGACAGGACAAAACAGCCTCTGTGTCTCTCAGGGTCTGCAATCCTGTTCATCCAGAGCACTGGGACTCAAACTGAGATCAGTATTGATCACAGCACGAGACATCTCAAGGAAGTCAAGTGGGACATCTCACACACCCTTTGATCTTTCACAGTCCTTGTAACAGGGGTGTGGCACTCACAGGGGTGAGCTGGTGTGGTCAGTGAAGGGCAGAATCACATGGCTGTGCCTGGGAGAGGGTTCTTCTCAAAACAACCACCCTACCTCTGGGACAGTTCAGTCCTGAGTCTCAAGGACTGAAACCCAAAGCATGACACTGGAAACCCAGTTCATCATTCTAATGGATACTTAAAATCACACACACACAGAGATTATTTTGGCACACTAATATTTACTCCTACTCTCAGCTCTGGTAAGGTCTCACTTCCACTGGTAATAATTACCTGGTTTTCCTTTTGCTCTGTCAAAATGACTGAAAATATTAAAATATATGAACTTTTCTTGTCCTTGCTAGCATGCCTCTGCTCTAAAGGTAGCAATCATCCTTTTCTCTCAGTTTTATATGGACTACCATAACTAAGTTAAACAAAGTTGTTACCAGTTCACTCTTTGCTTGAAGTGTGATGCTGCTCCTCCTTCAGAGCTCAAGGAGAACTACTGTGTTTCAAAATCCTATGTGTTTCTTCCAGTTCAGCTGAGGAAGATAAAATGGACATTACCCATGTATTCAAACTTTGCCTCTATGAAGTGCAGAAAGTCTCTCAGCACCATGATGTTGACATGGCTGAGCCTTTGTCTGACTTCCCTGACTTGCCTCTGAGGTCCTCCTGTTCTTGGCTATTCACATTGCTACAATCTTATATTAAAATGCAAGAAGCTCATGTTGACTAAAGCCATGACAAGGGCTAAAACAACTCCTAAGATGGGGTTTCAAGAACAAGAAAAAGCAAGTATTTGAAGGATTTGTCCCACTACACCCCACGGACAATGGAGGAATATATACATAACTGCACAGGCACAGCATAAGAGATGGTTGCACAAGCAGTCCAGAAAATGACAAGACTTTAAGTTTTGGTTCAGGTCAATGAAACATAGAAGAGTGTGTTGTTAGTAGCACTGCTCATTATTAGGGTACTAACTTGTCCTTCAATAGCTGTGAGAAAATAATGTTTTAACATGTTAAAAAACTGTGAATGAAGGTCTTAACCCAATAATGGAATTAAAAATCACTATAGATGTGTATTAAATTCAAACTTGTGGTCTTGTGGTGGCAGACAGAATACTGTTATCTGTCCCTAAGGCTTGACCTGATGGCTGTGGCACATGAGAAGGCACAAGCAAAAATCAGGAAACAAGAAATGTTTTCACTGGAGATGAGGCTGGTACATTCTGCACTGGGTCTGCTAAAGGCACCAAATGTCTCAGTAGAGAATGAATGGGGATACATTTTCAAAGTCACTACATTTGGCAAATTGGAAAGCTAAGTTTACACAATCAAAGCTGCCTGAAGCATAGTAGCAGATGGCATTGCAGACAGATGCTAGGAAAAAATGATATTTTCTGCAAACATATATAAACACGGAAAAGCCATTTGGATTAAAAGGTTTCTCCCTCATGTACTAGTTTCTAGCTGCTTTTTCAAAAACAGGGCACAAACGTACACTTTTACTTTTCCTTGAAAAATGTATAAGACAAAATCAAACCATGCTTTAATTTATGCACTAAGGTATTAAGACAGAAAAATTAACAACTTGGGTTTGAGTTCTGTCTCAGTTTCTCTCTCTTTTGTAAACCTTAAAATATTGTATTAGGAAAAAAACCACTGACTTCTGAGTTTAACAGTGCTGGCTTATAGCTTTCTTAAAGACTGCCAAGTATGTGAACACAAACAGATTAGAAACCTAACATTACACAATATTTCTTAGGCTAGGTAACAATCCCATTTGCTACAAAACTATATTTACATGTAAAGCTGTTAATTGGTTCTCTTCTAAAACAAATCTGGTGATTAAAATCTAAATTTTCCACAGAATGAAACTCAGAATATCCTCAGCCCAAAGAATCAGTTTTCTTTTTTAAACATTGAAACACTTAAACAAGGTCATATTACACACATATAATCATGTTAAATATGGTGTGTATTTCAAGTTTACTGTCAACATACAGCACACAAAACTGTATTCTTTTCTATCAGAAATGAAGTTTAAATTAATTTAGTCTCATAACATTGTTAATGCAATCCCTCTGAAATTCTTATTTAACAATCTCCATTTTCTAATGGAAGATGGTTGCATACAGTTTTCTGCTGTGCAAGATGAATACTTCATCATAGTGATGTCACTGTTATTTTTTACAGCCTTATTCAAAGACATCTACTCTTGTCACCATTTCCCCTCTCTTCCCCCCACCCCCTCAAAAAATCTCCACCCAAACCCAAGAAGAGAATGCATGAGAAGAAATAGAATCAACATTGTCCTATGCTGCTAAACTCTGCTAAGGAAGTGGGGGATTTTTAAAACTAATTCCTCCCATGGAATACATCTCTGAATAGAAGAAATCCAGGCTGTCTTTAACAGCCATGTCTTTAAGAATACCTATAATGGACAGCAGACTTGTAACTGGAGATACACTTTAGAGGAAAGGCCTGGAAAACATGGACCCTACACTGCAGGGTCCTGAGAGATCAAACTTTCCCCTCTTGCTCTTACTCTGTAAAAGCAATCTGTTATTGGCTAAAGTCTATTTAGTGACAAAAAACCCACCATGAATGTTTTAGCTTGTTTTTCTAACTTGCCATATTAAAACAATGTTGAAAATACTATCCAGTTCTTTTGGTGGCTTGCTGATTTTAACACAAGCAGAAGTAGTACAGTTAAATTTAACATGGACTAGACAATTTAATCATAAAATGTATTAATTGTATTTTCTAGTCATAGTAAGCAGGAGAGATAAAGTAAAAGCTTCCAGCAAACTTAATACACTTTTCAGGAATATGAAGGATAATAGTTCTTCTCATTAGTAAAAGCTATCACCTCTTAGGGTACTAAGCTTTTTGTTACAGCAGAAAAATCTTTCTGACCTTCACATTCATCTACTCTATTGGTAAATTTTAGTATTTTTCTTGCAAATACCTTGCAAAAAGATAATTTATGGCAGCTTCCAAATATGTGTGGAGTTTTAAATTGTCATTCCACCAATCAGTGCCTCTTACTTTGTTAGAAATTGACAGGAAATAAACCTGGCTTAAATCTTTCCAGATTAAACCTCATTAGGCAATGGTCAAGAGGATTCAAACCCAGTACGATTAAGCAGAGAAATTCATGAGATCTACTCTCTCTTGGAGAGAAATAAGCTTTGAGGTTAATGTGTTAAAGATGATTCAGAAGTATAAAAGGCATTTTTAGTCAAAGTAACTTCAGCATGTCAAAAGTACAGTTCTTGAGAAAAGATGTGAATTAAATGAGGAGCAACCATAAAATCAGTCTTAAAATACCAATATACATTTTTTTTATTTCTTTTAAGATGTATAGCAGCAGATCAGAGGCGTATTTTAAGGAACATATTTTAGCAACTCTATGGCAGATGTTTGGTTTTCATAAACCAAGCATATGGCTTACATTTAAAATAAAGCAGGTGCAGAGACTAATTATACTGCAAAGCAAAACCAGCATGTGCCTGTATGCAGAATAACCAAAGTCATCATCCTTGAACTAGATCTGGCTACTTAACAGTGTTCATTAGTTGGGAACAGTTCCCAGGGCTGTCTATTAAGGCAATTTCCAAACCACCTTGTCCTAAATTGGGAAGGAAAATTAGCACATGTCCAAACAAAAACTGCAACAACATTTTCTGTTCTCAGAATAACAAATGAAACAAATGCTCTTGAATTTTCTTGTACGTGATTTAGGAAAATGATAGAAAAATAATAAACAAATAAATAAAATAAAAGGAAACATGCTTTTTTGACCATGAGCTGTTGTGTAGTAAACAGTTCCTTCTATTGGTTTTATTAAATAGAGAACCTCGTTATAACCAGTCTGCCTTTGACTCTGTGCCAGTGTGAGGATTAGAAAGAATGGTAAAGAAAACTGTGTTAAAATGTATTTTTATGAATAAAGATGAACTAAGTCACTCCACTTTTTGTAGCACACTTTTCTTGCTTTCAGGGAACATCTCTATGAGCAATCACCACCTTTATCAATCCTTCTCAAAGTGCAAAACAACACCTTCCAGTTTCTGAGGCAAACATGTATCTACAAGTCTGCTCACTCACATAAGATCCATGCTTGATATGCTCAAGCTTCCTCTTCTCCAGGTCACAACTCATGTAGGGCCAGGAACATGTTTTCAGAGCAACTGTGGTAAGAAAAGGCCATGTGCTGAAAGGCACACCCATAAAATGCTATGTAAAACATGAGTTATCCTATAAGTAGCCATGGCAGAGATGTGGTACACCTTCTCTAACCTACAGTACATTCTAAGAATACAGCATGTGAACTTCCCTTCTCTGATCTCTGCCTTGTCCTTACAACAACCACAGGGCACTCAGCTGAGAGGTGATAGAGACAGAAATCTACCAAATAGACTTTGGACTTCTTGTGCCAATTACACCTCCCTAGTTCCAGCTGGACTACAACCAAAGGGGTGCAGGTCTCTTGCAGCCTTATCAGGTGTCCCAAGGCATCTCAAATGACACTGATGCACAAGCACCTGAGCACTGCCTCATGATTTGCAAGGTGAAAATCTCAATAACATAATGAGAATGCTTTCTTGAAGGAACATCATCTTCAGGCTTTGGTTCCTCTCACCAGCTGGTTTATGCTTTCACCTGTATCACTGTTTCTTGGCCAGGAGGGAAAAAATTGCTCCATTGGCAAACCCTTTGTGAGCTGAATTTCTAGTACAGATTTGAGAAGCCTTAGCACAGCTCTTTCCAAATCTCACGCAGCTGCATTTGTGCCAAAGGACTGCCATCCTCTACCCAAGAGAACACAGAAACATCCTAGATGGCCTTCCTTTCATATTTCCAATATTATGATGCTGGTTGCAACCAAAACCAGCACTGACAGCTTCCAGGAGAAGCCAAGCCAAATAACAGAAACTTGAATTGTGGAAGAAAAATTACAAGAGAGGGAAATTGTAACTGAAGGGTCCGTCATGTTCTAAATGGATCCCTAGAAACAGCAAAACATTGCTAGTAGGAAATTTGGAAGTAGTACAACAAAAACACATTAAAATACGTGCCCCAAAGTTTACTCCTAGAACCCTTTTCTTTGCAAAGTGACAGGGTGCTGATAGGACAGCTTTTGTGCTGGATCCTTTTTGCTCTAGATTGAGTTGTTAAAGAGAGAGTTAATCTATTTAGGAATTATAATCAACAGTAAATAAAAGTATAATAAATTATAGCCTAGAGTTCACAAAACAGAAGAGTATTTTTTTTTGATAAAGATCAAACTCAGCAAACCTGTAAAACATTTTTTAACATGAATAATAATTTAAGCTGCATTTATATAAAATATGTGTTCCAATGATTATTTTAATGCACTAGTCTACCTGTACACCCCAATGAGCCAAAGCTTTGGAAAAGCAATGGATTGCATTTAATGTAGGACTAATTTTCCAGGTCTCATTTGCACTGTATTCTTCCTGCAATAGTGAATCATGAAAGCATTTAGCTCGATATTTTGAAATTCATTTGCTCATGCCAAGCAGCACTGTGAATAAAGATAATATTAATCAAGTATCCATTCAAGTGGCAGCCTGTCAAGACAGATAGAGTTCATGGCTATATTTTTTTTGCTGAATGTGCATACATACTCCTAGGATTTCATCAGAGCTGTCAAATTACGTCAGCTCTAAAATTTTGATTATATCCTAGCTTCAAGCTGCCAGAATCTGAGCTTTCATTCTTCCTCTCTCATGCTGCTTTGTCAATTTTATTATATCTTCTACTACAGGTTTGTTTGTCATCAGTAGAAAGAGATTGTCATATCTTTGCTCAATTCCTTCTTTAATAGTTCATTCAAAAGAGAAATGGAATGTACACAGAGAAATAAATGTGACTGTTGATTATTTTCCAAATTCCTCTAAAATATGATGTTTGTGTAAGCTTTGGCTGAGAGAAAAAGCTATATTTGCATGTAGCAGTGCAAGTACCTCCCTCAACTTCCCTGTCAATACACCAAACTCTCACTTGAGAAAACTGTTTGGAAGGTACACCTGCATATAATTTATAAGCCAATTCTGTATTAGACTTTCTTGACAACTTTCTTGAAGGAAGGTATCTTTTTGCCTGAAATGGTGGCTTGGAATTTTGGACATTTGTTATAAATGTAAATTGTCTACAACAATAATCACAGTAACCAGGGACTTTGGTAAGCAGTACTGAAAGAGGAAGAAAAAATTCATTTGGAATTAAATCCTGACCCTGCTCTTATATAGAAAGAGCATGTCTCTTCATGTTAGGAGGTCAAGTGCCTCCTACTAAACAATCTCAAGGTAGCTGCTTAAAAACATGAATGAGGTCATTTTTCTTCCTGGTGTCAGGCCATCAGAAAATACAGCAGCAGTCATATCTGACTGGGGATTGAGCCTGACATAGCCTGACCCTTTACACTGTGAATTTAAAAATCAGGCATGAAAAACTACATGCATAACATGACAGAAAAAACTCACTGCAACAACAAAATGCTGAGTACTTAAAATGTTAGTACTAAGGGGAATTTGCTGAGTGCAAGCATTCACTCAGGCTGTAGCAGAAGGAATATTTTAATGTTCCAAATTCTACCTAAATAAGGCAGCAAGAATCAATCTAGAACACAGAAAAAGTTAAAAAATGCTCATTTTATTAAAACCAAAGTTACTAGAGAAAGCAAATGTTTGTAAGTCATTTCTTAGGGGTCATCCTTTATTAATATCCACACACCATATTCCATGAGAACAATCACTTTCACGATGACATGTAAATGATATTCCATATTTCTGCCTACAAACTATTCCTTACTCTTTAGTGTTCCATTCATTTTTTCCCTGTCTTGAAACTTGGCCTTTTAGTCAATGTATTCATGAGTGCAAACACATCATAATTTCACTGTGAAATATTTCTGATTGTGGTTGTTTAGAAAGATTCATGTCCAAGATCTGTGCTTGGGCAAGAAACTCAGTTTGGATCCAGAAAGCAGAAAAGAAACAAAGGAAAGTGGGGGAAGGAAGCCTTCCTGTGAGCAGGGAGGGAGGATTCAGAGGGATTGAAGTGGGTTCTGAGCAACGGGCAAGGTGGGGGGAAGCCAGCTGAGTTACCAGGAATGGTCAGGGCTGGTGGTACCCCCAGGGCCAAGACTTTTTTATGCCATGAAATATCTAGAAAACTTACTCTTCAACACACCTCTAAATTCTCATAAGCCACAATTTGAGTTATATGTTAATAGGAAGCAGAATAGCAGGAACCACTGCAACAGATGGAGGAAAAGCCTCACAAGAAGCTGGAATGCAGGAATAAAAAGGCAATTTATGACCTTTGGAAGCAGTTGCAAGCAACCTGGGAGGACTACAAGGATATTGTGAGGTTATGCAGTGAGAAAGTAAGAAAGGACAAAACCCAGTGAGAACTTAATCTGGCTACTGTTGTAAAAGACAATATAAAATGTTTCTATAAACACACTAGGAATAAAAGGAGGGCTAAAGAGAATCTCCCTCCTTCATTGGAAGCAGGGGGGGAATGGGGAGAAAAAGGAGAGGAAAAGGCTGAGGTACTTCATGTCTTCTTTGCCTCAGTGTTCAATAATAATAACAATTGCTCTTTGGTTAGCCAGCACCCTGAGAGGGACAGGACTGAGCCAGGACAGCTGGCCTGAGCTGACTGAAGGGATATCCCGAACTACAGCCTTGGGTTTAGCAATAAATCTTGGGGAAAGGAGGAGGAAGTCACAGGTGTTTCAAGTTATGTCACCTGCTCTCCCAAGTAACCATTATGTGTGCTGAGGCACTGTTTTCCAGGAACTGGATAAACATCTTCTTGCCAGTGGGAAGCAGAGAACAAATCCCTTTGCTTGTGCCTGCAGCTTTTCTTCACTAGTTAAGTTGTCTTGATCTTGACCCACCAATTGTTTACACTTTTGCCCCTCAGATTCTTTCCCCCATTTGATGGAACAAAATGGGGCTTAGCTGCCAACCAGGCCTAGCCCACCACCACTGTCATCAACCCATTTTTAAATAGAGCAAAATAAATTTTAAAATCTCCTCGTGGTGTGTCTCACTATGCTTAAATAAATGTAATTAGATGGAAGGGAGTAGCTAGAAGATTCTTGTTTTCATGCGTGGTGATGAACAAACATTTTCAACACTATTCCTACTGAAATCAAACTGCATTGGACAACAAAATCCAGACTTGGTATCACCATATGTGAGCATTCAAAATCCATTTTTGTCAGTCACAATGCCGTCTGGTCACAAGCTACACAAGATTTCCTCTGGATAAACCACTGTTTGAGCAACCTCATAATGCTGTTGTTTGCAATTTGGGATGAAAACTAATCACCCTGAAGAACACAATCTGCTCAAGCATTCCCAGGAAGGCACAGAGGGATGTCTCTCTCCATCTGTGGGCACTGCTGCCCTTCAGAGGTGACACACAGGACACATCCATGGGGTGTCTGGAAGATGGTGCTCTGCCTCCTGTTTGGGAAAGCAGGTACAGAAGGACAAACACATGCAGCCTGTCCCTAACAGATCCATCTGGGAAATCTTTGATGGCTCTTCACCCTCACTAGGCTTCTCCTCCCTGCCCCAAGCCTCTTGTTTTCACTAGACAAGATTATACTTTGTTTTTTCTCCTCCCAAACAAGCATCACTGCTATCCTAGACCTCTCCATCATTTCCTGAGTTTTTAGTAGGAACACTGACATTCAAAAAAAGAAGTTTCACAGAAGTTAATAAACAAACAAATAAAGCATAACAAATCAAGCAAACAAAAGCACCTCACTAATTCACGGAAGGCACTCCAGCCAGATCTTGTTTCTCTCACTGTATTTCCCACCTCCTCACTCTCCTTTCCTCACTCTCCTTTCCTTTGCATGGGCTAAAATATGGCAAAAAAGAGCAATTTTTTCTTTCTGTTGGCACCTGGTTGTCTTTTCCATTGAACAGGCAAATTAGACCACTGAGCCTATATGAGGAAAGACACTTCTTGTCAACGAAGTCATCCAGGCCATGTAAAATGGAAAATGTGGTGCTCCTTTGAGTCAGGGCAAGGAGAAATCATGGTAGGGAATTTTTTGGAGATAAGAACGAGGTATTACTAGCAAAAGAAAGCCAGGTATAGGACACAGTGTAAAGGAGAACAGAGACATATACAGTGTCACCTCATTGGTATGTACTATTAAACTTTCTGTTCAAAAGCAAAAGACAAAACAAAAACTAGCTAGACATTGACAAAGTGTCTTCTAAAAACCGATGCTCAAAAATAGTTCAACTCCAAATTTAGCTTGCTGGTGGTGCAATGCTGAGAAGCATAAAACCCTGAAGGTGACAAAGAACTGAGAAGTTCCCTGTCAGTGAAGCAAGTACAAGCAAAAACGTGTAATTGTTGCTTGAGCACCTTTTTGAGTCAGAAGAACACTCCCAGGCCAAGCTGGCCTTTTCTGGGGATGATTTGTCGCCCTCAGTATTTGGGCATCCAGAATAAACATCCTGTTGAGATGGCCACTCATGACCACATCTCAGACATATTTAATACTTTGTTATCCACGTGTTAAGATGTGCTAGCAGTTTCCCTAAGGCTTGGCTTACACCGTGATCAGGCCTAGCTCTCAAGTTACACCAATGTTTTTCTGCATTGATGTTACTGTGATAGTAAATGGGACACTGGGTCCAGAAGTGATCCTCATCTTAAAACAGACTGCTACCCATTTTACTCCAGAGTGAGTAACTGAGCACAAGACTTTTCATCTTGGTAACTTTTCTCCCTAAGAGGGAATTCTACCTTTTATGGATTGTGTTACCAAATCAGTTGTTGTCTGATTTTGTCACTTCAGCCTAGTATTTCTTTTTCTTTCAGTGGTTGTGTTTAACATGCTTGTTCTGCCAATTCCATCCCTTGTCAGGCTGGATCATGACCTCTTCTGGCTGCTCTCTGCTCCTGAAATGGGATTTGTAGCTGAGATTACAATTTAAGATATTTATCCCCAACTTGACTCTATTCTCATTTCTCAAGAATAATTTTCTTCCTACTGTGTTTATAAGCCTGAAATACTGTTGAGGACTTTCAGGCCACCAAACAAATTTAAATTTAATTATTTCATTAAACTGTGCTATTCTCTTGAGAAAACACTGGCAGAAACCCTGCCTAATATATTAAACAAGAAGTTGAGTGGGAGATTCAGAAGCATGACTGCAATATGATCTCAGTTTTAGTATTAATAATTGTTAGGCAGAGAAGGAAAATTTGCACTGCCTTTTGAGAACAATTAAGAACCATGAGAGGAGGTGGGCTCTCTGTTAGACACCTAATTTCAGCTACTCTTTCTAAAAAGTTCCTTTTTTTTTTTTTTTATTTAACTGAAATTCTTCAGAATTCATCCCACCTGCTTTGCCACTATCATTCCTGGTTCTACCACAGACTGAGCTCAGCAAAACTTACGAGAACTTCAAATATGAAGGTGCTTCTCAGCCCCTCACATTTCTAGTCCTTCACTGAAACACAGACACTGACATCTCCCTGGGATGTCCATTTGCACAGGCATGGCTATCACAGAGCTGACCTCAGCAGAATTCTCCAGAGAACTGTGCATTACACCACGAAGAGAAGAGACATTAGATGTCTCCTTCATCCTTGAGTCCAATGCTTGCAAGTCTATAAACTACTCCTAGCTCAGAGACCACATCTCCCATGAAGACAGACACCTCTCCCTGTGAAGCAAGAGCACAGAACCAGTCCAAGGTTTGTGCATCCAATCTTCAGCAGAGGTGATCACAAGGTTATATCCTGGTTAGCAAGGGCTCTCTTCATAACACTATGCTTAGTTTGCCTCTTCATTTTTGACATTCTGTCAGTTTTTGTGTCTAAGTTGGTACTCCAGAAGGGAGATGTCAGTGCTTCCTGACTTTCAAAAGGAGTAGCCTGAAAACACAGGGCTTTTGAACATTTTTTTTTAACCTTCTCTGCTTATAAATGTTTTCAAGCCTCGAGATTTTCTTTCACTAGCAGGCCCTGATAAACACTGCAGCACCTCAGTTATAACTGAATATATATATATTCATATATATATCATATCATATCATATAGCATATATATATCAGGTATAGCTGATAATTTAGCACAAGCACATGCTAGGATATTTAGGATAATTCACAGAGCAAATTTTGTGTCAAGAGCTCGTTGTATGAATTTCTAGGTTTTCTTGCAAGTTATTCTAGTACAGTAGTTTCATCCATGCAAACCTGGCAGTTTGCTAGACTAATCTGATACAATAAATTCCATANTGAATTTCTAGGTTTTCTTGCAAGTTATTCTAGTACAGTAGTTTCATCCATGCAAACCTGGCAGTTTGCTAGACTAATCTCAGATACAATAAATTGCATAAAAATAGGACAAGATTTCTGCATCTTGGGGGGACTATGTTGTGACAGAATATGAACTGGCAACAAGCTAAATATGAATGCTGAATTTACCTCAAAAATGCACATGATAAACATTCCCTGAAAATGTTTGTGGAACAGGAATAAGACTCAAGCTATACTTAATCTTCTTTAGGGTTTTTTGTGGTTTTTTTTTCTCTTCTATGCTGTCTGTAACTTAGTAGCAGTTTACTCCAGAATCCATGTGTTCATGTGAGGCCAAGTTATAGGTCCTAGCTGTATCTCCATCCTCAGATCATTTTTTCTGAATTTTAAACCTGACCAAAGGGACTACAGAGTGAAGCAAAGGCTGTTGGGATGTGAGTTGCATCCATCTATGCAGAAAACATCCCTGACTCTTAGTTTTGCTGGAGAATGACCTCTAAATTCCTGATATAAAAACTTCACAGAGAGGGAGAAAAGGAATAAGTATTTGAGCTTCAAAGTATTTCTGCAACTTCCTCCTACTGTTTGTCTGATATCACCCACAGTCATCACCATTTCAGATCCAGCCTTCTGCTGGACTCTTCTTACAATCACGTGCTTTTCTGTCTGGAGTCCCAAACAATCCTGGTAATATTATCTACTGTGAGAGAAAAATCCACCTGATACCCTTTCCAACACTCTGGATATGTCTCAGTTCTCTGGCAATCTGCACCATTTGACAAGTGTATACCAGGTCAAACGACCTCTGGAAAGGGCAGTGGATGAGGAAAATGTGCTGCTACAGCTCTATCTGAAAACAGCCTGCCAGCTCTGGAAAGTGGAAAGCAGACTCATTATCCTCAAAATTGGATTCACATGCTATCTTCTGCCCTCTTCCATTAGCATCAAGAAAATTCCCTGGTTTTGGCTCAGGAATCAGCCATCCAAACAGAGACAGCCCCTTTCAGTACAGGAGAAAGAAAGGTGACCCTATTACTTATTATTTGAAAGAGACTGCAGCTATTTAAGCAATGATATGCAGGCCACTGATCATAAATTACACTTTAACCACATCTGGCAAGAGAATTCATACTGGTCACTTTTGCAAGAACCTGTTTCTTACTTAGGATTTTTCTATAAGGCGATCCTTTGGAAATTCTGATTAAATGTTGGTATTACCACTTGGATTATACTACAGTATCTTTTACAGAGGAAGCACCTTCCATTCCTTCTGATCAGCAATATTAATCATAATTATTTTGTTAATATCAAGATCCATTACATATTAAGGTTAGTTTAACATACTTCCTGGCCTCCAATGTCTTACTTCGTATCATTTAGTGTTGGATAGACACATGAAGACACATGCCTTCTTTCAGCTTGCTTTTGCATAATGAAGTGCAAAAATTGATTTTTCNACATACTTCCTGGCCTCCAATGTCTTACTTCGTATCATTTAGTGTTGGATAGACACATGAAGACACATGCCTTCTTTCAGCTTGCTTTTGCATAATGAACTGCAAAAATTGATTTTTCTTTTTTTTCTCTAAACATTTCTGGTTACTGTTCCTTTCTGATTTCTGAGACATAATCTGCTGCCTTCTTCAATTTTTTAATGCCTTGCTAGGGGACTGAAAAACTTGTCTGTGGAGTCTTCTCAAGATTTGAGTGTCTAGCAGGTGCTCAAATTAATTAAGAGTTAAAAACAGACAAGAGAAATAGTTTTAAGTAACCTGGCTAGAAATCTAAGTCCTCTTTCTCACTTTGCACTTTGCACTGCTTTTCTTCTTCTGATGATAAAAACTTGTGGCTTTTCGTTATCCATAGAGTCCTCTGGGGAAAAGAGAGTAGACTGTGTCTGTGTTTCTGGTGGGAAACTGGAACACAAATTATTTAAAACAAAAAACCAAAATAAATATTTCAGGCTTACTTTTTCTAAATAAAGAAACAAAAAGGAGATCACATGACTGAGATGCAGTGTCCATTTAAACTCTGCTAAAATTTGAAATACTCAAAATAAACTGCTCTTGCAAAGGTTTTCCTTGTGATGTACATCCATAGCAGAGTTCAGCAGCAAAGCCATTCTCCAGGTTTAAGAAGGGCCTTTTATCCATGCTCCTCTGGGGATAGAAAGGGGAGGGATGGGGTCCAACTGTACAGAGCCCATTGGAGCCCATAGTGGCCATTTGGTCCTGACATGCAGTGAATGGCAATCAGAGACATCAGAAATCACAGGCAAAGATCACCCCTTCTGCACCTTGTCTAGATGTGTTCTGAAAGGAAACAGACATATTTACCAATAACTGAGATTGTTGCCTGACTGCAAAATCACACTGCTTCTTCCAAAATTCACTTTTGGCTGACTCAGTCCAAGATCAAGTGACTCTCTTCTGAGCTAAACATGCATGGAAGGACTATGTACCATTCTTAGAATCATAAACCTGTTTATTTTGGAAAATACTTGTAAGATTATAAAGTTCAACTGTCAACCCAGCACTGAGTAGCCCACTGAAATATAATCCAATACAAGAACTGCAAAAGTTGCTTTCAAAATGTCTGAAAAGTCAGATCTCAGTCCTTCTGGTATCATTTGTTTCTTCTTCCAAAATAAGTAGTGCTGCTGAAAGGGTTACTCACAGAGAGCACAAATAGTGCTTTAGACAATACATGCTATGGCTGACTACACACACAGGGCCTCCAGCAGGAATAAAAAAGTGCCTTTCAAGAAAATTACGAGGAGAAAAACTATGAGGATCATTTTTTTCCTTTGACTAATGAAGTAAGCACCCTGACAGGAGAGTTGTGTGCTATAGTTATTCCAGCAGTGCTGAGTTATCTGCTTGAATACATGAGGTAGGGGGGAAGGCAGATAGCAGATAATGCTGGAAATGGTAAGAGGATGTGGAATCCAATGACAGCTGAGCTTGTGTGTACTCCTCCTGGATCAGCTCAGATCCCATTGAGGGTCTGCCTGTCAGGGACATGGACATGGAAAGTTATTAGCCCCCCCCTCAAAATATAGTTGAAAAGTGACACACAATCACAGCCAGTTTGAGTTTTTCAGAAAGATATGCATTCATGTGTCTGCACTGCATTGCAAATCACCATGTGTCCCAAAGAAGTGTAAACTCTCAGCTCCATGGGAGAGATGTTGGGTTTTACCCAGATGCTGCTTTGAGGTCTGGGACACAAAGGTAGTAGAGAGCAGGGACTCAGGGCCCTTGACAGGAACCCTGTCTGCCACTCTAATCACAGAATCACAGAATCACAGAATCACAGAATCATAGAATCACAGAATCATAGAATCACAGAATCACAGAATCACAGAATCACAGAATCATAGAATCACAGAATCACAGGATCACAGAATCATAGAATCACAGAATCACAGAATCACAGAATCATAGAATCACAGAATCATAGAATCACAGAATCACAGAATCATAGAATCACAGAATCATAGAATCATAGAATCATGGAATCACAGAATGGTTTGGGTTGGAAGAGACCATTAAAGATCATATAGTTTCAACTCCCCCCACCATGCACAGGGGTACCACAAGGTTTAATCCTTCAAGGTTTTCTTGGACACACTGAAGCACCCTGGCTGCCCTCCCAGGCATCCCGAATCTGTACTCGAGCAACATCAATGAAAGGAGTTCCCCTGCAGCTCCATGGCTGCAGCTGAAATCAGTAACAGGACAGTATATGATGTAGCTGAATTACTAAGGCAAAAAATGTGCCTGAGAGGGGAAAAAGTAGAAGCCAAATGTCTTTGCTGCTGCTCAGATCAGAGTGCATCAGGTCTGTATTGATGATGGCCCTTGAGGGAAGGATAAGAGAAGCAGGTGAGGGAAGGCTCAGTATCCTCTTGCTATTGGACTGACCTGTGTGCTGTAGCCAAGGGTTAGCCAGGGGTCTGTCTGCTGCCTGCCTCAGCTCCACAACTGCTCAGTGCCTGGGGTCATTGTGTCTATGGCTACCACGTGCTATCAGCAGCCAAAACAGCAGTACACTGGGTGAAGGGCAGAAGGGAATCAGATCATCTTTAGCAGTATGGCAGTCTAAATATTTACATAATAGTCAGAGCAAATTGGGCTGTGTCAGAAGGTTGAAAGTTTTTTCTACAGGTAATTCCTTGAAAAGCAAAATCATCCAAGCTCCAAAATTATGCCGTGGCAAAATGCAGAAATTGGTCTATTTTTTGAGAACAATGCTGCACCAGCAAGTGGATGGTCTAGAAAGGCAAATTAATGCTTCCTTTTATCAGCAATTTTATTTTCAGCTGGGCTCCAGCCACTGGCAAACAGAAAATGGCTTCTCTTCAGGCACAGTAAGTGTCAACAGACTTTTGAATTCCTTCACACCTCCCTAGTAGGTGACCTCAACAACTGCTCCACAGAGACAGCAAATGAGCCATCCTCCACCATCCTGCCATTTTCTCAGGTACTCCCTTCATCTGTCATGTATTGTCTCATTACTGGAAGCTGAAAATGTCCTTGTGTTTTCAAGGTCAGCTTTTACTCCACAGTGCTATTTCTGAGAGTTGTATGTTCCATGAATAGCATCCTCCTTTTCAAACAAGAGACTCATATCAGGAGGGTGATATGATCCTACAGAGAAGGTGTATTTATTTATCAGTGAAGAGATACACATTAAACCTCCTCACAATACTTTTAGCCAGGAAGATAGATTATTTTGGCTGTAGGAGAGGAAATGCTCTACTGAAAGAAAATGAAGCTCCAGATAATTTGTTCTAGGCTACTAAGAAAGCCAAGGAAGCAATCCTCTGTCTGTTAGAAGACAATTCTTCCTATTTATTTGCAATATAATTCCTCTGTTATACATGCTTTCAAAGGGCTTTGTTCTAAGAAATCCCTTGAATAAAGTCACAAGATCAGATTTTGTATGATGTTTCTAATGACTTCATTTTCTGAGATCATCATCTTTTTTTTTCTGAGAGCACTTTGTGCTATTTCCTTCAGGTTTCTAGTCCCAGCCTATGGCTAAAACATGTTGGATCCATCCAAGGCACATAGCTCTTGTCTTCCCTCTGATCTATGAGGTATCTCCAAGCAGTTCTAGCAGAAGGACTGAGTGAAATTCTACCTTCCAACTGGCCATATGCAGAGCTGGCTGTGGCTTTTTGATAAACACTTCTTCCAGTTCTGTCTTAACAAATTTTCCCATCGTTGCTGTGAGTGAAAACAGACAACCCATATGCAAGGTTTCTGACTTTTTGTCTATGTGGAGAACACAATTCTCCATATGACAACTGGACATGGAAATTGCTGAAATGATCACCGTGTGTCGAGTTATGGCAAGCCTCACAGCATAATCTAGATCCCTCTTCCAAACAAAAGCTCCACTCTTGCAATTACTCAGGCAGCATATCTGCACAACTGTGCAGAGAGAGAATAAAAAATAATCTTTAAAAGAAACCTAAGCTGTAAATTATGGAGATCCATATTTGCATTTGAGAAGTAAAGTGCCATGTGTGTGATAAAACCTGTCTTCCATCATCTTTCCAAAGAAATTGGATTGTGTGTGACGGCACCCGCTGCTGCACCACGCCGTGAGTTACACAGGAGCACTGCTGTGATTCTACTGATCTCTGAAGCTCCTAGCCCTTCTGCAATTTTCTTTATAGATTTCTAAATCTATAAAATCATCTCCATGTGGAACTGCATTAACTTATTTTCAGGATGAAGTGACAATCAGGAACAGAAAATGGCAGGGAAGCCGACTCTAAAGGGTGCTAAATACTCCATCTTCTCATAGTGTCCAAGCTTTCTTTAAAGATGCTTTAAAGAGAGCAGCTCCCCTTACTTTAAAGATGCATTCAAATCTATCAGCATTAAGATAGTGAAGACTGAGGCCCATATGCCTCAATGAGCACTGAAGTACTCAATACCTTCCAGGCAGCCCTTAGGCATTTGGACAGTCAACCCCATAGACCAAATATCCTGTTGGATCACTCTGAAGGAGAGGGGCAATTTTTCCTGATACCCTACAGATTACTTGGTTGTCCCTGCACTTGTGCAGCAATGTTTATTGTGAGGGGGGTAAGAAAGAAACTTTACATTCAGAGTAGAAGTGCCTTTCAGAAATGTATAAAACATGAAAACAAAGCATATCCCTTCAAATCTGGGTTAAAGATTTGCTTATTCAAATTGGATCTTCACAGAGTTAAGAACTCAATCCTTTTTAACGAGTGCTTTAACATGATTAATTGACTGCTCCATGCATCTGACAGATAACTGAATTCATAAGGTATGGTTCTTATTCCCATATTTTAAGCTAAAGAATGATGAATAACAAACAGCAAAGTTCTTGTCTGTGGATGAATAGGCAGCTTCACATTAAATCTGTATTAAACCAGCTATTCCACAAATGCTGCACAAATAGAACCATATTCTCTTCTCGTTTGCAAATAGAAAGTTGCAAAACATCATCAGGCCTGGTAGCTATCAGACATTTTTGTTATGAACTCTATCGTAGGTTTATCAATGCAGTAAATATATGTAAATGTTGGAAATTAACAATTTTTGTGGATTTATCAGCTTTAGTTCAGAAAAAAAGTACGCTAATGCATGCTCAGTTTCAGGCCTACTGATCTCTGGGCCATACTTATCTGTACAATGCTAAACTTGCCAACATTGCCTTTTCATTTCTCTGAATTAAATCAGATTTAGGAGCAATTCCATCAATAAGGTTCCAGCATTTCAGTGAGAAAATCTGGGAGGGGAGAGGCAGTCTAGACACCAGCTGTTACTCAGAAAGCTTTTCCTCTGGATAAGGTTTCTACATCACCTCTGATAAAATGAGAGTTTGTGTTCTGTATGATACAACATCCCTACATTTTCTTATAGCAACACAGTAATGATTACTTCAGTTTTATTCTTTTCTTAAAGCATGGTGTTCTGATATGTTATTTCAAATATCACCGTATTGCATTTTCCAAGCAGCCTTTCCTGTGTTGGTAACAATCTTGGGGTTTGCTTTCTAGCACAACTGCTGTTGAACCACAGACAGTGACAACTCATTTTCCCTTGCTCAAGACACATGGTTTTCCCTTTTATTGTTTTCTACTCCACTACTGAATCCACTAATTCACTGCTGAACCCCTGGGAAAAAAAGTAAGTAAGCAAGCATTTTCTATTTGCTCTACAATTTTTCAATCACTGCATGGAATTAAAAAAAAAAAATAAAATAAAAAAAAAAAGTGTTAGAGGTGAAAATTATATGTTATACAAAATTGTGTATAGAAATCATGTATTTATGTTTTATACTGAATATTCGCTAAAATTGTCAGAACAACAGCAAAAAGCAGTAGAGGGAACCAAAAGCACAAAATTCTTTTTTATGCACCTTCCTTCTTCAGCATGGCTTTTCCACTCCCACTTTGCAAACACCACTCTCATCAGTTTCCACTGATGGGAGTTGCATGATCAGAATTATTTGTGGCTTTGAGCAAATGTATCAAGTAGACAAACCTCCCCTAGAGCTTGTGCATAGAATAGAGCTGGACTCTGATAGTGCCTTAAATGATTCTTTGATCAGTACATCCCAATCTCTCAAGGATACCTTTCAGATCACGAAGGTAGCAGTGGTATACAGAGATTTTTTTTTAAATTTACTTTTCATGTGTGAAGTCCAAAAGCTAGTTCAAGTATCAAGCAACATTTAAGAATGACATGCTGCTCCTTCTAGTGCCACTAGGATGCTGCCCTGCAGGCAGCACTTGCTGAAGATTTGGAAAAAAAAAAATCTCCTTTTGGCTAACCACAGCTGAATATGTGTATTCAGCTTCCATATGTTCCTGTGTAAGGATTTGGATTGATTTCCCTGTATCCTTGCAGTTCTGCAAAAATCAAGGAAAGGCCAAGATTTGGGGAATATAGAGCACTGAAGAAGCATGGCTGCTGCAGAGGGGGTTTTTTTCAGGTACACTTGAGCATATGTCCTGTTATAGATATTCACAAAGAAAGATGAGAGACGGGACTATTCATGGTTTCTGCTGAACACTAATTATTGTATTGCCCTTCTGAACCTGGCACATTATCCCACACCTAATTCCAGTTCCCAGCATTCTGTAAAGATTAATGACTTACACCATGTCACTGCTTTGCAGGCTTCTGATTTGGCATCTTTTTGACACCATAAGAAAATGACCTCTGAATTCTGCTTCAGTCAGCCTTGCTGTCTCACTGGAGAGCTATGCCAGCTACACTCTTACATGCTTTTCAATCCATACTGATATTCTTTCAGATGAGATAACTTGACCTTTAGGAAACCCATCTACAGCTGAATGTGCAAGAAGTGACAGCCAGAAATGGTATGTTCTTGTCAGGGTAATAAAGCCAAGCTCCAAAAAAGATCTAGTGTATGCAGATTCCTTTTCTTTCAGGAGTGACTGTAATTTCAGGGAAAAGGCAAGCAGGTGTTTGATTTGTTTATAGTGAGTCAGGAGAGCACATTGGAGGTGAATTTCAAGTCTGCTCTCTGTAACAGCTGTGGAATGATGCACTTCTCTTTGAAGGGTTTAAGGGTCAGTCACAGGGGCTGCAACTCAGATGTTGACCTGGCTACCTGCTGGGGTCCAGAAAGATAGCTCAGTGAAAGGTTGTAAAGAGCATTCCAGGAAACATTGTAAAAGATAATGCATAAGACGTGGGGGGATTGAGTAGTTAAAACTGTAATTCTCCTTTGGAAAAATTTCAATAGCAATGATTAAAATGACCATCCAAGATTTCCAAAAGACTTGTATAAAGTTATAAAAATTATGAGAGTTTCTTTACAGTGATAAGTGCTCAGAGATTTTATAATGATTGCTTGAAGGAAGCCTACATGTTATATGTCTGCATTTGGTGCTAATGGTTTCCATTTAAAGATCTTCCTCTATTGGCACATATTTTCCTGATCTATAATGCAATTTTCTGGACCTGTCAGAAGTATTTACTCACCCATCAGCTTTGGTCATGGCTTTGGGTCTGTGAATGTCCTGGTATGGAGAGATGGGTATATTGATAACTGCCTTGGACAATGAACAACTGATATATATCTGTCACCCAACACTGCCTCAAGTCAGTTTAAGAGTAGGTTTTTTTTCTTTTTGATTCCAGAAACTATTCTGGGAATTGGATAATTCATTGGAGAGATTGGTCTCTGTTTCTCTAAAGGAAAAAATCAAACAAACCCGTGACTTGGGACTTAGGCTCCCTCCAGAGGAGAAATTCAGACATTTCTTTTAATCCCTGATAACCTGTCATAGGCTATTCCTACAAAGCATGGACCCTTCATGATTGGTCACAGACAAACTGCTAAGCAGTTGCTGACATTTTGAAAATGAGGGGAATAAGAAGAATTTTCCAAATATCTATGCTACATATCATGATGCTGATGGTGCAGTGGCACCCATTTTTCAAAGCCATCCTTATGTGATTTGTCAGCTGTAGCATGTGAATTCTACCTGGACAACCCTTCCAGGCAGACAAAGAAAGGAACTGAAGAAGGAAAGTGATGCAAGCACAGAAACTGTAAGGGTGGATTTATGGCTCTCCATGACCTTGCAATAGACTCCTAAAGGCAACTTGCTTGTTTGTGTTTCTGCTGATAATGCAGCCAGTAGAATGTTGCCCAGACATACCAAGATAATGGGAATAAGTAAATTAATAATTCCAAAGGGATGTCTGTTTGAAAAATTCTGGAATGATGACTTGTTTGTAATACCAAGTAAAGTACAGATCTTTTATCTAACTGTCATCTCAGAATGACAGTGAACTAAACCCTTGGTAATGGGCTCATTTATCCAGCCCAGTTAAATTCCAATTTATCTTTCTTGTTTGCACTACGGCATCAAAGAAGGAACAGTTGTTAGGGTTTAGCATGTTGCTGTGAATCATTGAATGCAAAGCTGCCAAAGCTCTCTCTGTCAGATTCATAGTATGTGTTTGGCACAATTCAGTCTTCATTATTGCCAGAAACAACAGGATATGCAAATTAATCAGATTAATTAAAATACATTTGTGCAAATGAAAGATAACCATTTTTTTCTCTTTCATGATGTTGGTAACCTTTTTGCACACTGCTGACAACCTAATATTAATGTGCAATTTTATTATAACACAGGAATGTGCACCTAGTTATACTCCCAGAACACAACTATCATAATAATGGATTTTCTCAGATTATTTGCTAAGAAATATAAAGGGTAGTATCTGGGGTTGATGTTCTGCCACAAATCATATTTCTATAAATAGCTTTGTGAGGAATCATGCTTACCCCCAAGGGGGAACTTGGTTAGGGAAGACTCCCTGTCACTGTTATAATACAACATTTCTCAAGCCTGTAGTATCTCAAGTCTGTAGCATCTCAAGACTGTAGCAGGAGAGACAATGATCTAAAGGTAAATTTGCCATCTCAAACTTCATTTTGAATTCATTTATATTATATAATAACTCTGTATTTTCTGACCATGAGGCCTCAAATCAGTTGAGAAATATATCAAGATTCTATAGAGCAAAATAAAGTCCAGCTGATTTAGAACTTGTAATACTGGGCATGTTTTGACCCACAGCTGTTTTATGTGAGCTTTTAAACAGGTACCATCCTCAGATCTTCCATCAGTGAGAGAGGAAAAAACAACTCAGTTTCACAGTGCCTCTGTTTCTCCATCTCCTAATGTGATTCATACTCTTCCTTGCCATTTTGTCACTAGCATGAAAAGCAGCCACAACTCACTGTTGCAACTAGGAAAAAAGTTCTGGTTTTGTAATATTTTTTTGTACATAGTCCTTTATATGTGTGTGTGTATGTGTATTTTATAATAATAATATTTTCTAAACTATGCTCAGTTTATAAGCTTGCCATGAAGATCTGGTAGATGCCCATTAAAGTGTGTGGATGCTACTACATTCTCAATAAAACTATATGATTTCTGACCATGTGGAAGTTTATTGGATTGGCAACAGAACACAGGCAATGTCTTGCTCTGTAAATCTTGATTGAGGAGGGTTTTTTCAGGACTTTATAAAGTCCTGTTTTGAAAGTTTAATTACAAGGGGGATGACTGAATTTGGATTTTATTAAAACAAAATTAAAAAAACCAAAAAACCCCCAAAAAACCCAAAACAAAACAAAAAAACCCCCACAACAACAACAACAAAAACCACAGTCTGCTACTTTGGAACAGTTTTTTAATATATTATTTCATATATAAAATTAAATTTGCTTATGAAATCCATCAGAAAATACTCAGTCATTCAGGAAACAGTCTCTGACAAAATACATATATACATACAGAGAGAGAGAAAGAATGTGATTTCTCTTTGCCTAATCTTATATACAGAATTTTTACTGGAAATTATATCCTATGTCAAATTTCAGCACATGATAATTTGCATTTTTTTTGAATATCCACAATGGAATATACTTATTTCTCTGGAATCTGTCCATATTGCAACTGACAAGGTGAAGAACAAGTTCAAGCACAAGCTGAATCACACATATCTTAAGCAGATGATTTACATGTACAATATTTTGAGAGATGAGGGATAAACTGAGATCTGTGAAGTTTCTTTGGATTATGAAATATTTCATAGGGTAGCTTCTTTCCTTGAGAAAGTAGTATTTTAGTCATCACATCCTACTTTTTTTCCCACGCACTGTGCCATTAACATATATTTTCCTTTCATTCAATACCTTAAATGTAGACCAGACTGATGTATTGTGCTTTTTGTCCACTAAGTGGATGAATGCATTTTCAAGCATACCTGTATGCACAGGAGTGTAGAGCACAGTGACCCCTCTATTTAAGACCACCTGGAGAGGTAAGAAGGACATAAATGCTGCCTACAGCTGCTCTTGGTGTGAATGCAGTCTCTTGGTTTGAACGAGCTGCAGCGTCTCCCAGCAGCAGAAGCAAAGTGAGCCCCATCGAGGACTCAAACAGGCAGAGCCAGTGTCAGGTGTGCTGGGAAGCTGGTTTGTCCCCTCACTGATGACAAGGGCCATCTGCAGGGCTCCCCAGGGCAGAGCCAGACCACGAGTGTGCTGGGATCTTGACAAGATCCATTCTTTCTCCCACTCCAAAACACGGTGGTAGCACAGAGCAAGTTTGCAGCCGTCAGTACACAAACCCTCCAAGTCTATATTGAAATAAACTGAGCACAGGCATTTGTACATATGCCAGGCCTGCTGTCTGGCTTTTCCAGCCTGAGTGACAGGGAGAGCATCTGTGCATAGCTGTAGTAGAGATATCATGCCCTGCGGGCCTGAGTGCTTAGTCCTGCTGAGCTCTTACGCCTCTTCTCTGCAAAATTATCCTCCAGTTCCTCTGGTCTCTAGGAAATCAACAGATCCAACTTCCATCCCCCTTTCACTTTGCCAGGTTCCCCTTTGATTTGCTGAGGGAAGCCAGATGTATCAAGCCTCTTTAGAATCAAGGAAGTGAACGTTTTAAAACATGTGCCCTACAAGAGCTGGTTGTTCATGGCTTCCCTAGGTCTTGTGCCATGACAGCGGTGTTTTCTCCAGGTGCCTTCCCTGTCTCAAATAGCTTCTCTACTCTCATTCCTTGACTCTCCATCTGCTCCAGCAAATGGCAAGATTCACAAGACTTCCCCCTAAACCCACATTTTGAAGTCAGTGTTCCATTTTCAGGCCTCCTGCCATCCTGCAAACATCCACAGATTACAATGCCTGTTTAAATCAGGGACATAGACACAATCTCTTGTTTGGAAATACCATGCACAAATGCTTTCCATGGCTGGTGGTGGGCTACCAGAGAGCTTCCTACAGTAATGGCTTTTGCCACAATGTAATCAACCCCTCTTACACTTGAAATGCTTCATGGACTGGTGTCAGATACAGTACTGTCAGTAAGTATTAAAATATTTAACTTGATTTTGTAAGATGTAACATGGTAAAAGGAAATACTGAATTGTAAATGAACTGCAGACAGAGCAGAGAAAAGATGCTATTTACTTCTTACTGTGGCTTTAAAAAAATAAAGACTTTAGGCACCATCATACTGAGGAGACAATTTCACTATTTCTGAAAAGGGATAATCTGGGCCCTTCTTGAATCAGCTCTTGTCCCTGTAAATAGCATTAGCCCTTTGTGTTTCAGCTTGCATTTTGCATCACTCAGTCTTGGGTCCCTATTATACTGAGTTTTAGATTGCCAGTCTGGCTTGATTGCTTCTCATTGGCTTGTAAACATCACTAACAAAACACTCAGAAAGCTGTCTGTATTGTGTGTCAGGGAATAGCTATGTACTTTTATTCCTGCTGAAAGACACTCACTTGTCTTGTCACCAGATTACCCAGAAAGTCTTGTAGCACACAAAGGACATTTAAAAAACAAGAAATGAAAAATACTGAAAATGGCCAGTCCAGAGGGCTAGGAGAGCAAATAATGTTTAATCAGAGCAGGCAGGGCTGTGAAGACAGGGAACTGCAAAAAACAGAATAGGATGGAGAGTTTATTGTTTCAATTCCCAGAAACTGTAAGCCCAGGCACATACAGAAATGGTGAACCTTTTTCCTTCATATTGAGTCTACACATGGATCTGACGGACCAAAAAGTGTCCATTTGAGTTATGCAACTAGTCCAGTTAAATTCCACTGGAATACTGCCCAAAACATCAAGATGTGCCAATATGAGCCTCCTGTTAAAAAAAGAAAACCAAAATACACAAAGACAAAAATAGCAAGCAAAGTCTGCCCTCGCGTTTACCTACAAGTGCAGGCTAACTCAATGTAGATTGCTCTTGATCAGAATTATAGATATGTGGCACAGCTAAAAAAAATAATTGATTTATGATTTTATGTTAAATTAAGGCAAATCAGACTCTGAGGGTGCTAGGGAGACACTAATTATATCTGCCAGAGGGAAAGCAAATAATACTTAGAAAGCATTAAATCAAATGTGCTCTTGAGGCTGCTGCTGTGAGTCCTTGTTCTTACAGAATGCCTCAAATTAGTTGCAAAAAGCCTCACCAGCTTCTGTAGAATTTTATTTTAAACAAAAATTAATTTAATTTTATAATTGAATAAATTTATTCAAAACTAGATTTGAGAGATTAATATTACTTTATTTAGTGTTACCAGTATTAACTCTTATTAATGAAGCACATGGCATCTGCTAGGGCCAGCAATTAATTTCTTATTCATCTCTCTCCTGCATCTCCTGCCAAAACCCCACATCAGTCTGCCACCACAGCCTGCCATTCAGCTGATTGCAGTGCCTCCACAATCTGCTCATTTTTCATTTACTGCATGGGGTTGGCTGTGACCACAGCAAAACCGAGCTCATTTAAGCTCATTTCAGGACCTCAGGACCATGCACAGTGCAGAAGTCACTAAGGCAGACCAGGCCATCGAGAGCAGCTCTGTGCCTGACGGGGCCATGGAGCCATCCTGATCCTACAGAATTAAGTTTGGGGCTCACAAGGATCAGTGGGCACGAGGCAGACCCTGGAAGCATCCCTAGTGGAGGTGAGGTTAATGCCAACAGGAGCTACGAGGCACCGCGGTGCCAGGAGTGAGCATGGTCCGGTTGTCTCTTCTGGAGATCACTGGGCAAGATTCAGGGCAGTGACTGGCAGCATCTTCTGGATAAGCACCAAGATTCCTGGCCCAGAGATAAGGTAATTTGTCTTTAGGTGAAAAGAGACATAGGTAACAACATCAGCTTCAATATTATTCCAAGAAATCTCATTCCAGTATCTGTGGGAATTCCGCATCTGACTTGAACAGCAGCTGAGAGACTCACCACTGTGCCTGTCAGAGGAAACTGAAACTTTTCACTGGCTATTGAGGAACTCTAATGAAAGACAATTCTGGGTGTCAGAATTCTTATTATGCTAATTTCCCATTGATACCTTGATAAATAAATAAAGTAAAAAGCCCTTAGTAACCCTCCCCTTTTAATTATCAGACAGTGACATATTAAGTCTATTGACTCAGTGTAGTGGGTTGCATAATGGAAATGCCCTTGGAAAGGCATGCTTTTGTACCCTTCCTGTTTCTCCATCATAATTCCATAGATTTATACATCGTCAGTGTGCTATTTTGGGCTAATATATTGCAAGGACATAGGGGTGGTGGCAGTTTATCAATGACTTTTTGTCCTCTTTTTCATTAGTGCTGTTTAAGAAGGCAAGCTATTTCTGTCAGGAGCTTCCTATAAACATAATGGATTTTACAGTATAACCATAATAGCACAGTACTATGCCTGTCCCTTCTTGTATTAATTATGATCATATTTGCATTCAGGATGCAACTTTATGTGAATCCAATGCAAATTTCTATCTTTGAAGGAGAAAGGCACTAGCACAGCAATTGTTCAAGCTGTCCCTGGAGGTAATAAGACACTACTGCATGTGCTACCTAAGGGCAGTACCAGAGCAATAACTTTCTTGATCCACACAAATATATCCCAAGCAATGTTTCTCTGGAAATTATGCATTGTAATGAAGATCTAGAGGTTAGTCTAGCTTTTTTTTTTTGCTTTTTTTTTTTTTACCTGTACATTACCTCACTGGCATTCAGTCAGTATTATATAAGACCGTAACCAGGTTCACCTTAACATACTTTCTTTTCCCAATCAGTCAAAATAGGCAGCAATCCATTTTTCATACATATTACTTTTATTAAGAGAGATTTGATACTTCCTCTTGGGCTGCAATCTACCCAAAACAGCCTGATATTTTTCATCTACCAACTTCACAAGTGACAGGTCAATAAGCTTTTCTCTTTTTTTGCCTGGGTACCTAAGTCAGCATCATTAATTTTCAAAGGCTTCAGCTCTGAAAGCAACAAGAAAGTCACTTAAGTACATTCTTAAAGCCCACATATTCAGTGAAATTAAAAGTATGGTTTATGTCCCTTTCAATAAAGCAAGCATTAACTCCATCTCCAAGGCCAGACAACCATGTATACCTGTGTATAGTCTCAACTAACAGACTATTTTTCTTGTTTAAAATACATGCACAAGAGCCCCATTAAAGCTTGACCTTTAAGTGATACTTGTACCAGAAGAGCAGATGCCTAGAAATGTCTGTCAATGGTGATAGCTGCTGAAACAATCAAATCAGAGTTCACTGACTTTAAAAGTACATAACTTCAATAATTTTTTTCACTTTTGCAAGAGAGAGGAGCATAGGCTATGCAAAACTTCAAAACATTTCATCTTTCTGCAATCTTTGCCCTTGAAAATGGAAAAAATGAAAGAAAATTGGGGAAAAAAAACCCTCCAAAACATAGAAAGTCACCTTATCAGGAGGAGATTTATTCTTTTCTTCATTGTGGTATTGTTTGGAAAGGGACATTTTAAATGAGTTTAATCACTTTTCCTCTTGAAATTGAATGGCAGGTGGAGGTTTTCAGGTAAGATGATGACTCAAAATTGTGAATGATAGGTAGACACAAAAATTCTTACAAAATAAAGCTGCCTGGTGCCATCAGACCTAATGTGTAAAATTAAAGTGAAGATTTGTCTTTATTTTCCAGGTGAACTAGCAAATGTCTCCATGAAGCACACCAATAGCTGCAGCGAGAGTCAAGAGCAGTGATAGTGTCAGGGCCCTGAGGGTACCAACAGGGCCTGAATGCCTGCTCCAATCACCATCTCCACCTTTCAGGGGCTCAGGAGTCCCATTTCAACCCTGTCTGGGCCCATCCATCCCTGATCCAGTGATGCTGCCACAAGTGCCAGTCCATCAGGACAGCCTGCACTATCCCCTGACAATAAGCAGGTAGAGCTGGTGAGAATTCCATCCCACAGATGTGTGTGTCTCTGATGCAGGCTGGACACCTATCCATCCCAGCAGTCCTCCTGAAATGGCAGAAAATGCTCAGTTGATGAGGACCTCATGGAGCTCTGCTGTGCCTTTGTGAGCTGCACACAGCAGGATTTACACCTGAAGGACAGACCCTAACGACACTCATTTAGTAGCTTCACAGTATTACTGGAGTTTTCCAGCTGCTTTTAAACCATGCTTTCATTAAGTACCTATGTGTAAGCTCATCACTTAAAGAAAGAAAACAATCAAATGCAGAAAAATGCTTTCAGAAAATTACATATATATCTACATGTATATATAGATATATATATATATATATCTGTACTCATATATATAAATATAAATATCTGTTATATTTATATATATCTGTACTGATCCATAATGGTTTTGAAACATATTGAAGAAAGAACTCTCATTTTCTCATATATATATACACAGAAAAGGACACACACACACACAGAGAAATGTACAAGCATACGCACAGGCTCTCAGACTTTATTTTTCCAATAACAAACCAGGCTGCTTGAGGCTTTCCAAATTCAGTTAGATGCCCTTTGCATTACAGAGCTTGCCCAACCCATCTGTCACACAGCCATCCTCAAAGTGCATGTATTAAAATTTAAGCTAGGTTGTTTACAAAATAGTTCCAAGGCTGTCCCTTTGTGGAAGTACTGGTTTGCAGAACATCTGTTGCTTTCGATAGTCAATACAAAGACATTTGTTTCATCTGAAAGCAATGGCAGTTCCCTGTGCTATAACCATGCTCCCATTAATCAAAGGAAATATGTTAAGGCCATCCAACCATTATTAATCTTTTATCTGGGGACTCTGCCTTTCTCTGATCACATATTTATGAGCATTAATTTTGGCTCGATTCGTAATGGCATGTTCTCTGTGATGATTTTCACAAAATGGGAAGACAGAATCTGAATGGGTAGAATGGCTCAGTGCAGACTTATCAGTGGTTTTGGCTTCATTTCTGTACATCCCCATTGATTCATTGTGTTTAAAAAGCAAGTAACTATCAACTGTGTCACTTCCCTTTGGCTATCACCATCTTCTCTCAAACGGAGCTCCAGCGAGCAGCACCAGCCTGGCCTATAGTGGTTTCTTTTTGTTTTCTCTTAAGACTTGCCCTTTTTGTTTCTTTCATGTTTTGTTGATGTTGGTCAGAATTCAATATAAATCTAGACAATGTTCATATTTAGTATTATTGAAGATACATCGCTGGAAAGGTAAGGCCTAAGAGTTGGAAGTGAAAAACATTAAAATCTTCGTTACCGAAATATTTTGTTCGCAATTTTATTTTTCTTATCCATGTCACATCTCTGTAAAGCTGCAGGATTAATGAAGATATCTGAAATTAAAAATAAGGGCTTGATTTTTCTCTCAGATGAATTTGTAGAGATGGCATTGTGTTGGTTCAGTCTGACTTTGTAGACTGTCTTGAAATAGGTCACCAGCATGCAAAGCAGTGTGAGTTCAAGTAAATGATATCTTGAAATGGCTTCTTCAGTAAACTTCTCATTGTAAAAGCTACTGCAACTTCTAAATGCAAAGCATCAGGACCAAAACCATGTAAGGATGTACAACAACAGCAAAACAACAGAAACATTTCTAGATCATGTGATCCTCTCAAAATCTGTGAATGATATAAAGCTCATCAGAGAAACTCCTAATCATCAATTTTATGTAAGTTTTAAATTTTAAGCTTAGGAATTAGCTGGGGTGAATGAGTAAACACATTATATGTCAGGAAATTCTCTCAAGCTTCAGAGATGCATTAGTACCCTCTGCTGTTTACCCTTTACAGGGAATGTGTTACATTCAGGGAATAATGAATCAATGAAAGAATCGATTTACAAGAAGCATCTGAGAATGGAGAATTCCTCCTGAAAGACTGCACAAGCTGAGACTGGATATCCTGTTTCTTAGGAGGCATGGTCACAACGTCTCGGGAGAAAGATGATAGTGTGTACTATGTTGTTAATTTTGGCCATGGAAGACAAGTCATTGGAACAATGATTATGGTAGAGTTGCCTGCAATTAGATAAGAAAAATGTGTTTGGAGAGGAAGGATCTCGCCCCTACCTAACTCCAATGAGTAAAATTTAAAAACTGAAATAAAAATAGTTCCTTTTAAGAGAAGCTTTGAGAAATTAATTTTAAAAAATAAAGCTGGGCAGCATTGAGCATTAAATTAAGCTAATGTCTTTCTTTTTTGATTTTCCCCCTTAAGAATGACATGAGAGATACTTAAACTGGGATGTGTATAGCCCTTTCTGGGTTGTATACACAAAGCCAAGTTGCTTCAAAACATTTTCCTGAAATACAAGAAACAACATATAAATTACTAAATTAATAGTATAGCTCTATAAAAAAGAAAAGAATTTAGGATATGGAAAACTTCATTGCAAAGTCAGATGTTCATTCAAGCAACACTTGGGCAGAACATCTGCACGTGTGTTCTCACAGACAGGTTTGGCTCATCCTCATTCCACTCGTTCTACTTATTCCTCAGAAAGCACAGCTGGCTGGTTTTCTACTACAAAGTTTCTTCAGTGAACATTGCATGAGAACATCACTGTTTTGCTGAAACATGGCCCTGCATTAGGCATTTTAGACATGCTAATAGGTTGTGCCTTGGTACCTTTTGGCTTTTCACAAACGTAGAACATTACTGGACAAAAATGGTATTAAGGCAGTGGTCACACATCGAATAAAGGCCTTTGAAGGCTACAGCTCCCGTGCTTGCATTAGATTGAAGGATTTTTTCTGCCATAGTATTTTCTGCTCCTTTGCCTTCACAATGGAAATCCTGGTAATCATCATTCATTCCAGCCATCCCAGCCATTTCACCTGATGCATAGAAATCATTCTGCTTCTTCTCTCATGCACACATCAGACTACAGAGGCTGTGAGAGGAATACTGCCTGATTCCACCCCTAAAGGAGAAGAAATAGGACGTCTGGAAGGAAACCTGAATTGCTGCTTGATTGGAATAAATGCCCAAAATATGTCATTTTCAGCAGTCAATAATTTCAAAAACTCTCTTTCAATTTGTGATTTTTAACATTTGTGTAAAATATGCTACCATTTGAAAATTAATAAAGTAATTTTTCACATAGGAATGTAAAAGCAGACTGCCATTTCATGCATCTAGTTCTTTAAATACATTTTCCAATTAGAAATACTATCAGAAGCAATTCAGTCTTGTGGCCATATCCTTTTTGCAATACCAGGAAAAAAATACCAGGGAAAATGGATTTGCAGAATTTTTTCCTAATTTTTTTGGGAAAAAAAAAACCCTATATGGATTCCTTCATGATGGTACCTCCATTTCTGCAAGCTCTATTTTCAGGAGTTAAAACAAAAAGCCAACGACCCAAGACATTATGAAGTGCCACTTTCCAGGGGAAGAGCTGACTCCAAGCGAGACGGCGTGCAAAGCACTCTCCCACTTTGTGTAGCGTGTACAGCCAAAGTGATTGGCTACAAACACTGCTTCCACTTCCTCATGAGCACAGATGGCATCTCCCATGGATGTGAGGAGCACTGAGTAAGCAGCATAATGAATATTGGCACATTCATCCTTCCTGAGCAGCAGCCACTTTCTGATTGCCCGTGAAATGATTTAGCTTTAGCACTACTTTTGTAGGGCAGCACCTTGCAGGCATCACAGAGGCCAGCACTTATCAGATGCAGTGTAGTGCAGCAACACTGGGATCTCTGAGCTCCCAAACACAGTCAGGGAAAATCCTGAGGCACAGATCATGGTTCTGGGCAAGTTCAGCATAATTAATTAATGAAGCTGAGAGCTGCAAAGGTTCAGCGTTTGAGAATTCTGGAAGGAAAATTACCAAAAGCTCTTTCAGTTATGATTATCCATTCAAAATGTTAAATCTTTCTTTATAACTTAGAAATATCAAAAAGCCTTAGTGTATTTTTCCATAATGCTTTATTTTTCAGCTGAGATCCAGTGGCAGAGGTGCAAACTGAATTAAAGGCTAGGAGGAGGAATGAACTGTCTTCATGCTGTAACCATTTGGATTTGTAGCTACAAAGGTCTTTCCAAGGAAATAAAAGGTAACTTAATTTATGATATGATGAAAACAGGGAGAGAAATAAAGTGATAACTATTTCAGTTTTCAGACTTCCAATGGCAATTTTATTTTGCTGTAAATATATCACCTTCCTACATCTGACTCAGAAGCTAGCTCGTTAAGTACTCAGAATGGCTGCAGGGTACAGAAACCTGTAGGTTTTGAAGAAGGAAGCCCTTGTGGACTTCTGTTCTGGCCAGGAATAACAAAGCTAGGAAAACAGATCTCTCAGGCTAGGGTTGAGGTTGAGAAAGTATTCTCTTCCAGGTATAAATACAAGTTCCCTTACTCTTAGAAATCGCAAATATATGTGGATTTCTGAGTAATTATAAGAAAATATTATCAATAATCTTTAGGAAAGTTAATATTTGCTAATTTTTCTAATATTTTATACTATAGAGCTACTTTAGAAGTAGCATTACTGACTCTCTATCTGGATGAACTATTCCACATAGAGAGGTTTACAGAAATTGAAGCTAACCACCTTCAATACCCTGTAGCAATCTATAAATCCAGAAACTGGTTTTATGTGTGTGTGGTTTGGGTGAGGTTTTTTTCCTCCCTCAGTATTCATCCTTCACCTTAAAGGTTATAGTCAACAGCTTTGAATTTTTTGCTGTCTGTAGGAGTAGTTAAAGTTCACTTTAGGGTCACTGCTTTAAATGCTCCATGCTGGAAAATCTCTCATTTCCTCATCTCCTGATATTTCCTCTTCAGTTTCCATTGGTGAAGTGCATTCTTATCCTTAATTAACAGAAGTGCCCCTATTGAACTGAGCAACAGGGTTTCTAGACAGCTAATGAATAGCTGGGGTTTCCCCAAAAGATCATTTAAACTTTCATTCTTCTTGTCAGAATGTCTTGAAAGTTTATCCTCATAGATAAAATTATGTGATGAGTAGAAAAAAAAAGCCAATAACCAAGGAAATTATCTGGGTACGTAACAAAGTTAAAAATCTACTGAAGTGCCCCTGACCTTGTTCATAAGAAATAAAACTGACCCAAGAGAAGCCAACTGAGGAAATAGCAAGCCACCACTGGCAACGTGCAGGAAAGAATACAGAAGAGAAAAAAGGGAATAGGGAGAATAATTACCAGATGTAACAGAAATCTGATTAATGTCTTCATCTTATACAGAATCAGGAAAGGAAGTAGTGAAGTCACTATGCCTGGAAGTGTTCAAGAAACAACTTGTCATGGCACTGAGTGCTGTGGTTTAGTTGACACAGGGGTGTTCAGCCAGAGGTTGATCTTGGAGGTCTTTTCCTACCCTAATGATCCTGAAAGAATTAGCAAATCTCAAGACAAGATGAGCAAAAACTAAAATGAAGCAACAATCAAAATAAATTAAAATAATTATTTGAATAATTCTTTCCCACCATTTCACAACAAAATTATACAGTCTCTAATCCAGTATCACAAATTTCAAGTAGTGGGGACAGGCCATGAACACAAGTATGAGAAGCTGGAACACACTGGAAAATTGAACAATAACAACTCATTAGGACTGGCAGATACCTGCCTAAAGACCACAGTTGCTGAAGACATAAGGTATTTCATAAGATACAGCTAATAAAATATGCAGTCTCTGTTAAAATGAGCATCATTGCAGGTCTGCAGGTTAGCAACTGTTCTAGGTCTAAAAAAGTTACCGGGGTCTAGTGAATCACAAATCACAATATTTCACTACTTGTTAACCATGTCAAAACAATAATTTAAAATGGTCTTAAAGATAATTCTTCTAAAACACTATAGGAACATGGCAGGACCAGCAATCTTTGTAGCAAGTCTTCATATCTCTCCAAGAAGGGCCAGCAGGAGGATCTGGTAACTAGCAAGAGGCTGGTCAGCCTCTCCTCCATCCCTGGGAAGGTGATGGAGCCCACTGCTGTCATCAGTGGTGCAAAGTCCAGCTGGCAGCCAAGCCCAGCATCATCTCTCAGGGGTGGGCACTAGAGCAGTTCTTTATCTGCTTTGGTTCCTGTAGTGACACAATTCAAAATGTTTCTCTGTCTGAGAATACAGGGTGAGAATGTTCTGAACAGTGAAAATTATTATGGCTTGTTTTGCATGGAGTGACAGGTTAGAGGAATAATGAAGTCAGTGAAGGACTATAAGCAAAAAGAAGAAATATTGACAAGGTGTCAATATCAAACAAGACAGGCATATTCCAGCTGGTGCAAGAAATGCTACTCAATTGTTTGAAATCTTCCATACCTAGATGAATCAGTCAACAGCATGTTACTAGCTCTATTAGAATAGAAAACCCTGCAATCACTAAAATAATGGAGGAAGGATGAATGACAAAAGAATGAGAAAAAAAAAAAAACTGGGTCAGGTTTTAAATAGGTAAACTGTGAAGGGAATAATTCAAAACATAGATATTTGCCTGTGTGAAGTATTTTGAAATATGTAGCATTAAAAATATTCTAACTTGTGCCTGAAAATCAAAAGAGGTATCTGCTTGCAATGCAATATTGCTGTATAAAATACTGTGATTTCAGGGATGATAGTCTTGCAACACATGTCACAGAGATAAAATCTGCTGTTTATCACAGTGGCAAACATCAGCTACTACACTGCATACATATCGAAGCACTCCTGCAGAAGAAGGATGCCTGTGAAGAGAAAAGAAGAAGAGGTGATTTGGATGTTTCTATTATGTCTTAGTACCTGGAAGACAAGAGGTCACACTTGGAGACATGAAAATCTGTATTACAAGTAGGGCTACACAGCAAGATGTGATTAAAATAAGAACCCTCCTCTCTTTCTCAGAACTTTGACAAATAAAATTAAACCTGCACTCCACATATATTGACATTTTTAGTTCCATAACTAATATTTCCTAATCATACATTCCATCTTTTATGTGACAGCCTATCAAGGACCTTCCTTCCTTCAACAGTCTTACAAAAGGCTCTTTTTGTCTTTTTTTGTCTTGGACCATTCTCAAGATGAGGAGTCTTAAGGGTGGGACCTTGCTACAGCCTTCAACCATCTAATGGGAGGCTAGAAAAAAGAAGTGTCCCATTTGTCTTGAAGATACATAGTGAAAAAGATGAGAGGCAAAAGACACACGTTGCAACAAGGGGAATTCTGCTTAGGTATTAGGAGAAAATCTTCTGACAGGAAGAATAGTCAAACTCTAGAACAAGTTCTTCCACAAGGGCTGTGGAATCTATCTCCTGAAGAACTATTCACAATATTTCACTACTAGTTAACTATGTAGGATTTCCCTGGGAAAGGCCCTGAGCAATGTGATCTAATCTGTACCTCACTGAAGCTCAGGCTTGCCTTGAGTTGCCTTTCACGAGGAATTCTGTGCTTCCAACATGTCTCTAGAGGAGAAACCCATAGGATTGATACCCTTCATAAGGCAGCAGTGTTCACAGGGTGAAAGGGGGTGACATATCTGAGTGCAGACACGTCCCCAGTTCAGCTGACAGGTACCTCCACCACTGCAGCTCACTGCAGATGACATGGTTTTTCCATTAATGTATTCAGAGTAGGATTCTGTCCATTTGCCATGATCATGGCAACAGGATTTGAAAAGTGATAATCAAAAACTAAGCAGGGGAAGAAGACTACTCCTTACTGCTTGTCTTCAGGTTTATTTTGCTTATTTTTAATAAGATCATCTTAATTAGGGAAAAAAAATTAGTTTCCTTGACAAATATATGGTCTGATTTCTCAGCAAGGACTTCCTTTGCTTACAGCTTGCTTAAGAATATTCATTTTTTACACTTCCTTATTTCTCCCACTGATAAACTCCCTGTTATTGCAGGGGCTCAGCTGCAATAAATTGTCACTAATAAGAAGATTCACAGTGCGCATCTGAGATATTTTTGTGTATTTCTAACAGCTTATGGCAGTGGTAATAGCAAGTTTTACCCACATCATAGGTCTAATATGCAATCACAAAATTAACCTTTCCTGACAAATGGCAAGGTCTCTGCCTGGTATCGAGTTGAATTCAGCACAATGTTAAAGAGGAATGTGCTCCAAAAACCAAATTGTTATAGATGTATTAAAATAGCATCAAGGATTCCATGGAAAAGCAGATTTAACAAAGAGCAAGAAAAAGCTCACAATTCTTTCAGACACCACAGACATTCACAGACAAGATGTACCACTCACACATATGAACACAAACCACTCCATGGAAATAAGGGCAAGGTTGATTCCTGAGCACATGATGATATTCTGTCACTGGGAGAGATCCACAGGAATGACTTGGATTTAAAGCAGTAAATAAAGTTTTTTTGTGCCATTTTCAACATAGCAGGGGTTTGGGGGTTGTTCCTTTTTTATCTTGTGCTACAACTAAATCCCTTATTGCTCCCACCATCACAGAAGGTACAGACAGGAGTTTTGCAGTGGTTCCCTGCTAGATCCAGCCTCCCACAGTTGCAGGAGCAGGAATTGTAAACACTGAACTCATCTGACAAGAGCTTATGATCACTGAAAAAAGAGAGGAAAATCTGCTGTCACTCTTCTGCTGCTGGAAAGCTCTGGATATTGGACATGGTGAGAATTGTGAGCCAGGGTTACACATTTCCTGGCACATCTTCTGTCATTCTGGTAAAAGCAGCCTCCAGTCAACAGAGCAGAAAAGAAGTGGCCTGCTTGGTTCCTACAGAAATCAGTAGGAGTAATGACACTGACTCCAATGGGCCTTTAATTATCAGGAAGGGGAAGCTTTTGAAGAGACAGTTACTGCTACAGGACTGAGAGTTTTATTTATTTACCCTTAAGGGTAATCATAGCCCCTGTGTACCATTTCATTCTTCCATTCTGTGGTATATATATCAAACACTTTGTGGAACTGTGAGCACAGGAACAAATCACAAACAAGTGTAAGGAGGTATAATTAGTGTCCTGATGTCCCAGACAGTCACCAGGCTGATCATTACCAGACTAGATAATTTCCCTGGTTGTTCTACTGCTTCTTCAAAATGAAGAAAAAAAAAGAAATAAAGAACACTATGTCCTCAATGCAGGGGACAGATTCTCTCACATTTAATCATACTTAATAACACCATGTCCCACAAGCTCTTCATGCAAGGCAACTGAGAAAAGGGACATTTCTTTCAAGGAACACGGGCTTTGATAAAGCAGATGCCTAACAAAACATAACACAGTGTGAACAGGCACAGAATAATAAACCTTAGTGATGCTTCATGACCTTTTTTTCACATGACAGCAGTGACCTCACCAGCCACCTAGAATAGTGGTGTGCAAATTCAGAAGTACCAGGGTGAGAACACCTGCCCCAGGTATTGCAACCTCTCCTAATACTTGATGCACCAAAGTGTTGGTCTATCTCTTTGAAGTGGTGCTATGACACATTTTAAAGATATTTCAACAGCTGTCTGCCCAGTTTGACTTTGTGAATGAAACTATAACTTCTTTCACAACATTTTTGCCTCCCATGCAGGGAAAAAGAAACACTTGTCAGTCTCTGAATAGGTCTAAGTCTGGAGAAAACTGGACCCTCACACTGAGGTGTTTCTTACTCCCAACCAATTCCCTAATTCAGACTTTTTTACCACTTCAAAAGGATCCTGAATATCCTGCTTTCATAGTGAGGATAATTTCCTTGGCATTGCAAGCAGAACGTTCAGAAGTCTCATTACAAAGAGGCTCTCTGAGCAGCAGAGCCTGTAGCCTCACACAGAATCTCAATTCCTTTTTTAATCTGCACAGATAACTGAAAACCTTTCAGGCAACAACATTTAATTTTTTTTTTCTTTTTTTGGTATTCCCTCAGCTGGAAATGTTAATCTCAAAATTCATACTTTTCTTTTTTTTAACATCTTCTGGAGGGTTGTTTTTCTTGATAGGAGCTTCTAAAATAACACTGGTTTTTACCAATTAATCTTTGAAATTGTTTTCCAGAACAGTCTCATTTTAGATCTCTTGCTGTTGTCAGTTTCATCATGTCAGTTTCATCGTGATATTCATCATGAATATCCTGATTTTAACCTCCTAAGTTTTCTTTTTAATGTGGCACTTCAGGTTACATCATTAAACTTTTCAATAGATATTCAGAGGTAGGAAAATGTAGGTACTGAGTCTCTCCCTTATCTTCTGATGTTCTGACAGCAGATAAATTCAGATTGCTTCCTTTGCTTTTGGGGGTGTTTGGAACACTTTAGGAAATTTTCCAGGTAGCAAGGTTTGGATTTTGTATAAGATGCAAGACCTTTCTAATTCCCCTTTGGAACCAGCTTGGGTGTAGGTGTGTGCAGAGCTCACCCCCCAAGAAAATACAACAAGCCAGGAGGAGGAGAGGTCACACTCACTGTGAGAAAACCCCACTGAGACTGTCCAGCTTGTCAAAGACACCTTTATCACTCCCATGTGGTTCTACCTCTGCTGTCAAATAACCATGTCCAGTCAATGGATTTGGGTAGAACTACTTGGTGATAAGGTGAGTTTAGACTGGGGAATTGTGGTTAAATAACCCCCCTAAAATCCTCAAGTCCCCACAACTTTGGGTTAAAAGAAATAGTGACAAAATTACAGCAAGTCCAGTGCTCATAAAGATTCAACAGTCAACACTTCTAAAAAGCACTAAGTCAGCAAAGCCAGATTACATTCTATGTGACCAGGAGCAGAAATTAACCCTTTTCTGTTCTTTCCAGCAACTGTTCTGGCTGTTGCAGAGCACTTATCCATGGTCTGATTTAGGTATATATGAATCACACAGACACTGATCCAGTTCTTCCCAGCACAAAGTTCAGGCAAATTCAAGGATAAAGACAGGTTCCTTTCCATTGGTGAAATGACAAAGGGATTCCACCATTTATTACAATTTTAACTGCTTGACACCAAAGAGCCTGACCACAAAATATAGGCAGTCCATGGTATGAACCTGCACTATTAGTGTGGAGCCTCTCTCTTTATAGGAAATTTTTTAAAAATATAATAGTTGTCGGGTGACAACTCCTGTCTCTGTTCCCAAGGGGCAAACAAACCTTGGCCATAAACTATGCCCAAGGACAGCTCAGCTTCTGCTACTGTGCTCCAGAGCTGACATCACAACTCAAGACAGAACAGGGCAGCCAGTTCTACAAAGCACCAACTCAAAACATTATTGACATTTTAAAGCCCACAGTATTTAAAAGACCCGTTCTTTCTAATTTTATGCAGTAGTAGTCTGTTTTTCCTGCTGACATTTTATGGAAATGGATGAAGTCCCTCCTGATAGTCAGGGTCCTCACACCTTTTTCAGGCTCTCCTGAGCATGGGTTTTGCCCTAGTTTCCTAGACAGGTTCAGCAGCTCCATGGTGAATGACAGTAGAGCTGATAAATATTGCAAAAATATCTTACAATATTACCAGAGCTAATTTGTATCTGCAAAGATTTGAAAATTCACCTGGCATTTAGATAGATGGAAAGGTTTCTGCAGCATCACTCCAGAACAAAATCTCCGTGGTTTTAATAAGGCTAATACCAACAGAGTGGTATGGGGGCTTGAAAAAAAAAAGTGATAGGTATTTACAGAGCTACTGAGCACTTACTGACTTCCACCAAAAAGGCACTAGTAGTTTTCCTCTTATATGATAATTTCAAGCAGAAACACACAAACTTCCACACCCTTCACAAACCAAAAAAACCCTGTACTAACACCTGAATACATAAGGCAATGGCATACAGATCTAAAGAAAATTATTCTTTTTTATCTCTACATATGTTTCCTACTGGGCCACATGGATCAAAGGGATATCTAATCAGAGTGATACCTAATGGTAATGGTCATTGAAAGAAGGTTGAAGAGTTTTCCTTTTAAAAGAAAGCAATATTCTACATTTTGGCAGTAAGTAATTTCAGTATTAACATCATTATTTGCACTCTCTATCCTCACTGAAAAGATGAGTTCTTTGATATCCAGCTTGCCAGAAAAGCTGATTTGCACAATTTTACACACCCTGAGCTCTCAAATACACTGTGGAGGTATTTCTCTGAATGAAGAAAATGGTTCTCATTTAAGAAAAAAAATAGGTAGACATTTTATTTCATCATGTAAAATTCTCATTCCAGTGGTCTCTTTTTTTGCCAAGGTTTTACAACTCTGTCTGAATGCTGGGTAGATTAATTGGTTTAATTAGCGTTTTAAAGGAACAATGTCCGACAAATTATTTTTCTCCTCTCTGAAGAGTTTGTTCCTGTTTTCTGGCCTGGAAAATTCTATTACTATCTCAGAATTCATACCTGTTTAGCCTTACTATTTCTGTTTGTTTTTATCCGACACCAAATCTGATGTCTCAGGTCTTTCACTGGAAAATATATTAAATTATGAATCCATACTACTTGTAGCATCAAGAATAGTAGAAATGTAATTTCATTGAAATTAAAAGAAATATTGAAATATTGAAAGCAACTAATATCACCTAAAGTTCACTTTCCTGTGAAGGAGGTGCAATGAATTAAACCCATTAATGAAAGAAATGGGTAGGTTTTTTTCAGCTGGAAGGCCAAAACATTGCAAATCTTTTATCTGGAAGTTCCCATACCCTGCATAAAATATACTGTTGGTGATAGTCTGCACAGCTCTGGATATATGTAAATGACATTCAGACAAAGGAATTTAATGAATTTTTGGGTTTGCTTTGTTGACTTTTAAGGGAACAGTGGGTTTTAGCCTTGCCCAATTCCAGATTGCAAATCTGCATTCTGCAGTGTAGTGCTCTAATCTGCAGCACAGGTATAGATTTATGCTGAGTGCACAACATTCCAAGGCCATGGATTTTGTTGAATGCTTGAGCAGCTCTATGCCACCAACATCTTAAAAGCATTTGAAGATTGCCAGGCCCTTCAAAGAGTGAGCTCTTCCTTTATATAGCAGAAGAACTAGTAACTATGTTATTGTTTATTGCACCTTGAAAACAATATTCTGTTTTCTATTATTTTGACTGAACTTCTCTGATACACTATATATGGTTTATATCTTGCTGATACTAAAACAATATTAAATTTCCCCACTCAAACTCACTGTTGATGTGGATGTGCTAAACCAGTTTTTTCATTCTTTGAGAAAATGATACACATTTTTCTATATGTGATGAGAAATATATTTATAAGATTTTTTTCTTATGAATTTTCCATTACTATCAAGTCTACATTTTTCTGGTATGTTTTTCTCCTCTGCAAAACCTGCAAAATGCATTTACAGGATATCAGTGATGTCAAAGGTTTTGTAGGAGGAGGGTTTTGATAGCTGACCTCCAAGTATCAGTCCCTCCCTGTCCAGAAAGACACTTTTCTGCCTAACATTTATGCTTAGTAAAGTAGGATGTGCACTGCCCCAAGGGGGCTGGCTGATGCTGCAACCCACAGGCATTACATTTCCTGCACAGTTAGGTTTGAGACAGCCAAGGAAATTCTTCCTGTGAATGAAGAGCTAAAATTCCCACACAAGGGCTTTCTGTTGCTTTCAAGAGATAAACATAAAATCGAACCCAGATATCTATCCAAAGCAGGACCTTTCCACCTACACTGGGAACAAATCTTCCAAAATAATCTTCATCATCATTGATGAAACACTTATATGATGTTTTACTGGATTCACATTTTTTTGCATTAACACATTCAAAAAGTATTTTGAATTACTGCTCCAGTTCCTTGTGCCCTTGGTGGATCCATTTGACATTTAAAATTCAATCTCTGCTGAGGATGCACACAGATTAAATTCGTTACATAATGAATCTGAAAGGCAATAATGCACAAACATATCCCTACAGTGACTTTATTCTCAAAAGCGAGTTTCAGATCAATGTGAGGCAAGCTGGAAAATTCTTGCCAAATATTAAGAGACAAAAAAACTTCCTCTTCAAATAATTTGCCAAGAGATGAAAGTAAATCATAGGAAATCATTCTGATTTCATTCATCAGAAATCATTTTCTGATCTTGGACCAATCATTTGGGACATTTTTTTTAAATCAAAGCCAATTGATTTGGACTCTAACTGTTGATACTGGAAAGCATGAAAATATCTTTTTCTTGGTTGACTTCCACAATGTTCCACTGAGTAAAAGAATTGACAAGCACAGTCAGGTAACAGTGAAAAGGTTAGTAATGTTCTGCCACGGTTTTCATCCACAAAGAGCCCTGGTCTGGTTTATCTTTCATTTTAGATCAAAATAGTTTAACCAAGTGAAAAAGTAACAAATAGTAACCAGTAGAAGACTAGCTGCCATTCTTATCAGCCTCTTTGCACAGTCCTATCACCTGCTGTTGTATCTTTACAGTCTCAATATTACAAGACCCTTCAGTAGATCTTCATGGGCAACATTAATTTTCATTATGTTGAATAATTTTACACTGTCATCAGATTTTGTCACCTCTTCATTCATGTCTTCTTCCTAATCACTTATAAAAATTTAGAGTGGAACTGGTCATGATGTCACTGATCATGCTCAGCCTTTCTTCCTGTTCTGAAAACAAATCTATGTCTGTTATTTTATGTATTTTATCCAGTTATTAATTCATGAGAGCACCTTCCTTTTTTCCTTTTCTAACTATTTCTTTAAGAGACTCTATTGACAAGCTTTGCCAAAGCCTTTTCAAAACTCATGTGTATTAGATCCTCTTTCATACAGACCCTCTTTTTTTGTTGCATCTCTTGAGCCCTTCAAAACTTGGGAGATGGTGTAAGGTATTTCCTTCTTCTACAAAACTCCTGATCTTTATATTAATATTTATTTGTGTGTCCTTTCATTCTATATTTTTCTATTATTTTTTCCAGTCTGACTGATACCGTTGCTTATAATGTGTGATTTTTTTTGACCATTCTTAGATTCATTTTAACCTAATTAGTGTCATTTTCATATTTGCCTGAAACTGAGATTCTTTTGACTAGAGGTAATATACTCCTATCCATTGCAATCCAGCAATCCTCTCTGCTGACTCCCTACAAACCTGTGAGCAAACATCATCTCATTTAAGTAAAATTTTAACATTTTTGACAATATTCTAAAATATATTCCATGCCTTAGTTTTGAGTGGGTTCTTTAAACCCCTATTCCACTAAAGGTTATAACCAATTTAGGAATATTGATAAGTTTTTGTATACCAAACACTGATACAAACAATTCATGACTTTTTCTCCTTGAGTAATCCTTCTGTGCTTCTGCCAGCTCTCAGCCCCATGGGTTCTCTGGCAGGATTCCTGCTTCCGATAGTTTTTATAAGTTGTCTTTTTATGCCTAGTTTAAATGCTTTTAGCAATTTGCTCATCAAAATCTTTTTTGGCTTGACTTGCTGTGAATTAACTTTTACCTTCCCAGAGTTTGTGTCTCTTTGTACTTTCCTCATTTGAGCAGAGTTTTAGAGACACTTCTTACTTTTAAGAGTTTCCTTCTTTCTCTTCCTTTAGCATGGCCCTTTTTCTTTTTTAAGATCCTCTTCAAGTCCTTTCTGAGTTATTATTTGCCTTCTCTGAACCTAAATCATTGATTTGCAATGCACATTAACTGACAAAAAAATTAGTCTGAGCCTTCAAACAGTGTCCATGTTGTCTGCAATATTTTTATACTTTTAGCCACTTTCTAGTTAAGTGTCTGCTAACTTTTTGGTAGTTTTACTAGAACATACATTTTGGTG
>VZRH01003987.1:698931-726986 GCA_013397555.1 Urocynchramus pylzowi | reverse complement strand
AAAAAAAAAGGACATTCTTTGGCTGTAAAAATTAGTATTTGTATTTCAGAAGTGTCAAAATACCCCACAAATGTGCATGGTAGTTGCTGACAGTGCTACTGAAAGATAATTTTTCAGGCACTTAACGATGGACTTTATGCATTCATGTTTGGCAGAACAGAGAATATCACACAAAAATGGAACACGGTTTTTTTGCACATTATTTTGCAGACAATACCATTCTTTGAGCTAAGCTGTAAACTTGGCAGAGCATGGGCAATAAAGAGATGGTCTTTATAAATATATGACTCAAAACTAGCTCCCATTAGAAAAGCTTATAAGACTTTAGGAGGCTTGGTAAGCTTTTTAGCTTTAAAAATGGTTATGCAGGATTGTCTTCCCCAAAACAGGTTTGCTCATCTAGGAATTATAAGATTAATATGTAGTATATAAATTTAAATATTTTATAGAGGAAAAACATTCCTTTCATCTTGAAAACATATACATGGCTGTAGCTATTGTTTATATTTTTAATATGTATTTCTACAATATGTGTTTTTACTATGGTACTCATTCATATAGAACTGGAGTTTCCTAGAACAAACATAATACTGTAAAAAAAATACAAAAAAAAAAAAGGAAAAAAAATATAATTTCATGGTAACTTAATAGTAGCTCAATATACAGAGAGTACCTGCAGGTAAAGTTTGAGTGCACGGTCTCCAGGAAAATGTGGTTATAAGATTGATCAATATAGTGCTCCAATAAATAATTAAACCACATATTCCTTTCTGCAGCTGGCATAAATGAAATGAAATTATTTTGACCAGGACTTTTTTTTGTTGTTGTTGCATTAATTCCTTGTACCATACTATTGTGTTGCCTGACAAATGAATTCCAGGCTGCAGTGGAATTTTTGTCTTTGTTTTGTCTTTGCTTATTTGTTCTCGCACACTGAATGCAGACTCACAGGAGCTAATGAGGTAATTCTTAAACCTGTCAGCAATAGACACAAGAATTAATCTAGTGGTGGTCTGGTGAAAGGGGAGAAGAGGATTACAGGTACGTGGTTGCCAGCCAACATGCGCCCACAGGAGGCCTAAATTAACACCTGAATTCCCTTTCTCCTAAATCTCACTTGAACCCTCCACATTTGCACTGCACTGTTTTCTTCTCTGTGCCTCCTTGCCAGCAGTGCTAGGCAGGGTATAAACTCTGCAGCAGATGTGATATTCCATCTCCAGCACTCCTATTCGTTGCATGAATGTCTGCTTGGGGCCCCCCTGAAGGAGCCTTCTCAAGGATGAAATTGTGCCAAACCTCATAAGGGCTGTTTATTGCCTTATTACTTCTATTCTATATGATTCTTAGCAACAATAGCATGTTTTTGAGAATGTACTAAGTGACAAAGCAGGACTTCATTACTAATGTCATGTGTATTTTATTTTCTTCAGAGGAACTGAGGAGAGCAGTCCTTCATGCAACTGCATGTTTGTTGGTTTTATTCTGCAAGGAAATGAGAGGGATTGTCTATATCTGCTGCTGTGCTTTGCTTTTCATGGGGGAGCAAGAAGTCTTACTGGCTTTACTGTTGCTCTATTTTTCCTACTCACATTCTAAGGAGAGACACCCAAGGAGAAGGCTATGAAAATGTGTGGGAGGAGAAGCACTATTAAAAGGCAAGAGAAGTGGTTTTATAATAACCCAGGAGGAAAGTTTTCTGATGGGAAAACAAACTTTGGAGGAGAAACTACTAAATGGAAATTAAATTATCAGGATGCTTGTATAATTATTGTCTTACCTGTGTTATAACTCTCCAGTTACATCACAAATTTTTATGGATAAGACCAATCTGTTTTGTTGTTCTATTACTTGGCAAGCTTTATGACTATCTGGTTACACAGTTCCACACTATTGCTGATCTCAGTGGTTGTCTGACCTTTCATCATTGCCATGCTGAGCAGAGGGTCCTTGGGAAAGCAGTAACCTTCAGCCTTGCAGTGGCCACATAGAAGCGGGTTCTGTTTGACCTCTTCTTGACACAGATGCTCAAATTCTTTGTGTGTCATGATAAGACCACCATATCTCTAAGACAAGCTCACCAGACAGATAAGACTTCAGGATTTTTTACAGGTTTCACTGACACTCATGTACTATACTTGAGCTGATTGTTTATTGACAGGTCTCAGAAGAATGTTCAAACCTCATATTCTTATGTTCTCAGTCCCCTGAATGCTGCCATATTAATAAAGATGAAATAAAAATATTAATTAATAATGAGAAACTTCACATCTAGTTTATACTTTAGAGATGAGAAAGATGAAGATTTGTTTCTTGCCCTGTAAATAGTAAGTATGTGGGTCATGACTGAGGTCATGAGTTTGTCAAGAAAAAAATCTTGTCAAGAAAACCAAATGTGCTATCACAGGACAAGGTTTTGGAGGTAAAACGGGAACGAGTGGTTAACATACAAATTAACTTTAGTAACGTTTTAAGGGCAGAACCCATAGAAAATAGCAAAACCTTTCAGCAGGAAAGCAAACATGATCTTCAAGGGATAACATAAACTCAGGTTACTTGACAGTAAGAGGAGAATGCTGCACAAGGCATATGAGAAAAATTAAAAAGTACATCAAAAACTGGTCCAAAGAATAACAAAATAAATTGCATCCCAATCTGTAGCCAGTAAGACAAGATACAGCTTAAGCTGATGCATGGAACAGTTTGTGCAGACATGAGGAAAAATGAGAAAAGCAAGTTAAATTAAACATCGGGGCGTGCTGTTGGATGGATAAAGGGTATCTCCATTATTGGACACTTTCAAGAACTGGTTAGACATACAAGTGTCAAGAATAATACATCTTGATACAGCCTTCCAAGGGGTTGATAGACTAGATGTTATCTTAAGGCACCTACTGACCTTTCAATTTTATAATATATATTTGATTTTAGGTACTGAAAATAGCTGAACCCTTTGTAGTAGAGTATGCTCTTCTTTAACAGTCCTGAGCTGATGAAAAATATCCTAGAATGTTTTTCCCCCTCATGTGAGTTATTTAATCAAAGGTGCATTCTTGCATATTGTTACTTCTGCTTTTTCAATCACCTTATTTTTTCCCAAAGGTTAGGTTATTTTTAAATAAATCCTCATTTTCCAGTAATCAGTAAAGGATTTAGAAAACATTTAGTATAAAATTCTGAGAGGAAAATGATCAGTTTTATGTAGGAATTGCAGAAACCTGTGTGGAGCTTTGTATCTCTTTCAGAGAGCTTAGAAGCTCTATTTTTCAACCTAAAGAAGATATAGAAGGGCAGTGGGAATAAAAGTTATCACCCTAGCATCCTGTTAATTAGCTGCCACCTTGTTTTAAAGACAAGGTGTCGTTCAGCTCTTTTACCTGACCTATTCATTATCTCTCTCCTGAGCTTGTAAAACAGTACAATAATGATTTCATTTATATGATGATGTTAACTGCCCAGAAGGAGAAAGTCTGAGATCATCACTTAATTTCCCAAAAGTCACCCATTACTTTACTAGTAACATCTTAAACACTGGGATTCATCTGAGTCAGATGCAATATTCAGATAGTTAGATGCAATAGTCAGATGCTGTTTGGAGTCTATATTAGGCAATGTTTGCATTATTTGTACATAAAATTTTGTGGCTCATGTATCATAGTTCTACAAACATGATACATGAGTGTCGGGGTCTTCTCTACTGGAGATGACCCCAGATGTTGGTGGAAGCAGCTTTTCCCAACCCAGCTGTCCAAGAAGGAGTCAGGAGTCTTCTGCTCGTGTTCTCAGTGATGTTTATTGTCTCTTATCTAAAATATTTTCTGTCTGACCCGCCAAGCTCTGGCCAGCAGGTCAGTCCAAGGTGCACTGCCTCCCACGGGGCTGGTGCTATCTTTTATACCATGAACTACATATTAGATATTTACAATTGTGTGCCAATCCCTAACACCTATGTTAGACAGTGACTTTCTACTCTGAACCAATCTAAAAACGCCAGCATCACCTAAAAGATGGATGTTAGGAAGAAGAAGGAAGAAGGATAGGGCACACCCCTATCCCTCCATCTTAGGGTTTTAAACCCCCCCTGTACCAAATCCCAAATTTTCTCATTTCACCCTCTAACTACTGCTACTGTGTTGTCTAAACTTTTGTGACTTGTGATCCCTCATATAAGCTTGGCAATTTGTTCCATGGGCTGAAATCAAAGCCCCAAGTGTTTTTGGCTTCCTGCCAGGGCTACCCAGACCCCTGTCTGGGGTTTGGGGCACAGAGAGGAATGTCTTGGATTCCGACACATGAGCTACTTTAAACATGTGCAAATATGACAGAATATATTTAAAAGTTCGTTAAACAAATTGTTCACTTTCTTTCTTAGTATGCTTTTGAAAGTACATAGCATGGCAGTGTCAGTAAAAATGTTTGAAGAGAGGGCCCCTGGCCCTGATTTTGCAGAGGTTTACACAAATATGTGGGCACACTGGAAAACAACATATGTCTCTTTGGAGATCTAATGAGACTTTGAGCCAAGGAGGAGGTGGAACACACATGAATTGGATTATCAGTGACAAAGTGCACAGTAATAATAAGGCTGAGAGCTATAGCAATTAATTCAAAGGCATTTAAGCAATCACTGTGGTAAAGCCTACTTCCAGGTGATTCTCAAATAGAAGGCACTGAGCAGGTCACTGTCATTGTCCTGTGAAGAAGTTTGCCAAAGTCTTTTATTGCAGCTCTTCTTTTCAGCTTGCCTCATTCCCTTGGATCTCAGCTCCCTCAGGTACAGCAAAGCTCCCCATTATCTCCAGTGCATGGGCCTGAATGCTGATACTGGGGGCTATGGCTTAAATGGAGCTCATCCATCATATGTGAGAGAGGATAAAGCTGGGAAGAAGCTTAAAGTTTGTGGTTATATTACCTGATTATGAGAACAGCATTTGGATGAAGGTCAGCAATATCTACAAAAGAAAAAGATAAAAGCAGGAAACAAAATACACTGGATTTGAGGAAGCAAGCCATCATACAAAGTCATTAAAAGGAATGGGAATTTACTGATGTAAGAGGAAATTGTGCATGATATATTTGCAACTCGTTTCGATGTAGTCAGTAAAATAAATTGTGATAAAAACATTCTTATCAGTTGGAAACAAATGTAGAAATTAGCAATGATACAGTAAGAGAGGCAATATCAAAGACTTTATGTATAGCAGTATTTATAAAACTAACTAGAAAGAGATAACTATATGACATGCCATGCTAAAAATCTGTTTATCTTTGTTAGAAAAAACAATAGTAACATTAAAACCTTATATGTAGAAAAAAAATACCCCAAGCATTGCCTAAGACCTGATGCATTCACATGAGCAAGCCCATTTTAATACATGGGAATACTTATGTGAGCAACCCCTTTATATCAGCTTCAAAGTGGCAGAATTTTGGGGAGTATTTACTTGGGTTTCTCCAGGGGCCTCTCATGTTTTAAGTTATTTCTTCTGCTCACTCAGCTCTGTCAGCATTAGCAGCAATAGGAACCTCAGCTGATGTGCTGTGATATCACCTGTCCACACTTCTTGTGTTCTTCTATTGCAAGAGAAGCTGCTGAGATGTGGCATTGCCAGAGTGGAGGCCACCAGAAAGGCTCCACTGGGGTGCAGTCATTCCTGCCTGCCTGCCAGAGTCTTGGGGAGAGGCTCTGATATCCTTCTTCACATCAGACTCTGTGCTCCCAGGCTTGGATCTGGGAGCCAGGTATCCCAGTATGCACAGAGCAGCTGTTCAAGACACTTTCCTCTGATTTCAGTGTGAAATATGTTCAAGGAACTCACATCTCTGCCAGTGCTTGGGAGCTGTCACTCTATGTATATCACAGTCATCCAACCATTGTCAGGATGTGAGAGACCTCATCTGATATCCTCATGCTGCCACTGTGGATTTTTTGTTATTGTGTACCTTGATTGGCACTGTTTTCCCACCTGCTCAAGGACTTTGGAGGAAAGGTAGGAAAATGGGGCAGAATGACCTTCCTTCTCACAGGAGCTTCAATGTTTACAGGCATTGGGCTTTTGTTGCTTGATTGTCTGAGATTGACATTAAGGGATCTAAGTTATATTTAATAGAAAGGATATATTTATTAGAAAAAGGTTTTTCACCCAGAGAGTGGTTGGGCACTGGAGCAGGCTCCCCAGAAGGGTGCTCACAGCACTAAGCCTGTCTGAATTCAAGGAGAGTTTGGACAATGCTCTCAGGCATATGGTGTGATTCCTGGGATGTCCTGTGCAGGGTCAGGAGTTGAACTCAATGATCCTGATGGCTCCCTTCCAACTTGGCAGATTTTGTGATTCCAAGAAATGACCATTGAAGCAATGCACCCTGGCAGCACCAAATTTATAGGTACAATGAATAAGGTAGAGAGAGGAATTTCAGGGATGGGTAACTGTATCTCTCTTTTCTTATATTTTTATTTTCTTAGTGCTGCCTTTTCAGCCACCCGTTTTCTCCTGGCTGTTGTCACAAATATTACTGTTCACATTCTGTGTACCAGTGTGATGTAAATTGCAGTGATGTTTAAATAAGAGTCCAAATACATTCATGAGAAACCAAAACAGAAAGCAGATTCTTCACTTTCTCATAAGAAGATCACATCAGATTATTAGAGGCAAAATAATAGCTGAAGAAATATTTCCCAAAAATTTCATGTTACCAGCATAACATCAGTGAAAATCATCAAAAATCAGCAATCCAGAGAGGAGAACTCTGAGCAAGAGAAAATAAATTCACTTGTGGTGACCAAAGGCACTCTATTACCCTGGGCAAGGAGACATAGGAAGTATTCTGCAATTTGCAACTGGGGTGAGACCATGGGAAGATCCACATGTCCCAAGTCCATTCCTGTACAACAGGGAAGCAGTGAGGGAGAATGTGCTGATGGAGGGCAAAATGTTCCAAGGAGACACAGAGAAATAGAAATAACAAACTGAAATATTTTCCACTGTAAACCTGTAGATGACTATTTGGGACAGACTACCTACCCTAGAGTAGACAGGGGTACTTCTCTCTCACTTTTCACCCTCTTATCAACCCTCAAAGCAAAACTGCAAGCTTCTGCTCCCTTTATAATATGTTTCAGTCCAGAGATATTAATCACAGTGTGATTGTAGACCAATTACTGCCATAGTAGGGAAAGCTCCTTTCAGAGACAACTGAGGCCAGACTCTCCAAAGGCCAGTTGTGTTCTTAGGCTCCAACACTGCTTGTCCACAGCCTTGCATAGCTGAGCTGGCTATAAGCAGGCAGCAAATATTCTCCAGCTTTGCTTCATTGAGGTTGAGTGACAATACAGTTCCTACTCAGAAGCATCATCTGCTTGCTATCTCCCTCTCACTGCTCACACGGAGCATGGAGCAGAGAGAGTGGCAGAAAAAAAATCCAGCCAACTCCTGCCATGAAGCTCATTACTCACTTGTTTAATGCCTGCAACTTGTTTGCAGTTGTGTAGGGCATCACATCCACACCTGGAGGCAAATCACTCAAGGCCCTTTCATTTTTTCCCAGTACTGTCTCTTTTAATACTCCTGCCCCACCTGCTTTGCTGGAGAGTGGAGGAAATGGTGATGAACAGAGTCCACTTAGAGTGTTTGGTAGAGATTTATGATGCTTCTTCTCATTTCTGCCATAACTCTCTGTGAGTAAAATCAATGATACTTTCTCACTTGGCAGAAGAATCTCACACGTGATATATGGAAATTATTGTCTCAGGGTATGTGATCTGAACTCTAACAATTTCATTTCCTTACCCTTGCTCCTCTGTTTCCAAGCTAACTTCTCCTTAACTGGTTGGCACTGTTCATTTACAGTCAAAGCAACTCTTCTCACACTGTATTTACCTTTGAAGGTCAGTGCTCCCTATTCCCACCACCCATCTTCCATTTCAGATCTGTAAGGGCCCTATATAGCTTCTCTATATTCTTTTCCAGTCAATCCATAAAAAATAATCACTTCACCCTACAAATCTTATGAGGATGGCATGTTGTCATTTATACAAAGTTACTGGGTGAAATTTGTTTTCCATCTTCATGAAAAACATGACAGATATATTTGTGTTTAAAAAAAAATAGAATAGTAAATATAAAATTAGCCAGGGTTCAATAACATGAGACCAGCTAGAAATAACCTATAGTTATTTCCTTGGCACCATAGTTAACATGCTACCTATAGTTAACATCCTTGGCACCATAACATAACAGCATTGTAGTGATAGAGATTTCTGATTTTAGGGAAGTAATGATTAAGCTTTATTTTAGTTCAACTAAAACTGTATTACAGACTTGAGGAAAGTGTGTGGTGGAACTGAGGTCCTCCTCAATGTACTTAGTGCCTTGTATACACTTATTTAGGTAGAGTATCCCAGGGATCCATACTGAGGGAAATACTGGCTAACATCTTCATTAATTATCTATGTGTTTGGAGAGAGTGCACCCTTCCCAAGTTTGCAGACAGCACAAAACTGGGACAGGTGGTTCACATAATCACCTGTCATACAGAGGGATCTGGACAGGCTGGAAAATTGGACTGTGAGGAATGTCACGACATTCACCAAGGAGAAATGCAAAGTCTTGCACCTGGTGAGGAATAATCCCAGGCATCAGGACAGGTTGGGGGCTACAGGCTTGGAAGCAGGACTGCAGAGCACCTGGGCATCCTCAGTGTCACTGAGATGACCATGATCCAGAGATGTGCCTGGGTGACCAAAGACAGTCAGCAGCCTCCTGGGCTGCATTAGACACAGCATAGGCAGCAGGCTGAGGGAAGGGATCCTCCAGCACTGGTGGATCCAGCAATTGTAATGCTGGGTCCAGCTCTGGGCTCCCCAAGGGTGCTGGAGTGAGTCCAACAAAGGGCCATGAAAGTGATGAAGGGACTGGAACATCTGAGAAGAGATTCAGAGTCCTGGGACTGCTTAGACTGGAGAAGAAAATTTTAGGGGAAACTCATCAATGTGTAAAATGCCTGGCAGAAGAGAATGAAGAAGAGAGTGACAGATTCTGTTCAGTGGTGCCCAGTAACAGGACAAGAGGCAATGGGCACAAACTGAATACACATGAAATTGCACCTGAACACAAGAAAACAATTTTTGTACCATGAAGTTGACCAAACACAAGAATAGATTGTCCAAAGAGGTGTCTCAACCTCTGAGATATTCAAACCAAACTGGATGCAGTCCTGAGCAAGTTGCTGTAGCTAACCTTGCCTGAGCAAGGGTTGGACAAGAAAATCTTCAGAGGTGCCCTTTCAGCCTCAGTGATTATGTGATTCTTCATCTGAATTCTTCTGAAATTTCATCTTTTTGGCACCTTGTCAAGGAAAAGTAATGGATGTTCCCACACCACCTTACTAATCACAAAATTTCTCCCCCAGATAGGATATAAGGATCTAATACTGAGAGTTTAATTTTTAAAGGTTGCTACAGCATCTTTGTTTTGTATGAAAGGCAACATTGATCCAATCTGGAGTTTAAGGAGTTTAGTTTAAGATATTTACTCCATACTTTCTTAAGTAAATCACTACATCAGGGATTCCAGTCTCTGCCTAAAGGTAATGATGCTTTACCTGAATGCCATGAGACCTGACTCTGGGAGTTCTGGACACCTCATGCTGCCAGTGACAGCCCTGCAGCAGGACCATGTGCTTCTCCTGTGCCCTAGCCTACATTCTTCAGGAGATGTCCTTCTTCAGGAGATGTCCTTCATGATCTGTTTGAAGTTGCCTTGGGCTCAGCTGATGGCAGTAGGTCCCACCTATTGTTGAGTTTGTGTGTTCTACCTTCACTACCATGACATTGATACCCAAAGCTTTCATGATATTTAACAAAAAAGGGAAGCAGGGGGGGTGGGGGAAGGGTGGTAACGAAGAATTATAGAAATGTTCTGCAGAAAATTAGATGATTTCTGTTACCCAAAGTTAACACAAAAACATAAACAAATACAGAAGCCAGAACAAATTATCTTCACTCTACCAGCAAGCTAAGTGTAAGTAGGGATGTGTTTTTTAATTCTTTAACATTTTTTCTTCAGGCCTAAAGTCCTTCCAATAAAACAGGTGTGGGATTTTTAGGTATGAGGTCCAAAGTCGTTGCTATCATCATGTGAGGAAAAATACAAAGCACTCCGATCTGAAAAAACTGGAAATTGTCTACCTGACTGTACAGGAAATGAGAAAAACACCAACTTTGAAAAATACTTCTATGATACCCTGCAAAATGAGATGTACGTGTTATTGCTTGTTTATGAAGTACTAGGTAAAAGAATTTCTTTTGCATAACCTGCACTAATTTCATATTGTTTTTTCAGACTTGACCTTCAGTGCTGGTCTACTGTCATCCACAAAGTCTCCTGAAATCATTAGAGATAGGTTAATGCTAAGATTTGAAAGCTATTCTCATCCAGAAGGTTTAATTGGACAAAATACTGTTCAGTTTATCTCCACCTTTAATCCCTAAATTCAATTCCATGGGAGAAAAGCAAATTTCAGAGGACAGAAGGCAGCAGCAGGGCACCCTGGCAGTCTTCCAGCATGGGCATGTGAGGACCGTGGTTGTGCTAGGTGCCCAAAAAGCCACTTACACTCTTCATATAATCTGTGAATCTTTCCTCAGCTTCAGCAACTCAGCTTCAGATAGGGTGCTCACTCTCTTAACTACTGTTGAAAACACTTCAGATAATTAAAACTGGTACAGCTGGGAACAAGGACTTAGTACCCTTTGAACTCATAGAAAACAGAACTGTGTCATGAGTCCTCCTTAGCAAGACATGATCACTCCAACACCTGCTCTGGTCTAAATTATCAAATCAGTGATCTATATTTACTGCCACTTTTCCTGACTGAAAGGTTTACAGTGGCAGAACGACCAGATAAGGCTTTAGATGAGCCTTTAAGAAATTAGTTTGGGATTTACTGCAATATGAGCAAGTTATAAAGCAGACAGAGGCACTAGTATTTGGATTCAAAATGCATGAAACCACTGTTTTTTCTGCTGATCCTACTCACTTTTTTAGTCTGTCTTTCCCACTTTCACCACAGAGCTCACCAAAAAGTCATTAGAGATTGGCAGCTCTCTACTTGCTTATGTGGCCAACTTCCTCCATGAAATCAGTTACTTAACTGCCCTCTCTATAAAAAGATATTATGGGCCACAGAGGAAAATTCTTGATTTTAATAGAACACTAAAAATATGGGGTTTAACTCATCTTTGTGATTTGATAACTTTTACCACACATGCCATTAAGAAATCCTTCATGCAATTTTCCTAAAATAGTATTTTACTGCAATCATTTTTTTTCTTGACCTCATGTTTAAATTAAATGGCTGCAAATTCATATGTTTAAAGCTGAAGAAAATGCACAGAGAGAAGTTCTAAACTTGCCATTGAGACTCAGGAAACAGAGTCTGGTTCCAGGGCAGTAGAAATACAGGGCCCTGGGTTGTGAGCAAGCTACTCTGTGAGGTGAGTATTGACAGAAGGAGTATACCTCTCAGACAAAGCTATTATATCAAATCCCAATATCAAATCCCAATATCTTCACTTTTCAAGGCAAGGAAGATTAGGAGCTGACATTTCAAGACCAAGTCAGAGAACCTACTGATTAAACACTAATCCAAAATGTCCTTTCTCTGCCATAGTCAAGGAGGAGAGAGAGCTATATTAAAAGGAGAGTATAATTCTGTTGATTGATTTGCAGAGCTGTTACATATTTCTCAAGGTTATGACATAAGAATTTGCAGTGAAACATGGAAGTCTAGTTTTGGTGTGTCCCAACATGAGAACAGAAAATATCACATACTCTGTTCTAGGATGCTAGTCAGCTTTGTACATGTAGATCACTTATGTCACAAATTTCATTCTTGAAATGTATCACCCACACATATCATCACAGATATGCTTAAAGAAACTTTGAAAAAATATTTTTAACCACTATCAGGCTGATTAGACTAGTAATATCTCTTCTTTTCTCAGTGTTGGATGCAGCCTTCCTTTGATGTAGGAGTATCTTCTGACTTGGTACACCTAATTCATTCACCATAATTCAGCTCTGAAGTTATTACAGTCAGCACTCAAATAACAGAAACCAGGGATTAATCAATCTGTGCAAATAGTAAAGTTTTAAAAACCAGATGCTAAAATGACTCTTTGACTTCACATTCATACATTTATCTGTTTTAATGTTTTAAGAAAGAAATACAGATTTGGTGCAAAACAGGTGCTACTTCAGTGCAGAGCTGTCTCCTGCATTGCATTTTAACAAAACACTTGGCCAGAATCCTACATTGTTTGGGGACCTAGAAGATACCAATTACTGTAAAAGTAAGCAGACATGAGAAACATACCAGTTAAAGATATTTGGAACAGTCCTTTGCAGAAAATCTTGTGGAGTATAATTCCCTTACAGAATACTCTTATCCGTGGCTTTGTTCAAATCATTGCACTTATATTATACAAAGAAAATATCTTCTTTTCTGATCTCAGCTTAAAACAGAAACCATGGCAAAACCTGAATGTTTGAAATATTACTCCTGAAGACTACATCCATGATTTCTTGCTCTTATTGAATCTCCACTGAAGGAGTGATTGCCCAGGGAGCAGTGGGAGGTTGAGCTCCCACTCCTTGTCATTCCAGTGTTTACATCCAAACCACCTACCTTTCTGTTGGGTGTGTCAAGTGCAGGGCTTTGAGAATGGCAGGAAAGGAGTGTAGCAGTACACATGAGCACCCACTCCCTATTTTGTGCTCCTGTTTGTTTGGTGTTGGAGATCAGACAGCTACAGAAGCTGAGCTGGGTAGTGCTGCCAACCTTTTGGCCCTGGTACAGTGAAAGCCAAGGGAGAGAGAAACTCAAGGCAAGAGCAGAAGTGAAGACATCATGTCTGGTCACTCTGATGAGAGGAGAGATAACAAAGACATTGCTAGGGAAAGAGCTTAGCAAAGACATTACTAGCATAAGAAGGATTATCAAGAAATGTGTGTTTCTAAAAGAGACCAAGGCAAAAGGGGTCAGAGTAAAAAATTTTGTACACACATAATAACCTATAAATACTAGTAAACTTAAGTAATAAACTAGTTTTGCTTTACTAGCATAAGCAAAGTCCGTGTTAGTCAATCCTCACAGTTTGGAGCTTTTTTTTTTGACCTTATATAAACAAATTCAGAATGTATCAGTCCAGTGAGTGTGAAACATGGGCATATAAGTAACTTACACCATATTTTAAAGAACATCAATTGCATGCCTCTGTGTTTATTTTTAATGCAAACAATTAATGAATAAATTGCTGAAAAGAAATTCAGACTAAGAATTGAAGCCACATTTAAATCCCTAATCACAAGGCTTCACAGCTTTGCTCTTGTGAATCTTGCTGGTGAGTGTGAAGCAGCCACACTGAATGGCTCACAACCGGATCTGTCTGAGGTAGTGCAGCAGAGAGATCACTTCTTGTAAAGTTTTTTGAGCTGATTTTTATTTCTCTACTCCAATGATACAAAGGCAGACATCTACATAGGGACACCTAAAGTCTGGAGACTAATTAAATATTTCTAGATGGAACTTCATTGGTCCAGAAAAATGGTTTAGTCTTCAGTGTTACTTTTTTAAATGCTTTCATAAGAGCAGAAAATAAATTTTATAAAAATATTATTCTGTTAAAATATCCCACCTCCCCATGATACTACAGAGCCAAATTCTCTGTTACCAAATTCTTCTAGCCTTCTTAGTGGAAAAGGGAAACTTAAATCAATTCTATCCCAATTACATCCTTCTGCTTCTTGCAAAATGTGATTGATAAAAACTATACTAGTGTCAACTCCCTGAGGGCTAAGTAGCTCTGCTTGCAAAAATCTCTTTAAGCTGCTGCTGTTGCCTTCATTCCTACCTGTGCTTGATACAAATTATATAGGCCAAATTAATGGTTGCAGTGACCTGAGGAGGGTCACAAAGTGCTGCAGAAATTAGAAACTGAAAGTATCATGTCTCAAACAAGTTTTACTAAAGACTGTTTTCATGCAGACCTCTGCCCCAGGAACTGTGGTTTCTTACTGAGCTACAAATGAAACTACCCCTGTTTCCTGGAACTCTTCTCAGATCTCAGCTGGTTTGGGAAGGGTGACACCTGTTACTCTGCTTCTACACCACCACCACAGGATTTCACCCCCAAAGTCTCCCATTTGAGCAGTAACCAAATACAATCTCTGTTTCAGCTATGTGATGCTATGAGATCACAGAGGGTCTCTGGCTTGAGAAAAAAGGCAAGATGTGATGAGAACTTTCTTCTTACTCACATCTGTCACTTTTATCTCAATCTGCAAGTGAATGTCTTGTTTTCACCAACTGTAAATTTCAAGATTTTGGCTCTTGCTTTGCAAGACCTTCAACTGAAGCCACGGATAAGGTGCAACAAAGACATGCTGATTATCAGCTCTTCCCCCAGACAACAGCAGAGATATCAACAGCACAGAAAATGTTACATTTTTTTGGCCTCTTTACATTTCAAAAAGTGGGAACTTTTCCTATCAAGCTCTTTCTGAAAAGGCATTCTGGTTTTGAAGAGAGCAAAGCCCTACCCCTGTGCTATCCAGTGCTATGAGATGAACCAAAGATACACAGGCACTCTGCAGCTCACAGCAAGTTGTGTTGCTTCATCCCACACAGAGGGGGCTTTAAATTGTTTTCTTAAAGAGCCTTCCAACATGAGGCAAGGCAAAGATAAGAGATACATAACATGAATGCATTATATGTTCTCAAGTGAAAAAAACCCAAACAAAAAACCCAAAACCCAACAGCCATGCACATGCTTTGCCTACTAAGAGCATCTCTGAAAGAGCTGCTTGTTTAGGGCAGAGCCAAGGCCCCTTTGCAACAGTTGTACTATTCCTGGGTATTATTTAGAGCTGGAATTTATAACTGTGCTAAATTTTTTAATATTTAGAGGTTAACAGACAGCATATAAAATAGCTTTAGAAACAGAAAGACTCATTTGTGTCTCCTTCAGTCTGTTCACTTGTCAGCTTCCCAGCCCCATGCTGTAAGTAGGTGGTCTGAGAGAATTTCAGTAGTTAACTGGGCAGTGGCTATGAGTGAATAGATGGAGAAGCTGCAGATCTGCAATGGTATCTGGGTTTTGCCACTTTTGTTGGCCACAGAGAAGCCAAGAAGGGCCATGTCTGAGCAGTACTTTTTTGGGGGGATAGCACTTCCCACACGAGCACTGAAAGCAAACACTTCATTCTTCTCCCTTTCTCTACATGCAAAGCCTTTTTTAATCCATCCATTTGATTAAACAGAAGGAGAGTGCAAACACATCAAATATATCTGTAATATATGAGGGTGCAGCTCTCCTAACTTATGAGAAATTGCATCTTGTTCCACTAAAGGTAGATTTGGCTTCAGGTTTGCCCAGAATACATTTTCCTTCATAATTTTATTCCATTTAATCAGAGTAGTGGGTTGAGTGGTACAGGAGAAATAATAAATGATTCTCAAAAACGTAGATAACATGGCAGCAAGGGTTCCAAAGTGATCATGCTTTCTCTTGTCCCCCAAATGTGGAAGTTGCCATCCACCCTCCCAGAATGATTATGGGGTGGTCATAGCTGCAAACAGTTAATGTAGACCATAACCACAGCTCAGAAGGGATACCTGAACATTAAGACTGATCATCTACAGCAGTAATGCTTCAGTTTATAGCTTTCTATACCTTTCTCTGGAAAGTATTTATGAAGGGAGAGCCCCACCTCCCACATCCCAAGAGTTACATTTTCTGCATCAGGAATTATCCACTTTGGATGGCCATTGTTTTTTGTCTAAAGCACTTGCAACTTTCTTTCCTTCAACAAAACCAGCATCTTTCAACCCAGTAATAATCCGTATTGAATTCCTTATCTTTTTAAAGTTGCATTTTTTCAGGGAATGAGGAAAGGGCAAGAGGAGAAATATGACATCCTGTCAATTTTCTCTTGAGCCATATCTGTAATGTACTCTGTGGGATCCTGTTACTTTAGGCAGCCACTCACGATTGAGGGATTGCAGCTTGTCACCTTTAATTGGCATATCATAAAATAGTTTTTAAGGTATTGAACATTAAGGGATTTAAATCTCTTTAATGCTTCTGGATAGCAATCTCTCAAGGTTCATACTGAGGCCAGACTCTCATAATAAATAGAAAGAAGGCAAAAAAAAGCAATAACACAAATTAATGACATGGATTGTAGAAAAAGTTTTGAAACAGATGAAATAAGATCTCTGTGAGTTCTGAGGTTCCAAATAAGCCTCAGCAGAGAGTGGGAGGAAAGAGAAGGAATTTCTACTCCTTCACCATGCTGAGTTAAAATCATTTATTACACCCCAAGGAAAAGATCTTATATCTTTCAGTACAGGCAGATCCAGATGTGTGAAATCAAACCTACACAAAGGAAGGACCCAATCCAGCAATCAGATTTAGACAGACTGAGGCACAGCAATATGGAAACCATGGAATTGCAATAACAGAAGGATACTCCTGAGGAAATGAGAGTATTACCTTCAGAGATGGCAATATTTAAGATATCTAAGGCACTCAGGTACACAATGCAATGTGAGCTAGCTAGGGAGATACAGTAGCTGTCTTTTCCTAAATATCCATAATAACCATGTGATTTCCAGAAATCTGTGGGTATCTAAGAAATATACATAGAGGTAAGTATTGGGAAAAGTGGTGATTTTAACTAACTCTAGCATTTTCCTAGTAAATTCTTTGTAAGGTAAAGTCAAGACCCAAGATGTTTATGTACCTGAGTTTGCTCAATATGCAAGTATTTGAAAAATTATGGAGGCACTGTGTGTCATTAATGAACAGTTTCAAAAAATGAAAAGCTCTGTCAAAAATTGCATCCATAAACTTAACAACACATATTTGGACTTCAGTGCACCAGGTCTGGTAGGCAGAAGCTGCTTTTGATAGCAAATTTCTTGTTATCACATTCAGTCAAATAGACTCTTGTCAGAATACTTTTTTTGTATCTAAAATAAAACACTATTACACAAATCTGTTTTTATATTATTAAATCCTAGCACAGGTGATAATGGTGGGGTTTATTTTTATTGAGATTTACTTTAAGAGTGTTTTGGTAGGTTTTAATGTCTGACCTAAGTATATTTTCATTAGTTTGCAGCCATCACTGTTATGCAAAGTACTTGAGTGCATGTATTAGTAAGTACTCCTGTAAATTTGCATGGCACATAAGTACCAAAAATTTTCCATAATAAACGCTAGTCCTTGGAGCAGCAAATTCATTCTTGATTATATAAAACATTTCTCCTCATTCTATCTGAATTACTCCAAATGACTTAACAACCTCTTTCTGCCTGTGTTAAAAGGATAAACAAGTATGTCACTCATAATTACTATAATCTTTCTGTCCAAAACCTCAGTCACAGTTGACTGAAGTTTTAGAAACTTCAAATGCAAGAACATGCCTCCAATTTTATATTACTTACCCACAAACTATAATTGCCAAGTTGCTCTCAACATCCTACAGCCAAAGAAACTGACAGTGCTTCCTTTTCACAGACTCTTCCCCAGGTCTAAAAAATCACAATGACTTCTGTATTTAAGGAAGTCCATCTGTTAGGTATTAAATTATTCAAGTGACCCTTTTCTCAGACCAAGTTTGCATTTAGCAATTTCTGGGAGCAGCACCTGATGTTCATCCAGACCAAGGCTACAGCTGAGAGTGATAAAAGTCAAGGACTCTGACTAATGGTCTGTAGTGACCTGATCAAGGCTAAATCAACCCTTCATGCATTGAATCAATATTTTAAAGTTAGGCTCAACCTACACCAAAGCCTGGGAGCTTCTGTCCTGTCCTTCATAACAGAATGAATGATAACATAAATGGTTTAGATACATATTTTAAGGGGAAAAATAAAAGTTTCCCTCAGTAATCTGAGCATGTACTCAGTTTACAGCTGAAAATTATTATTTCTTAATCAAAATTAATAGAACGAAAAGACCTTTGAAAGCAACTTGTATGTTAAAGAGCCAGATACAAAATTGAAGGACCTTGATCTTTTAAAAGAAAGTTTGAAGTACTGGAAACATTTTAAAAACAGCCTTGTGAAAGTTTTGAAAATTCCTCAAACAACAAAAAACTCATGACTGCCTGATCAGATAGAATCAGTGTAGCAAGAAACTCATCAGCCAACTATGAAGAGGAAGTTTCACCGTCTGGACATCAAGGCTAGGAAAAAATGGGAACTACATATAAAAAATGTAATTTGATAATTGGAGAGAGAAAATCAGGGGGAAATGGCAGGGCTAAAGCATAGAGAGGATTGAATATAGCTGAGATTGTGCCAAGCAATAAAATTAGAAACTAATAGGTGACTTTGGGGAGATGAGTTTTATTAGCTCAGGATTGGGATGGCTGAATGTAAAGAAAAAAGGATCATCTTACTTGAAACAAAAAATTTGGCATTCTCTCTAATGTTTCTCTATGTAGTCATTGACAAGTTGTCTTTGACCAACCCTAAAACCATTCTTCCTTTCTGTTTAGCCTTATAAGAGACCAAATATACACACACGAAAGCATAAGATTTCAAGGAAATTGAAATCTATTACCAAGTACAATAAAGGATCTGAAGAAAAGGGAAGGGAAAAAATACCTACCAGATGAGAAGTCATAAACAAGTTGTAAGGGCAGATGATGCCCAGGGCTTTGGGTATGCTTCAGAGCAGGGAATATCAGTATTTTTGTACTGCATTTTTATACTACATATTTTTGTTCAGCATCTGCCATGATGATTGTCTCTACAGTAAAAATACTACCATGTACATTAAGGATATCTGATATTTCACTGGGAGAAAATCTATTTAGTCATTGAATTATTTAGCTGCAAAAGTAACATTTCAAAAGTCCCAAAGCCATTCACTCACAACCTCTAAGGGTGCACATCTGTACTTGGAAGAGATTGAGATACAAAGGCCCCTTAAATGGAACCTGCCTTCTAGGAAGAGATGTCAGTTTGACTCAAAAAGTCACCCTGGGACTCTCATAAAAACAGGTGCACGCATCTCACTGCAAAATTGCCTAACACTAAGTCTGACATAAAGGTTCTCTTAGAATGTACCTTTCCTATGCTGGGCTAAAGCAATCAGCCTGGATCACTGCTCTGTGCATCTGTCCCAGCTCTCAATTTGACATTGCAATGTTTTAAGCTTCTTTCACAGAGGCATCTGATGTGTGGGGCTTTGCTAAAGCCTCCAAAGTTTAATGTGCACCAGTTTGTTGCAGAAGTGCAGCTGTTGAGTAAAAAGCCCAGGACGTACAGTTGGGGAACAAGGACATTTAGCAGAAATGCCCCAAAATAACATACATGCATGGTTAACAAGCTTTACAAACCTTGCCCAAAAACCAGACACTGCTTGCATGAGCTCTGCAGCTGTTGTGAAGATATTACAATGGTCCTGACTGAAGACCACTGTACATTGAGGAGACAGCAATCCCCACAGCAGGTAACCTGAGCAGTCAGGCCCCTGTGCAATGCTGTTCTGCAAGCCCAGCCTGGCCCTTGGGCAGTGCTGTGCTGCACAAAGGTTTTGGGTGCAGGACAAACTCAGCCAGTTTGCTCTAACAGAGGAGCCTGCAGGCAGCTCCAACATGGTACCAGGGATTAGGCCATCAGCCTAACCCCATCTTTCTCTAAAAGTATAGCAAGAGATCCCTAAGTCTGACAGTAGAAATTATGAATAGAGCCATTTTCTTGTAAGAAAATTCTATAATAGCTCAAATGATCAAAATGGACCGACCTCTTCCACAGACAAGGTCTGCACTTCATGGATCAGAGGCCCCTTCGACTGCACAAACTTTGGTTTCTGGCACCTAAGAGGATGGAAGATTATCAATACTACTTTATCCTCCAGTGTTAGTGCTAATAAATATTATTTTAAATGATGCCTTATGTAGTCTGAGTGCCTTTCTTACAAGGATCATAATGGATCACCATGTCCAGGACAGGAAGATTTTTTGATTCTCAAAATGAATAAGATAACCACATCCTTTTTTAAAAGACACAGAACAGATAAGCTCTGCCCTTGCCAACTGCAATCTATATTTAAGAACAGCTATGCATGGGAGATTTTACATGGATTATTAAGTCAGGGTTCCTCTTCTCTATAATCAGCCCTCTAAAACTTAGTCATATCACCTTAAGCCAAAGCTTAGATTCCCTATATATTGAGCAAAGAGGTGGCTCAATATGGGTGGATAGCAATCTGTCCCCTTTTAAGATAGGTATCCAGAAAAGGCAAAATTAGGCTTCCTCTGCAGATGCACTTTTTGTGTCCATAGCAGCCAAGCCTGATCTTCAGCCAGCTTAAACTTCATATCTAGCTGTTATGGGCTCAAAGTTAAGTGAGGTGATTTGTACTGCCAGTTGGAGTCAGAGGAGTCATTTGTACTGACAGAGGAGTCACTACATGTTGGAAGCAAAATGTTTGCAACATATTAAAGACAAGATAACTATAGCCATGTGGTTTTTTTATATTAAGAAAAAAAAAAAACTGATCATACATTTGTCCACCTGGGACTGCTGCCTTCATTCACGTTGTTATACCCTCAGTTTGCTCCACAGTTTTGCAGATGTTTCTCCAAGTAGCAATGAATGATCCATCTGCTGACACAGACCAGAGAGATGCATTGCCCTGTCAGTGACTGGTACAACCCACCTCTTGTTTCTGCCCTCTCACACTCTCTGTATGCTTGCAGGCATTTGTTGTGACATCAAGAACTGAGTATCAATAGGCAACAGGTAACTGATTTGTCAGGACACCAGTTTCTGTAAGGAGCAGGCTGCTTGAGATAAGGCTGCTGAAAAGTTATTGTAGACAGAGTTGAAGATAAAGGAGTAGAATAGCATGAAAGAATTGTGGTGCAACAGGAACTTACTTGCATTTGCTACCAGGTCATGTTGATAACACGGGTCTCAAGTTTGTGCCCCAGCTCAAATTTTTTTCAAGCTTTTGCAAATCTCTAAGTACACTCTTTTCTGGAGATTGGAATAGAGATGCATCATTGGAGAATCACAGGCCTTGGGATACAGGGAGGAAAGGAAAGGTCCTGAGCATAGACCTTTGGAGGCTTTATAGACACAGAGTCACTTGGCTTGAGGAACTTGACGATTAATTCAAGCAAAGCTACCTGAAAGGGGGAGTGGAGGGGAGAGTTGTGGGTGGGTAGATATATCTCTATACACACACATAAGCATATGATGGAGCTGGACCAAAAGACAGGTATTTTTAACCATTTCTGTAACGTAATATGTATGCTTAAAAGGCTTTTGTTCCATAATTTAGTGACTGAGTTACCTCCCAACAATTTTCTGCTATCTGACCAACTCCAAATATAAAGCTATACACACAGAAAAACAAAAACAGATTGTTTCAATCTTCTACTTAAATAAACTGCTAAATCTGAGAGGAAGTAAAGTTGGATTAAGACTCTGTATTCCCCTAACTTTAAGTACCTCTCTAACTTACCATCTTAGATCAGAATTTCTTAGTGATGTTTGAATGACATGCATCCTTGCTTCTTCTTTTCTCCTGTACTTCCTTCTTGCTTTCAAGGAAATAAATTATAGAAATGTGATAATAAGTGGTCAATTCTTTGCCTGGATACCTCTGTTTTGGCTGGTTTACTGCAGGGCTTATCTTTGTTCCAAAATACTGGAATTCACTAGGCTTTTTCTTCTTGTCCCAGATACTTCTCCCTTACAGGAAATTGAAAAATCCCAGCTCCATCTGCCATGAAATGGAAACAACAGCTTCAGGAATATGCCAGTCACATTGCCTGGCCACTTTCCAGGCTGCTGGGTACGGTTCAACTTGAACTTGGATCTACTGCATCCCCAACAGGCTGAAGGTGAGCTGAGCCCAGAATACCTCCTGGTAACCCAGACTGTCACCTCTTCAACCAGACCAGATCTTGTCTACTTATCACACATGAACAAGAATTGGGTGAGACAGTCTCTTCCCCTAAAGAATATTTCAGAACTCAATCTAAACCTGCCTCTCCATTAATGCTTCCAAATACAGTTGAGCACAGAGGAAGAGTGGACTTGAGAAAATCTCATTTAAGGATTAATCAAGGATTAGTTGATGATATAGCTATGATAGCATTTCCTTTCACCTCCACCTTCCTTTAGGTTTCTGTACTCTAGAAGTGGATGCAATCTTAAACCTGAGATATAGAATAAAAGAAAGAAAGTTTAACTACGGGGATTAAAGCAATGGACTCAACAAATTTTTATTAAAGCAACACTACATTTACCAAAAGCTAATTCTCTGGAATTGCTAAGCACACTCAGCAAACTAGCACTTGAATCCTCCTCTGTACTCCCAGGACAATCTTCATTGACAGCCAGAATCAGAAAGAAGGAGTTAAAGCCCCAGAAGGAAAAAGAGAAATATGTTGAAAGTACTGGATTTTAGTTAGGAGATTAGAAAAAAAAAATAATATAAGCCAGGACAAAGAATTGGAAAAAAGTATAGCTAGACTTATGACCTTCCCTGAAATACTGACAGTCAAGTAAAAAAAGCAATCACAGAGACTCGCAGACCAGAAAATCCCAGGATCATGTTCACTCAAGGAGGCAGGTTTTTAATTGGTCACCTACATTCATAACACAGTTGAATGTATTGTAGAAAAAAAACCCAAAAATTTGTACCCAGCTCCTCCAGTAACAGCCAGCCAAGGGGCACAAGAGGTGTTGGATGTCCTTAACTCAGCCTTTCAGGAGCTGTGTCAGTGGCTGTCCTGGGTCCCTGATCCCCCACTCCAGCCACTGAGAACCTCAAGGCTGCCAAAATGCCTCTCTCCTGGCTCTAGGACTGTACCTTGTGCCATGCTCAAGATGCTCTGTCATCAGCTCACCAGCACAGCCCAGGTGCCCCAAGGCACCCTGCTTGCAGTGCTACTGCCAGGGGGAAAAGAAACCTGTCCTTGTGCTGACCCTCTTGCACCCTCCAGCCCCTGGTTTGGACATATTCTCCTGGCAACTCAAGTACATCCATGATCCAACTAGATCTCTCCATCTACAACGCTATTTGCATTTCTTTTAGTGTTTAGACACACTTTATACTCACATTTGGCAAAAAAATCATATTCAAGGTCAAAATTTTCTCAAACAGAAAGAGCTCATCTCTTCCCTTCCTGCAGCAGTCCCATAAGACACACAACTCATTTTTCTATTTTGTCTGCACCCTGCCATTTTGTCAGTTCAACAGACTCTTGAACTGTTTGCAGCCTGTAAAACCTGTTTTGTTGCTATGGTGACCAGCTCTTCAAAATATCACTACCAGATCAAAAAAACCAAAACAAAACAAAAATAAACAAACAAACAACAACAACAAAAAACCACACACACCTGAGGTCTGATGATTCTGCTGTGATTTTTCCCAATTTCACAAGAAAATTGTTCTATATTTAGGACCTTGAGAGATAACTGGTGGTTCAAGACAAGAGCAAAATGCTGAAAAGATGTTTCTTCTGTGCCTTGCAGCTTTAAGCTGGGGCACTGCTTTAAATCACTCCAACAAATTGATCAGAACACCACTCTCTGAAAAGCACAGAAACTCCAGAAACACATGATGCTCAAAATTTATATTTGTCTCAGATTTGTTTTAAATTTCTACCCAAATGTAACACTAGCACTGAGACCTTCAGATAGTCTACAATTGGTTAACATTAGTATTGTGAAAGATCTTGCCCCAGATATGTAAAATTTTACAAGATTTTCCTACCTTGTCAATATTAATCAAATTGTTCGACATTATTGGACTAAAGATTGTATTCACTTCAGATATAAAACTACCCCATGGAAAGCCCTACATGCACAGATGTAAGATTATCTGAGTGCTTCCATTTCTCACCAGTTCTTGCTTAACATGCATTTCAGGAAGCCCCCAGAAGACAAAGGCTCTGTAAGATGGAGGCCAAAATCTATACCTTCAAATGGTAAGTATCTCCATAGTTCCTTCAAACCATATAATTTACTCTAGCTGAAATTTTGGCCCTGAGAACATTGGCCCAGCAATTTTAATGCAAACAACTGGGTTTTTCCCTGAGTACAGGAGTGAATTATGACATCAAGTTAATTAAAAATTATAGATTTTTTTTTTAAATGTCAGTTATTAGATTCTCACAGATAAAGGCTTTCACATGCTTTGAATCAGAGCAACAAGGGTATTCTGTGCCTCAAAGGACAGTAACAGTACACACCATTGAGTGGCATCAAATATGGTGTGTTATTAAAACTAGTTTGAGACATGCAAGAAATCATAAGTGCCATTTTCTTTTATATCCAGCATTAGTAATCAGATGAAGCATTAGCTACAAATGGGTTTATTATGTTTCTAATGAATGAGCAGTTTAATAGGATGATCAGGTGATCAGACCCAACCAGTAAGAAATCTCATCTTCTTCTATGACAAGGTGACCCACTTAGTGGATGAAAGAAAGTCTGTAGATGTTGCCTATGTGGAATTTAGTAAAGCCTTTGACACAGTTTCCCACAGCATTCTCAAGGAGAAACTGCCTTCCAGTGGTGTGGATGGGTGGGCTCTTGCCTGGGAAAAAACCTGGCAGGAGAGCTGGGGCCCGAGAGAGGTGTGAATGGAGGTACATCCAGTCAGTGGCCAGTCACAAGTGGTGCTCTCCAGGGCTCAGTGTTAGTCAGAGTCATAATCAAAATCTTTATCAATTATCTGGGTGAGAGGATTAAGAGACCTCTCCACCATTTTGCAGACACCTGGTTATGGGGGAGCACTGATCTGCTGTAGGGTAGGAAGGCTCTGCAGAAGGATCTGGGCAGCTTGAATCAATGGGCCAGGTCCTGCACTTGGGTTACAACAACCCCAGGCAACATTTCAGGCAGGGGAAAGAGTGGCTGGAAAGTTGCTCAGCAAAAAAGGACCTGAGGCTCCAGGTTGACAGCTGGTGGAACATGAACTAGTGTGTGGCCACGTGACCAAGAAGGACACTGACAACTGCCCTGGATCAGCAATAGTGTGGCCAGCAGGACCAGGGCAGTGATTGTCCCCCTGTGCTCAGCACTGGTGAGATAACAGCTCAAATTCTGTGCTCAGTTCTGGACCCCTCACTACAAGAAAGACATTGAGGTGCTGGAGTGAGTCCAGAGAAGGGCGACGGAGCTGGTGAAGGGTCTGGAGCACAAGTGTGATGTGGAGTGGCTGAGCATGCTGGGGGTGTTTAGGCTGTGGAGAAAAGGCTCAGAGTGGGACCTTAGCACTCTCTATAACTCCCTGAAAGGAGGTTGTAGCCAGATGATGGTTGGTTTCAGGTAACAAGTGACAGAGCAAGAGAAAACATCCTCAAGTGGTACCAGGAGAAGTTCAGATTGGATATTAGGAAAAATGTTTTCACTGGAAGGGTTATCAAGCACCAGAACAGGCTGTCCAGGGCAGTGGTTGAGGGCTGAGTCACCACTCCTGGAGGTATCTAGAAGAAGGGTAGATGTTGCCCTGAGAACATAGTTTAGTGGTGGATTTGGCAGCCAGTGCTAGGTTAGTGGGTAGAATCTATTATCTAAGAGGTCTTTTTAGAATCTAAAGGATTCTATGGTTCTGATTTCAAACCCTTAGCTTGGAGGTCTGCTTCACTCAACAACTATTTTCAACACGCATTGGAAATAAAAAGGTGTCAATGAAGATAAATGTGTTATTTTTCTACAGATGAAACATCAAAGAGAAGCTGTCTTACATGGTGAATAATAAACCTCACAGAAGAATAAGATAGAAAAATGCATATCTTCCTTCAGTACTTTCATGCATGGGTGAAAATGGACATAAACTTGTCAGCCTTGATTGCAACTTCTTAAGAAAACACAGGTGCCTAGATGAGAAGATTTCCATGGAGTATAAAGTAAATGAAAGGAGGAAAAAATCAATAGAGAGAGAGATAAAGCCACAGTTTATTCAATATGATCACTGCAAGCTCATAGGTTATTTTATCCCCTCACAATTACTTGATTGTGTGCAAATGTTTTCACATTATTGATTTTGAAATGAAAAGCTAGATGGAAATTTAGTTGGACCTAAACACTTCTTTTACAAGCCATTACTATTTATTGGTACACCGCTTTCAAATTTAGTGTTAAAATTAAGATGGGAATAGAGTATTTATTATTTTATTAACATTGTCATTCTAAAAGATCTTGTCAGATCCTTGTTGTATCACCCTGACTCCATATCCCTATGATTTATCTCCATTTTACATCTAGAGACCTTCTAACTCTTCAGAAGATTGGCAAAACCAAAAGAAAGCAAATTATTTGCAATGGTTTAGTTTCCAAATTGTATTCAAAACCTAGCATGCATGTCATCTGAGGCTGTTGATCAATATTTACATAAAATATTGTCATTCAACATCACCAAGACATATTGGTTTTGGAAATATCAAGGACATTGGCTCAACAAGATGGAACAATAGACCCAAATGAAGATTTTTTAATGCAAATAAATATTCTTTATGTAAGTGCTCTCACAGGTAATGCACCATTCATTTCAATATTGATTTATTTCCATCTAGTTCAACTTTACAATTGTTATTTGAACTGTCATACTGCTGCAGCATTCCAGTCATCAGCCATAACCCCACTGGCTAAAGGCTGAACAAAGAGGACCCACCTCTGCCAAGTGGCCCTGAGAGGATGAGTTTGCCTTTAGTCACAGGTAAGTAAAGTGTCTCACTGAACACTCAGAAGGAAGTACCAAAGAGAGAAACTGGGATTTGGTACAAGAGAAAATGTGTTTGTTTGTCTTCTTAGGGACCAGAGCTAAGTTTGTTTTCAGATGAAATTACTCAAAGACTGTGCATGCTGATAGGGTCATAAAAGAGCTACTGAAAATCCAGAAAATGTTAAAGGAATTGTCTCCAAAAAACATGATTAGAGAGTAGGAAAGAAGCCCAGAGAGGATAGGGGAAGGGGCAAGAATTAAGGTAGAAAAGCCTGGTTAAACATGCTGCATGAGCCTGACAGCTTAAAAAGATAAGCTGGCTCTGGATCTGAGATGCAGCTGCTGTCATCAAAGGCCTTGGTGAGAGAAGTTTTAGAGATATGTCAGGGATAGAGGAGAGACTGGAGATGGGATGAAGAAAAGATTTTAGAGTAATAACAAGCTTAGGAACAGAAGAAAAGGAAGGCCTGGAAAGGGGTTAGAATAGTAGGTGAGGGCTGTGGATGGGTATCTTAAGTGTGGAATATGGGGAAATTCTCTCAGCTAACAGAGCACAAGAAAGGCATTTGAAGGCACTGGGAGATAACAGAAGCAAAATGGAGAAAAAAAACCAGAGAGGTTTGTACTTGTGAATGGAAAGGAGTAGAAGAAAGATAAATAAATCAAAGTCCAGAGAGTACCTGTAATGTCTTTTTAAAGTCTTTTCTTTGAAGAAATTAATGAAAATTTAATTGTGGAGAAGGACACGGAAACAATGGAACTCATATGGAGACAAGACAGTATTAATAATCCAGGGGGAATAAGATTTAGGTTTTTTAATCATCCAACCAGGGCTATTTTGAGAATACACATATTTTGTCTGGAGGGGGAGAGTTTAGGATACCATGAAGTGTTTTGAACTCTCATCATGAAGACAGCAACACCAGAGCAGGAACTTATGTCCATGTGGGACAACCACAGGCACTTTCATTGGCACAGATCTTTTTCCAAATGAATTTGACACATCTACAACCTCACTATGTGTAGAGATTAATTTGTTTGAGAAAACAGAGCAACATTTCAGTGCCTAGGAGATTTTGTAGTAAGCCCACTATATTTTGTAATGCTCTGCTCCCAGAAGATTCCTCAAGTATTTTGAGAAAAAGTTTATGTCCTCTGTAATGTGAATTGCCTCTGTGATATGGTCTTTGTGTTTGCAGAAGACAGTCACAACAGTCTCTGAGCTAGTGGTACTCACACCAGATTTGTAAGACTCCCTCCACTCCCTCCACTTATGGTTTGCCCTCAA